>NW_004624820.1:1605350-1691869 GCF_000247695.1 Heterocephalus glaber | reverse complement strand
TACCTCTGAGCTGGGAACAGTGGGACTCAGTACCTTGGTCTGGTGGTCTGGGGTCCTTTGTGCCTTTGTAGTGTGGAACCAGGTGGCTGCTTGTCTGCACCGGGGTGATTCGGTGTCTTCCGTAAGACTCAGGACCTTGGTAGGGCGTGCACAGACCTTCCTGTGTGCAGCGGGCTGATTCGTAATATGCATTCTTATCCTACCTGATACATGAATATCAACTCAAACTTTTTTCACAGAATATTTTAGATATACAGTGTAAAGAATCAAAACTTCCCTTACTCAGTTTCTCACTTTGATTTTTGAGACCATCTTTGAAGTTTAAATAGCTCTAATGATTTTAAATGTTTTGGTCCCAAGAACCAATGTATTGGTGAAAACCAAGTCAGCTTTACAAAACGGAAAGCTTAACTATATTAGCTTTAAAAATAAAGATTTCAGGGCTGGGTATTTATCTCAGTGGTGCTGCCGGCAGCCTGCCTCACAAGTGCAAGGTCCGGAGTTCGATCCCTGGTACTAATAAATAAGTAAAGATTTCATTTTCTTAGATAATAGGAAGGCTGAAAGTAGGAAGTCCATGCACCAACATGATGAAATAATCAAAGACTTAGGCTCATTCTGTCTCTCTGATCCTTTATTTTAGGTTGTTTTCATTGTCTTGTTGCTTCACATAAGGTGGCAGCTGCAGACATAGACATCACATCAGTGTTCATAGCTAGAAGAAATAGTAAATGAATTCTGCCAGCCCGAAATGTACACTGATCAAGAAAGTTAAATCTTCCCAGAAACTCCCAGAAGGCTTTCCTTTAGGTCTCCCTGGGTAGAATTAGCTTCAAGAGAGACTGTGAAAGTTAGTAGTGAGATGAATGTATTGTCACCCCAAAGAAAATTTGGATTCTTTTACCAAAGAAAAGGGATTAAATGGATGTTGGATAGGTAGTTACCAGCATCTGCCACAAGTCACAATAACTTTACTTGTTATTGACCCTTGAATCAAATTGCTGCTTAAATTGTTAGTGAAGGTCACATACTTTGTGTCTTGGTTATGATAACCATATTCCTCTTTTACCCTGCACAAACCTATGCCATTTTTTTAAAGAGGTACTATATTACCAGTCTCTTCCTCCTTCCTTTTTTATTTAATAACAACTTTATTGAAATGTAATTCACATGCCATGCAATTTATCCATTTAAATTGTATAGGTGATGATTTTTAGTGTATTTACAAAATCGTGCAGACATTACCACCGTCAATTTTTGTCACCTCAGAAAGACATTTGCCCTTTAACTTTTATATCTCTGACCCCACTCTTATCCCTCTCATGTCCCTAAGTTACTTTCTGTTCCTATAGATTTGCATATTATGGCCATTACATATGATCAGAATCTCATAATATGTGATCTTTTGTATCTAACTTCTTTATTTTAGCTTAATGTTTTCAGGGTTTATCTTTGTTTCGTTTTTGGTTTTTTTTTTTCTTCTTAGTACTGTGCATTGAACCCAGGGCTTCACACATACAGAGCAAGTATGCTCTACCACTGAGATGCATCACCAGCCCTTTTTTTTTTTTTCTTTTTTCTGATTTTGAGACTGGGGCTCACTAGTTTGCTCAGGTTGGTTTTGAACCTGCAGTCCTCCTGCCTAAGTCTTCCAAGTATTTGAGATCACAGTCTTGTACCATGACACCTGGCTACTATTCCTTTCTATGGTCAATATTTCATTGTAATCATTTGCCAAATTTTATTTGGGCTATTCTGAGTCCTTTAAATTTTCTAATAAATTTTGGGATTAGCTTGTCCGATTCTGTATCTAGAAGCCAACTGAGGTTCTTATAGAGATTATGTTGAATCTGTAGATTAATTTCTTAGTAATACAGTGTTAACAATTATGTAATTTCTGATGTAGGAACATGGTATAGCTTTATCAATTTAAACCTTCATTAATTTCTTTTAATGTTTTGTAGTGTTTAAAATATAATATTTGTGCTTCTCTTGTTAGATACATTTCTTCATATTTTTTAATAAATTGAATTGTTTTCTTAATTCCACTTTTAGGATTGTTCATTGTAAGTGTATACAAATCCAATGAGTTTTTATATACTTCTCTTGCATCCTACCACCTTACTGAACTTCTGTGTCCTTTAGAAATGTGTCAATCATTCTCTGACCACTTTCTTTCTGGCATAAGATATTCCAGTTGCATTTTGTAATTTCTTTGGCCACCCATGAATTCAGCTGTTTGTTAAAGGAGCCTTGTTTTCTGTAAGGAATGGTTTTTAAAAATTAGGTTCTAAGCATTAGGCATAACTGGTGCCAGTTTTAGTTCCTCTCAATGGACAAAAGTAGGAAATACGTACCTACGTATACACACACACACACACACACACAGGCGCACACATACAGTTTTGTATCTGCACTTATTTCTATAAATCTCCTTCTCCTCCCCACCTGTCTAAATAGATAACCTGCACAATCATTGTATTCTTCAACATATGATTTAGTCTAGCTTCTCCTTTTTCCCTTTATAAATTTGCAACTCTTTACTCTAACACTAAGAGACATGCTTGCCAGTACCCTGAATATATTTACTTAGTCTTTCTGCATAACTAATCTCCCTACCCCTTTTGAACCACTGCCCTGCTGAGCTTCTTGCCTCACACAGGCTCCAGCCCCTCAGTTTCTCACATTTTAACATCTCTGAAATTAAATGCATCCTAAAATTCATCATGTGTCATAAAATTTTATTGGTAGCATTCGTTATTACTTAGTGATAGATGAATGATTATGCTTGTTATAATTGATAATATCTTAGACTTGAGGAAATATAGTTATTTAAATATCTATGCCTAGAGTTTAATAATTATATTTAAGAATTTGCATAGCTTAAATCGCACTACTTTTCAGTGATTGAAAAGAAATATTTTTGTAATTGATAATTGGAATTATAACACTTCTGTGTGCAGTAACAGAAGTATTTGTTGTGTGATTACATGACCAGCAGAAGTTAGTCTCTACCAAATATAATAAGCATTTCATTATGTTAGATAGTATAGTGTCTACTCCTGGATATTTTTAAGAAAAAATACACTGAGACTATTTCACATTAGTTTTGTGCTATGGTATATTGCAGTCAATGGGAATCTGTTAATATAATTTTATAACTTTGTTAAGATAAGTTTCAGTGACCAGATAGCCAGTACTTCTTCATAACTTTGTTCTCTTAGGATACTTTTTTGTCAGTTATATAACCTGTCTTTATATGTCTTATCCTCCAAAACCTTATTTTTATAGTATTTAAAGATTTTTATTTATGCTATTTCTTTATAGAATTCTATAAGAATGAAATATTTATTGTATTTATAGGATCTTCGTAATCAGCTGTATGAATCATATTATTTAAATTTTATTTCTGCTATTTCAAGAAGTAAATTGGAAGATATTGCAAATGCAGCATTAGCAGCTAGTGCAGTAACACAAGTAGCAAAGGTAAGTGATTTGGGTCGATGAATGACATTTTGTGAATGTAATATTTAACAGTATTCTGAAAGCTGTTAATTGACATACGTATCTTATTTTACAAATGACCAGAACAATAAAAAATGGTTAGATTCAATACTTCTAGAATGAGTTCCGGTAATGTAAATTATCTTCGCCTTAAACTAGAAAAAGATGATAGTCTTTATAGCTCAGTTTAGAAACAGTTTCACAATTGTGTTGTCATAAATTGTATTCAGAATATATTGACATTGTTTTGTTTATAATACTGTTGTCAACATATTATCTCCACGTCTTTTCTTAACACATTCACCACAGGGCTGTAATTCTGGGTGCCTTAAACCACTGGTTATACATACACGACTATCCCATCAGGTGGCTTTTTATTTTATTAGTAAAAAGACTGATAAAAGTGATTAGATCTGTTTGTACCGCCAGTGGTACAAGTCACACAATGGGACAATCATGCATGCGTTCCCCTGGTGGTTCAAGCTGGTGGGAATGTATTGAGAGGATCCAAAGAGGCTATGTAGTGTATTATAAGACAGAAAGGGGTTGCAATGAGCCAACAATCTTATAGTAATCTTTAGACATGTTCTACTTAAGTTATAAATAAATTTGTAAAATATATTCCTGGTTTTAGCTTTCTTGTGCCCTGTGCTTCTTAAATATGAAACAGAAATAAATGAAAAGTCTATGGAACTGTATAGGACTTCCCATATTTTTGTCCACTGGTAGATTTTTCATTCTTAAATTTAGATAGTCTGCTACTACTTCTGATTATTTTTAGGGTTTCTACCTTAATGTTCTTGCTCAAAATTTCTCATTCATTTTACATAAAATATGGGGGCTGAGGATTTTTCCACTGCCTGCCTCGCAAGCACAAGGTCCCAAGTTCGATCCCTGGTACCGGGGGAAAAAAAACCAGTTGGCATTTTACATAAAATAGTAGAAACGATTTTCAGTTTAAATTTAATTTTTCTCTTCATTTGTACTTAAGAACTGGCATAACTTTTCTGTGCTATATATACTAAAACATATTGTATAAAAACAGGTAGTGTGACTTTTTGGGAACATATAATTACAATAAATATAAAACTTAAAATTGTGGTTTTCCATCACAATTAGTATCCATCTTCATTATAGTCACAAAGTTTTTATACTGCTTAAATTTTGTTTTCTGAAAATATTCTCTTCCTTGATACTTAATGTTTTCATTGTTTTTTAATATTCTTAACTCATTTTTTTACCCCATTAGCCAGGCTACCACAAAGTACAATTTTTAGTTATTGAATGGAATTAGAATTTTCCTCATTTTTACTACTAGTAGGTTTAATCAAATTAAATTTACTTTTAATATGAATGTATGATAAAATTCATTACAAATTTTTTTTCTTTTGTTTCTAGGTTTTTGATCAGTATCTCAATTTTATTACTTTGGAGGATGATATGTTTGTATTATGTAATCAAAATAAGGAACTTGTTTCATATCGTGGTATGTAAAAATAGGATTGCAATTCTTTATTTTAAATTTTTTATTTTGAGACAGGATATCATTAAGTCACTAATGTGACCACACAGAAGTCAAACTTGGAATCCTATTGCTTCAACCTCCCAGACTGCTGAGATTTTAAATTTTTTATTTTGAGACAGGATATCATTAAGTCACTAATGTCCCTACTCAGAGGTCAAACTTGCAATCCTATTGCTTCAGCGTCCCAGACTGCAGAGATTACAAGGAATGCACCACCAAGGCCATTAAGACAATATATTAATGCAGGATAGAGCTGTCTCATATAACCTTAGACAAAAATAAGATGTTTTACTTCTGGGTACTTAAAAAAATTGGCCCAGATGGTAAACTCTCTGAGAGAAGACCCTTTGGTTTCTTTGAGATCTATATTTTGTAGCATGCTTTCTTGATGAAATTAAACAAAATTCCTGGAGGACTGTAAGAATTTGCTGAGCTGTCCATGTGAGAGATTTTTGGTGGTGGTGGTTATTCATAGAACTCCATTCACAATTAATTGAATTTTAAATAAACTAGCAAATTACTTAAGTTACATGTTTAAAGCCTAGTTTTTCTTAAATTTACAAATTTTGTTATATTATTTAAAAATCTAGTAAAAACATGCACCTTTACTTTTTCTTGGTTAGTTAACTCAAATTGAATAAAATTGAAATTGAATTAGTCTTCTAATCAGTCCCCTTTAACAAGTTAATCAAATTTAATTTTTTAAATTCTCTTAATATTTTGCATTTATAATTTAGTACATTTTTTTAAAGACTTCATATGTTAAACCGGATAAATTTATAAATCAAGCAAAAGCTACCCAAATACATAATTCTTTAAAATTAAGTATATTTTAATGAGTCTGTCATATAATGAATGTTCATATGCTTAGAAATGTAATTAAATTTTCCTTTATCTGTCAACTTTAAAAAAAATCCCAAGTCTGAAATTATTTACTAATTTTAGTCACATGGCTAATCACCCAGATAGTAATAATAGTTGTAATTGCTTGTTTTCTGGCAATCAGTTCTAAGCACTTTACTGTATAAGCTCTTTTGTACATGAGAAGACATTTGGGCAGTAGGTATTGTTACTTCCAATTTCCAGAGTGGAAAAATGAGGCATAGCTATTAAAAAAACAAGCACCTTTACTTTTGGATCAGGAAGTGGCAGAGCTGGATTACTCCAGAAATAGCGCGTGCACCCTCTAGTAATAGTTAGTGTCCTTAACTATTGTGTAATCGTATACCACATTTTCTCAAGCAGTGTAAGTGCTTTAACCAAAATGTTAAACAGATATTCTTAAACTTGTGTTAATACCATGATTTGATTTTTATTCCCTATCTTTAATTCTGCCCTATGGATTTGCGACTTAATAAAGGAAGCAAATTTCTCATCATAGACTGAGACAGTTGTCTCAGACAGAGCAGCTTTTGTCTCAAGTTGTGTTGAAGTTACTAATGGACAGTTTGTGACTTAAAATTATTTCTCATTCATAGGGACGAAGCTAGATTTAGGGCTAAAGGGCTGAGTGCTTCTTTGTAGGTTATACTGCTGCCAGATTATTGACAGAATTCATGTTCTGTGAAATCAAGTAATTCACATTGTATCCTTTTGCCATTTGTTTCATCTGATTTGGATAGATGACAGTATGGAACATTTTAAGGACAGCATGGAACATCTTAATGACAGCACATTTCTCCCATCTCAATTCTGTTGCCTGCTTGAACTCTGTTAATTTTATGTTTTCCTGACAGACCGTACTTTCTTTAAATATTTTGATATATCAAATTAGATTCTGCTTTCCTCTCATGATAAGCCCAAGTTACATTAAAATTTTACATTTGCTTTTTGTATTCAAGGTATTTGGCAAATTAAAAATACTATGTAGATAAAATTTTAGATCAGTCCTTCCACATATGGTTAGCGAGCATCTGCTTTGTCAGATACTAAGCCTACATTTTGTGAAAGAGAAAAAAATAAATCAGTCTTTGACTCTCAAGGATATTCTTCACAGCAGTGTTTCTTAAACTGTAGCCTTAGGATTCTTTGGGTTAGAACCCTCTGGAGGTGTTTGTCACAATTGCCTATTTCTTAGAATTATCTATCTCCCATCTATTGAATTGAATCCCTGTGGAAAGGGCTAAGATGCTTTAACCTTTAAGTCTCTAGAAATAGTTTTATTTCTTCCCCTAAATTCCAGAGTAATTCTTTCACCTCCTAAAATGTGGGAACTACTTATGTACAGTCTTAAGAATTAGAAAAGAATTTCATGTAGCTTATTATAATACAAAGAAAATGATATGTGTTGTTGGTTCTGCCTTATTGATTTACATTATCTTTTTCTGGCATTTTTGGTTAATAGGATCAGTGATTTCTTGAGGCCATCTAGTGTTTATGAATAAAATTATGGATTATAATACTTATTTTCCTATTGGCTCTGGTAAAAATTTTATATAGTTTGTATGGTGAAATTTTTTTCTTTTTTACCATTCTTCTGATATTGAGATGGTTTTTATATGTGGTTTTTAAAGGCAGGCGGCAGAACCACTGAACTAAATCCCTGGCCCTATATGTGGTTTTTATTTGTAAGGTTTTTTAATGTATAATTTTTAATGTATGCAAGCTTATAACTGAAAATTTCACTCAAGTATTATGTTATCTAACTGCATATTAATTAGTAATTTAAGAGTTTAATAAATATAAGAAATAAATTTTAGTCATTACTTTTCTCCTTTACTGCTGTCATTTTAGCTATTAATAGACCAGATATCACAGACACAGAAATGGAAACAGTTATGGACACTATTGTTGACAGCCTCTTCTGCTTTTTTGTTACACTGGGTAAGTTTTCAAATCTTTCTGGCTATTCTTCAAAATAAATATTTAACAACTTACTTTAATCTGTAACACTGTAATGTGATCCTTTCACCTATTTGACTCTGTAGCATCTCTCCAAAGTTGGAGTAAAGTATACATTTTCTACTGTTTTGTTTTTCTCTCTCTTTATTTTTTTATTTGTGGAACCAGGGATTGAACTCAGGACCTTGAGCTTGCCAGGCAGGCACGGCGCCACTAA
Source organism: Heterocephalus glaber (assembly GCF_000247695.1). The sequence goes on along the minus strand of NW_004624820.1, from coordinate 1,683,782 downwards.
GTACATCCCTGTCCCATCTCTACTATTTTTTAAAACCCAGTTCTGATACTTTGATGTGCTTAATCCTCTTGAGTTATCATTCCGCAGTTTTTTTGAGTTATTTCCTTAGATGTCTTTGGTAATTGTAACTTTCTAATATATTGTTTACGTAGTTTGATGACAAATTCACCTATGTGCCTGTTAGCTTTTTAAAAATATTTCATTATAAAATATTTCAAACATCCTTTTAAATAGAAAGATATATGCCTGGTAATTATTACCAGGCAAATTATTGAGGCAAATTCTAAAGCCACCAGAGAACACTAAATTTACCTATAATGCTAATCTACCTATATATTAAAAATTTTAAACATTTCCTTGAATTATCTAAAATTGCCTATAGCTACATTTTATTTAATGTTTAATGTATGTCTTTATGCTTACCATTACTAATAGATCTGTTTAGAAACCTGATTGTAATTTTAATTTCGTAGGCACTTAAAAAACCTTTTAATTAAAATGATCCTTACCATAGAATGATAAACTCTTTCCATTTCACAAATGAGAAAATTAAAGAAAAGATATGCATAGTATAAGATTTAGACAAATATTTAAGGAGAATTTGTGTGCGGTTTAGGGCTCACTTTCAGAGATTTTTCCCTTGAACTTCCAACCCTTTTATTTCTCACTTCAGTAAGTCTCTTGTTTTCTGCTTATGCTTTGTCCTGTGTCATGGAAAGTAGAAAGTATCTTCAGCAGAAAAGCTTGATAACATGTAGCTCACCTTGTTTGATTCACTTCTTTAAAGAGTTTTATCTCTGTCAAATTTCTGCTTGGGCTCAGTGCCCTCAAATGGGTTGGGTTTTGTTGTATTTTATTTTATTTTTTGAGATAGGATCTTGCTGGGCCAGGGATTTAGCTCAGTGGTTCCGCCACCTGCCTCTCAAGCGCAAGGTCCCGAGTTCAATCCCCGGTACCAAAAAAACAAACAAACAAAAAAACAAGAGATAGGATCTTACTATGCGGTTCAAGCTGGCCTTGAACTCACTATGTAGCCCATGCTGGCCTCAAACTTGGAGCAATCCTCCTGCCTGAGCCTCCCAAGTGCTGAGATTACAGGCATGCACCACTGCACCTAGCTATTGTTTTTTTAAAAAAGCACATGTATATAACTTTTACTCACTAAGCAAACATAATCATCATTCTGTTTCGCCATCCTATGTAATTGCCTGTTGCTAGGGTTATTGTGGGCATGCACATTATTTTGCTTGGTGATACATGATATGATTTCAAAGTAATAGTAAAATGGGAAAGAGATTTATAATGACCACTGAGTCTTTACAAACACCTTTATGTGTAGAGTAGGAAAAGTGATTATTTTTCAAAGAGGAAATTGAACATACTGGCACTCTTGACAAAGAATATTGACGCTAAATTTTTAAATTTTAAAAAGCAATTTTCAGAATAATATGTATAATATCCTATTTTTGTTTTTTAATACACAAACATATACATATACACACATACTCCCACTTACTAGAGCATATGAAAAACAAAAGGAAGGCATCTATTTGTAACTTAATGTGGATTGTTTTGGAGAACCTAGAATCCAGAGAGTTAACTTTTTGCATTTCTAATGTTGTTTAAATTTTTTTATGTCAAACATATATAACCTTGGCCAGTGGTGGTGAACCTATGGCACATGTGCCACAGCAGGCTGTGTCATTGAAAGCCCTAAAAGGCTCACCATCACTGACCTAGGCCATCAGAATAAAACAAAAATTTTACAAATTTGCTAATATTCCACATTTTTACTTTGCAGTTCATAGTGTACTTTGCTATAAAATCTGAAATGCAACAATTTTGGCACATGATTACAGTGTTCTCAAGTTTGTTTCATTTTAAGATTTTTCAATGCAATTGAATTTTATTTTTTTAGCTTTTAGTAACATTTATTTGCAGTAATAAAAGAAGAGAGAAATTAAGAGGGCCCAAAAAAAAAAAAAAAGAGGGCCAGTGAGTTGATTTGGTAACAAATTGTGGCCAAGTTTTAGGAGCATTTCATGTTACATGAAAAAAAATTTCTGTTATCTTTTAAATTTTAAAAGATTAAGATGCTCTATTGTTAATTTGTAAAATAAAAACTAGCAATCTAAACTACAAAATTAGCTAAGCTTCTTTCATTCTTACTTTTACTCAAATTAAAGTGATTTCTCTGAAAATACTGTTACTTTTTAAAACTATTTAAAAGCAGTCAAAATACTGATTAAGTCAGTTCATTGAGAAAAATGGATTATACTGTTCAGCTCCATATAAAGTTTTTTCTGCCTGTTTTCATAAATGAGAAGAGTTCATTTCTGAAACCTTGCTTTCGTCTTGAGATTATAAGTCCTTTTATGTCTGTAACCTGAAACTATATATACCTAGTCTTATTTTTTGATGCTGACGTATTTTATAAATATTCATTTTAATAAAGAGCTAAAATCATTGCTAATATTCTGAAAATAGGTGCTGTTCCTATCATCAGATGTTCAAGAGGAACTGCAGCAGAAATGGTGTCAGTGGTGAGTTCATGCATCCATCACTTGAGTATAAATTAATACTGTGTTTTTCAGAAACCTCTCAAATGTTTTTGTTAATATTAAGCACCTGGTTACTGTAGGTTATATATTAAGTACTAGTTACAGATATTTTATTACATTGGGATTCCACTGAAGATGGAAAGCAATCATTCCAACCTATTTCCTTTTTTTTTGCTAAAATCTATAGTACTCATTCAACTTACTATACTTATTTCTTCCCCAAATTATATATTATTAAGTTTCATTTAGCAAGTATTTATTGTTAAACATAACCATTTTTTAAATGGGGTGAAGTGCATTTTAAAAATGTCCCACTCTATTGGAGTATAAGATGTTCAGTATAAATTGAATATTCACAAATATTCTGTAAAGATTAAGAAATAAAAGAAAATTTAAACAAGTACTGAAAAAGAGAGTAAGTAATGTGGAAAGACTAGAAAATTCCTTGACATTTTGAAACTTTATTAGCTCAACTGATTTACTGACTGCTGGAAGTCTGATTTCCTTCACATACTCCCGTATCCATTTTGGGATTATTGTACCCTGTACTCTTTACTCCCAGTCACTCAAATCACCATTCTTTCCATTTAGTCAGGCATCTGTTTATAAGAAAGTCATGCTTAGAGAGAGAGAGCATGAGTCATTACTGCAAATGTTTCCTGTACCTCAAGTAAAATTGGGCAATGGAGAGTGCTGATTAGCTGGATGTAGTGGCATATATCTGTAATCCCAGCTACAAGTACAAGTTATGATGGTATTGAAATAGGTAAGGAGCTAAAATGCTCAGATTTTAGAGTTGCTATTTTATAGAGCTATTCCAACCTTCTTGGTTATGAAACTAAAAATACAATGTATTACCCTACATAAAGTTAAAAGAAAATATTGAGTTAATCTAAAATTTGATTTTTCAGAAACTAGATAAGAAACTTCGGGAAAATCTAAGAGATGCAAGAAATAGTCTTTTTACAGGTGACACACTGGGAGCTGGCCAGTTCAGGTATTATGTTAATATACTTACAAGACTTGGAAATAAAATGTGTAGAGTTTTTATTGTTGTTTTTCTTATATGATAGAATATCCTTATACTTGTGGTAACAGTTTGTTTCTTTTTATTTTAAATCAGGTCATCAGGTTCAAGATTTTGACTCAGATAGTTCTTGAAATACAAATAGGGGCCAGGGATTTAGCTCAGTGGTTTTGTCACCTGCTGCACAAGTTCAAGGACCCGAGTTCGATCTCCGGTACCAAAAAAAAAAAAGAAAAAAAAAAGAAAAGAAATTCAAATGGAATATTCGTTCAATTTATCTTATTTTGGTAGAATATTCTATTACATTTTATCACTATTAAAGAAAGTTTTCACTATAAAAAACTATTCATATAGATTTGAAGATCAGAAGCCATTTCTTTTTGGTTATTAAACCTCTTGGTATTAAAAACAATAGAAAAACTCGATACTCACCTGTTTTTATATTAAATTTCCAATTTTACATTTGAATACTAATAATGTTGCAAAGAATTTCTTTCATTGTTACCATTTCTAGCATGAGTAGGTAATACAAAGTAATTGGTCAATGTTTTTGAATAAGAATACTAAAAAACCCTATACATAATAGTACATTTCATTGAAATGAAACCTACTCAAAGGGCTGAGAATTGCTAAGCAGAGGCAGGATTGTAGAAAATTCATTCTTATCCTCAGCTTACATGAATTAATAAATAAAGGCTGTAGGAGAAAAAAACATGATACCCAGAAAATAATAGCCCTCCAGCAATGAAACTTTTATAACTAGGCCATACACAAGGGGTGATCAAAGTATACAATGAATATTTGAATTAAAATTTATACCATGAAAGGCACGTTTATCATATTGTTCTTGCCATTTTCTGAAACAATTCTGAAAGTCTTTGTGTCTTTATAACATGTGATTAAAAATGTGATGAATGCTGGGCCAGGTATTTAGCTCAGTGGTTCTGGCGTCTACCTAGCAAGTGCAAGGTCCCCAGTTCAATCCCTGGTACCAAAAACAAAAAAAAAAAAAAAAAAAATATGGTGAATGCTGCTGTTGAGTGACATCATTGGAAAGGCAGGTGTGTCCTCAATAACCTCACAGATCAGGCAGTGTGCGACTTTTTGGCTCTTCAAAACGACCATGAAAGGTAAAGGTTTCAAATTTATTCAGGACATTAAGATACCCACAACAGCGCAACTAATGACACTCACGAAAGAGAACCTGCAGAACTGCTTCAGAAAGTGGCAAGAATGATGGGATAAATGTGTTCAAAGAAACGGGGAGTATTTTGAGGGGGCTTAATGGCAATGTGTTTTTTACTGTAATAATTTTTTTAAAAATTAAACATTCACCATATTTTTTATCATACCTTGTACTTCATTTCAAGTCAGTTTTGATGCCTCCTATAGCCTTATATAGTGCTATAATTTAAAATTCATAACATTGTGTTTCAAATTTTTAGCCACCTCAGTTCCTCCATTATTTAAACTGCCTTCTGATTTCATTGCTGATCTTGAGTATTTTTCAGAGTGTTTGTCTAAATTAAGCAGAACAGAAATGTCCAATTGTCACTTGCTTTTATTTTAACAGAAGCAAACACTGTCATAATTTCCTTTTATAGTGCTTTGGTATAGACCTTTGAAACCAATATAAAGGCACTATTTTATTTGAATAATTATTAAATTGTTTTGTCATAGTATAGTTGTTTATTAATTTGTTGGATGCATTTGTGAATTTAATCAGCAACTTGATGAACTATTGTTGCTGAATACAACTATAGTGAATCTTCAACCAAGGCAGTTTTGTCCCCCATAGACATTTGATAATGTCTAGAGGCATTTTTGGTCGTCACAGCTAGGTAGATAAAATTTAGTGAGGTGAATTGTAAATGCTTAGCAGTGTCATACAATGTTAAACTTCCTACAAGGTACAGAACAAACCCCATAACAAGGAATTTCTAGCCCCAAATGTCATTAGTGCCAAAGCTAAGAAATCCTGCTGTAGGCCATCATCCCTTCCCTTCCGCCTCACTGTGGAATAATAAATGACAGTAAGTGGTAAGAGTGCCACTTAGAATTTTTAGCCCATAGTCAGTGGAGATATCCAGAAAATGGTAGTGAGTTAACTAAAATGGTCCAAGATCTGTTGCAGGAAGAAATGTGTAGCTAATATAATCAGATAGTAGAGACTATTGAAAAGTGGCATGTCCTTACTGTAACTGGCATGTGCTTCTGCTAACAATAGTACCTTTAAAGAAAATCCCTAAAATTTCTGTAGACACATGATAACTGCATAACTTTGTGCCTCGGTTTTCTCTTAGTAGTTAATAATGAAGTTAAAGTTTATGAAGAGTCACATGCCTTGTCTGTTAAGTAAATAATTATATAATTCAATATTATTGTGACATGATGTTTTCATTTGTATATTATAGTGGGATAAGGTTTTTGAGGCATTAGAGCAGTGATGGCAAGCCTTTTAGACCTTTGAATGATACAAACAGCCCACTGCAGCACATGTGACATAGGTTCACCACTACTGCTCTAGAGCTCTAGAGTCTACTTTTTTGAATTTGTATGTATAAAACATTGTAATTTGTAATTAATGAAACTGTCAAACATTTGTGTATATTTATGAGATTGTATTCTTTTTAAATTTTTTTCCTGAATCTGACAGTAAGTGTTCTTTTTGGCCTTTTTGAAAAATATGAAATGTATATTTTATATTTTAGAAGCAATTTGTTTTTACTACAAAAATTATTCTGTAAATGTATTCATGTAGACTTTTTTCCCTTTAAGAAATTTTCCTGAGTAAGATGTACGATCTAACATTATTTATAGGTTCTGAGGAGTCCAATCCATTTCCATTTTCATTAACTGACCATATTAAAAAGAAATGTAAAGTATTATAGAGGTTCAGTATTAGCATTCTGTTTTTATCAAGTTGCTAAATATCACATACAAAGTATTAGAAAACTGTAAGTGTATAATTGCTATCAAAAAATTGTTTTTAATATATTTACAGCTTCCAAAGGCCTTTATTAGTCCTCGTTGACAGAAACATAGATTTGGCAACTCCTTTACACCATACTTGGACATATCAAGCATTGGTGCATGATGTACTGGTAAGAGGATAAGTACAGTACTTACTACCCAAATCTGGTAACATTCAGTGGTGCCCTTAATTTTAAACTAACACCATGCTACAGAAACAAAGAAGAGAAGGATGAAGCTAAAAAATATGAATAAAAATTAGTGTTGTGGATGTTGGAAAAGAGTGAAGCGTTGAAGTTTAAAGTTCCAAATTTATGATCTTTAAGTTATAGGATATATTAGTGGTATTTTTGACAATGATGAGGTAAAAGGATGAAGGAAAATAAGCATATCTTTGTAAATTTTTATAGTGAATAAGTAAAAAAAATACATAATGTATTTACATATACACAGTCCACCAAGAAAATGTATACACACTTCAGGAAAAGAAAAACTTGTATAAATATTTTAATACTAAATTTATTACATTGTAAGATTAATGCAAGTTACCTTTGGCTTCTACAAATACACGAGGTGCTCAAAATGGAGGCCATTAGCTTCCAGGCATTTATTAATATGGTGAACTGCTGCTTAGGCTACCTTGGTCATTGAGATTGCTGCACATACATTTTGAATTTCTTCTCTAAAGGCCAGCAGTGTAGTGAGTTTTCTGTAGTATATGACATCCTCTAAGGTCCCCATAGGAGGGTGACACCATCGGTTGAAAAAACATCATACTGTTTTTCCTTCCCTAAAGTGTGTATACATTTTTTAGTGGACTCTGTGCTGTGTGTCTATTTTTTTCTCCCCGATGAGAAAAGCTCCATTTGCTCCCTTTTCTCTGAGAATCAATTAAACCTCATGGTAAAAATAAGTAGTACTTTTTATATTACATTCTAAGTTTTCTGAAGTAATTCTCCATGTCTAATTTTATGCATAATGCAAAAAATTTGTATTTACTTGGCATATATTCATCAGCTAAATATTGTGTTTGGCATGTGATAAGCACAGATAAATAGCCCCAATCTTCAAAGGCTATGGAAAGAAAATAAATATATACACAGGTAATTTCTATCAAATAGTATGTAATAGCAGAATAGTCTTCATGTGATAGAAAATTAACACATAGAGGTCAAAGAATTTGAACCCAGGTCATTGGCTCTAAGATACTCACTAGTTTACTAACTCCTAGCCCAGGGATTGTAGTATATAATAGTATCATTATTGCAAAGATTGTCTGGAACGGCATATAAAAGGAAATGGAAGCTGTATGTGGTGGCACATTCCTGTAATCCTGTCATTCTGGGAGCCTGAGGCAGGGTGATCACAAATTCCAGCCCAGCCCAAGCAACTTAGTGACTTAGCAAGACTCTGCCTCAAAATTAAAAGAGGGAGGGAAACAAAGGCTCTGAGTTCAATCCCCAGTAATACATAAACACAAATAAAAATGAGGAGCTGAGGACATAGCCTAGTAGCTTAGTTGTATAGCACCTGTCTATGCTTAAAACCATGCTTGAGGCCCTGGTTTTAATCCCCAGCACCACACACACACACACAATGAGATCACCTGGAGAATGAATATAGATAGAAAAAAGTGGAGTACCAAGAACTGAACTCTGAGGGCCTTCTACATTTAAAAGTCAGGTTTCTGAGTAGGAACCAGCAGTGTAGTATGGGAAAGAGTGGCCAGTGAGATATGAGAACTATATCTGTGTTATTTTTGGAAGCTAATGAATTACGTGTTTCAAGGAGGAGGCAAGGAAAGCTGTTGACTAAGAAGTCATCTGTCCACATGACCATATCAGGGTCATTAGTGACTTGAATAAAAGCAGATTCCATACTACAGGAGCAAAACATTGAAATGATTTTAAGAGAGAATAGATAGAGGAACATTTTAAAACTGGAAAAGTGCGTTGTGGCACATGCCAGTAATCCCAGCGCTCAGAAGGCTGAAGCAGGAAGATCACCATGAGTTCAGGGGCAGCCCGAGCTACACATATGGAGACCTTGTCTCAAAAAACAAAGAAAAAAAACCACCCCAAAACAAACAAAAGAACTGTAAAAATGTTTTTCTGTGTAGGATAGCTAAGAAAGACAGTGATTGCCCAAAGGGAAGAGTGAGGTCAGAAAATACTTTTTTTGAAATGAGAGATATTATTGCGTGTTTATGTACCAGTTGGAATGATCAAGACAAATTGATGCAGGAGATGAGTGTCCTGCAGGTGGCATTAATGAGTAAAATAGAGCAGTTTTTCTCAATCTCCTCATTAACATTTTTGGACCAGATCATTGGGTGGGGGGCTGTCCTGTACATTGTAGGATGTTTACTGTTGTCCCTGGCCTCAGTCCTGTGTAATAGTGCCATTAGCATTCCCTCAGTTGTGACAACCAAAATGTCTTCACACACTGCCACATATACCCCAAGGGAGGAGAATAGGAAGGGGCAGTGTTGCCCCTGATAGAACCGCACTGCTTCAGGCTGGTGATGTAAGTTTCAGAATTAGAGTTGTTTTAGGAAAGAGGGCAGTTAAGAGTGTTGGAATACCAACAAAGACACCTAATTTCAACCCCAGGCCCACTGATACAAGTTGTGTGAGAAATGAAAAACAAATCATTGTCAGGCATGGTGGTACATTCCAATAATACCCGCTCTGCAAGGCTGAGGGAGAAAGGTTACAAGTTTCAGCCCAGCCTGGGCAATTTAGCAAGCCCCTGACTCAAAATTAGAAAAAAAAAAAAAATGAGGCTGTTGCTCTCTGCTACTGACTCTTGCTTGAAACAGTGAAACAGAATTTATACTAATTTATAGGGACTTTCATAAAGCATGCTTTTTTGCCACTCAGGAATACAACAGAAAATCTCAGTCACATGTGAGACTGAAGAGGGAGGATCACAAATTTGATTCTGTCTCATATAAAGAGAAATTTGGTCTCAAATCAAAAGAAAATGAACTGGGGATGTACCTCAGTGCAAAGGTCCTGAGTCCCTGGGTTTAATCCAGTACCGAAAAAAAACAACAACAAAAAAAACAACAACCCTGAAATGACCAGTTGTCTCAGAAAGCTGCAGAGGATAGCCTTTTGGAGTTCGGCTATAGCAAAAAAGTACAGGAGAAGTTTAGAAGGGGATGTTTTAAGTGGGAGATTTTGCTAGAGACTAAGTAGGAGTTCCAGATGTTATTACAGGATTTCAACTGTTGACTAAGAATGGGCGAGGGCGTATGAAAGGGACAGAGGGAAAGGAGTCATACAGGGATTTTAATGGACATAATGAGATAGACTTGAGAGTCTCAAATCGTATTTGGACTGACTCTTGGGTGATGCAAGGGGTGAGGGGCTTACTGAGAGCATACAGATTAGGGGTCACCTGTTCACTCCTCCCAGTGATGGTGTGGAGGATATCTAGAACATGGAGATACCTCGGGGTACTTTCTAATTCCTGAGCCTGATGTTTCCTGACCCATGTCTAACTCCCTCGGGTAGAGAAAATTAAAATACAAGGTGCTGTGAGTATAGTACAGTATAGGAGATAAGACACATGTAGAGGTACTTTCAGTGTAAAGGAATATGCTGAGTCCTCATTGTGAGGTGCATGACTTAGAACAGACATTCCCCAAATCTAACATACTTAGTGGGGTTTCCACTGTTCCAGCATGAAATGAAAATAATAATAAGCATGAGATGAGTTTTATACTGGCCATTATACTAATTTTTATTTCCTACTCTTTGAAGTCAAAATATCCTTTTACAAATAAAAGATGGTAAAAGTAGATGGTAGAGTTGCTTTTGTTTTAATCTTCACATAATAAAAAGTTGGCAGTCTTTGAAGAGGTTCATTACACTGCACAATTTACAGTGATTCTATTAATTTTAATTCAATTTCTAGATATGAATAAGCTACACCTGAGGTGTTATAGAATATATAATTATGGCATTATTGATTTTAAAATGTACTACTTTTGAAGTTTCTTCGAAGCTTTTAAAATTCTTATTTTACCCTTTGCCTCCACAAGATGGAGTAAAAGTTTAGAAAGGAATTAAGTAGAGTTGCAGTTTGCTTTCTATATCAAATATCTTTGAAAATCTGAAACACTGATAATTTATATATATTTGACCTTGGAAACAACTATAAACATTCAGAAAGCATGCCTGTATGTCAGAAAGATTATTTTTATTTAAACTGGAAAATACATTGTTCTGATGAAAAACTTGACAGTACCCATTTCCTATTATTGGGATGTAAGCAAAATCAGTACTTAGAAAATCATTGTTCCTTGTTATTTTATTTAGGTTGTGGAAGGGGTAGATTTGATTATTCAGCTGTGTTTGATTGTTCCTTTTTTTAAATCTTGGAATTTCTTTATATCTTTTGTCCTCTATTAGTGACTCTTACTAGAAACAGTGAAACAGAATTTATTCTAATATATAGGCACTTTCATAAAGCATGCTTTTTTTGCCACTCAGGAATACAACAAAAAAATCCCAGTCACTCAGGAGATGAGGCAGGAGGATCACAAGTTTGAGGCCAGCCAGCCTGCACAACTGGAGAGATTCTGTCTCAAATAAAAAAATAAGAAGGACTGGGGATGTGCCTTAGTGCAGAGGTCCTAAATTCAATCTCCACTAATAGGCATACACACGAGTACAACAGGAATATGTAATATGCATATATTATATATTTCTTTTCCAATACTAGAGATTAGACCCAGGGCCTTTGCACTGAGCTACATCCCCAGCCCCCCGTCATCACCCCCCCCCCTTTTTGGTACCAGGAATTGAACTTAGGACCTTGTGCTTGTGAGGCAGGCGGCAGCACCACTGAGCTAAATCCCTGGCCCCCATGCCCCATTTATTGAGACACGGCCTTACCTCGTTCCTAATTTTCCCAGTTTGATCTTGCTCTTGCAGTCCTATGCCTCAGCCTCCCAGAATGCTGGACTCACAGGTGCATACCACCATGCCTGACTCAAACATCTGTTTTTCCTAACCTCTAGTCTAGAGACTGAATAAATGGCTTATGAGTTGAAATTACCACATAATGATTACAGAAAATGTTTGTATATTGCCAGCAATGTCTGTGGCAGGGTTTCCAGCTAATGATTCCAAAGTTAAAAAGAATACTTGTTTTAATGAGTGAGCAAGCTTCCCAGACATTGCTGATGCTTACAGAACACCTGGGGCTCTGAAGTAGATGAGGTTGAGCTGCTTAGTCTAAGCCAACCTTCAAACTTCTTTTGTATAAAGTATTTATTCAAAATAGCTCTTGTTCCTTGTATAATCTGGGTCTCTAAGGGGAAGCTTTTATCAATCATAATGATTTAAATATTTAGGATGATGAAACCATCTCACAGTCATTATGGCAAAAACAATTATGGTTTGCACTTCAGATTTTTTTTAATTCTTAGGGAATATTTCAAAAACAAAATTAAATAATCCTATATTGAACCCCCATGTGTATCATTCAGCTTCTTGTTATTATCTGATTTTTATGTATGAATACTTTTATGTATCTGTTTTAAAAAGATAGTTCATCAGGTATGGTGCCACACTCATATCTCAGCAGTCTGGGAGACAGGCAGCAGGGTCTCAAATTCAAGACCACCCTGGGAAATTTAGTGACTTAGCAAAACCCTGTCTCAAAGAAAAAAGTGGGGTGGGGGGAGACTAGGGATATGGCTGAGCATGAAGGCCCTGGGTTCAATCCCCAGTGCTGAAAAAAGAAAAAAAAAAACATTTTTATTATGCCCAACAAAATTAAAAATAATTCCTCGGCAATATCCAGTGCAAGCTCTGTGTTCCTAATTATTTCCAAATCATTTCAAAGCTATGTATCTATAGTTTGTTCAGATAAGGATATAAATAATAACCGTAGGTTACACTGGTTGATATCTTTCATAATTCTCAGTTTGTAGTTCTTCCCTCTCCACCCTTTTTTATTGCCATATTTTGGTCCAGGGAATTTGGTCATTTTTCTATAGAATTCTATAGAATTTTACTATATTTCTACATTTGACTGATTTTATCCTCATAGTACAATTTAACATGCTTCTCTATCCCTAGTATTTCCAGTGAACCCACAGATCTAGAAATTTGTCAGATTTGGGTCAATTCTTTGTAAAGACCACTAAGAGCAGGGTTACATAGTTTGTATTTTATGGCATCAGAAGGTACAATGTCAGTTTGTCCCAATGTTAACGATGACATTGAACAGTGGGTTTGTTTATTATCAACACAGCCTAACCATTACACAATTCTCCATAAATCTTTTTTTTTTTTTTTTGGTACTCGGGACCTTACGCTTGCGAGGCAGGCAGCAGAACCACTGAGCTAAATCCCCAGCCCTCCATAAATCTTTTTGCTAAAGGTTTTGGTGTCATTGACAATTGTTTTCTCTTTGTTATATTAACTAACAATGGCAAATAGCAATTCCTTACTATTGTTATTCTATGTGCATTTTTATTAACATGCTTATATACAGAAATTTCCTTTTCAACTACTTAGAACAAATGCTTGATTCTTTTTATTTGTGAACTTTTAGTTTGAGCTAACTCCCTAACAATCTATGAAGGCTGTCAGTGAAGTTAGTTGTTCAGTTTTTTAGTATTGTTTTATCAACTAATGAATTTTTATATTTGAGATATATTCAAACTATTATTCATTTTGATGCTCAAATTACCCCTTTTTAGTCTGTCATTTTGGACTCAGTGTCCTCTTTACATGACTCTATTAGTTTTTGATAGCTTCTTAGGTTCAGGTACTATAAAGTTCCTGGCTTATTTCAAATGGTTCAGACCTGTACTCAGTCATTTCTCCAAAAGCTTTAGTTCCTTGAGTGACAAATAGTACTTGGAGACCACAATCTGGGATGCTGCTTATTTCTACTGAAATATCTTTGCTTCTGTACTTTCAGTGGTAATATTTTATGATGTTTCCCATTCTCTAGAATTAAAGAACTCATTTTGTTATAAATCACAGTAATAAAATGAAATTGTAAAATTGTATTAGCGGCCATTAATTTTGCATACAATTTAAAAGCCTCAATGTAGGGCTGATTCTCTGTTTCATTCTAAAGAGTATGCTTTAATCTTTGTTGTCCTTGAGTTTTATTTGACAGGCTAATTTATATGAGCCAAAGAAACCATGTGACTGTTAGGTAAAGCAGAAAATACTTGGATTTAAATTGTAGGATGATTTAAAATCCACACATCATCATCATCATCATCATCATCATCATCATGAATGTTTGTTTCTTCAGCCATTCAAGAAAGAAGTGTTATTACAAATGATTTATATAATTTTAGCTATAAGCCCATGTATTAATATGTATGTGTCTCTTGTTAAATACAAGGTCTAGCGTGTAACTTGTGGTTCTTCCAAAGCTTCTGGACTCTTCTCATTGAGCTTTATAGTTATCCATGCTCACTGAAGTAGGAGATTGTTTAATAGTTGTATATAATTAGTTTTTCAGTGAGAAATAGAATTGCAGTTTCCAGGAACTTCCTCTAAATTGTGTTGTTAGAGGCATAATCACTAGTAGATCATTCAGGGACAGTAGAAATAAATTTAGACTACCTCTTGCTTAGGAATTTAGTGTCCAAAATTTCCCCTCACGGAAATAAGTTTTAAGGAAGATCTTTGAAGAATTAAATTTTCAAATAATGTTTAATTTTGTCAGAGACATTGGTATTAGATCAATCCTGATGTTTTGTTAGTCTATTGATTCATTTTAAGAAGACAATGATACTTATACCTGTCTTAGATTTGTCTTGTGTTTAACATTTTAAAGATTGCCTTGTAGTTGACAAAAAGCAATGAAACTCAGTTTTTCATTAACTGTTAAAGTAAATCTCAAGTCTAAAGGAAATTGTGACTTATAGAAGTATTTGCCTGCTCTAGAGAAAATACACGTGTGTCTTCACACTTTCTATCATTTTTTTCACTGATGTTATCCCTAGACCCCACACTCTTAAGATGAAGATTTTCTCTAGAAGGTGCACTCCTTTTTGGAGATTAGACTTCTTAACTTTGTGTGAGAAAACATCAGCGTTCATCTTCAAATGACTGAAAGCATGTTGCTTTGCCGTAGGACAGACTAGGAACCAGAGCTTTGGGAGATAATGCAGCTGATGGGTAGTTTTCTTTCCTCTTCGTTACATCATTCAGTTCAGTCCACTTCCATCATTATTACAAAATATATGTGTGTGTGTGTGTGTGTGTGTGTGTGTGTGTGTTCCATAGTTTTATATGTTTTTCCTGCTGTACTCAGTTTCCTTCTTATTGATTAACTTGATAGTACAAGTTAAGGGATCTCATTAGGGTAAGCTATTATACCTCAGTAAGAAAATCTGGTTGTTATTTATGACTCCAAAGTACAGGTTAATTGAATCAACTGGTTTTTTAATAATTACTGTAATACTGTTTGAAGTTAAAAGAGTAATAAATTCTTGCCGAATAAAAATTATCTTTATTTTACTTGGCTTTTTTAATGTGTGAATATAAATCTTAGTTCTGCATAAATAGATGTCACCTCTATTATCCACAGGTAATTTTGTTAACATAACTATCAGTGGCTCTATTGTGAAAGAAAAACAAGACTGCTGAAGTCTTGTCAGTGCAAATTGTTTTTATTTGGTGATTTGAGGCACTATTGTCCAGTCTTTTAAGTCAGGAAAATGTGACTTTCAGTGGAAACCATGTTAAAACCAATTCTGTTGTCTTTTGTTTGCGTATAAACGTTCAGTTGCTTTAACATGATTGAGCTCAGCACAGAGTGTTCTAATTTCCCAATTTTCAAGGTTGAAATTACTTTCTCTTATTTGCCTTGCTATTATGCAAACAATGGAAATGTTCTTACTGCTATTATGTTCTCAGAGCTCTTAACATCTTTTATTCTTTTTCATTTTGTGTTTTAAGTATTTCATCAATACTTCAGTAATGATATGCTCCCCTATTTTTAGATCAGTAATTTTGCTAACAAGTTACTTTTATTTTGAATGAGCTGTGTCATCACCATGGAAATAGTATTTTGCTAGAAATTCTAGTTAATAAAGCTTAACTATTTAAAGATGTTTCCCATCAGTATCTTGTTAGATAATTTTTAAAGCTAGGATTCTTCTCAGATGTAACTATTATTATCTGTTTGTTATTTATATTTATTGCATAAAGTGCTTTTCTACAGTTCTGCTATATTTACCTTATCATATGGGTGATTTTTGCAAAGTGTAGGTTACATATGGGAAACTCAGAGGAATTTAAAAAGATCACTGATATTCTTGATCTATAATATGAGTGGGTCTATAGGAAAGACAATATTAACAGGTTGAAATATAACAGTATATTCTTTATCATCCTGATCATTTGTTGTAACTCTGTTCTTTAAAATGCCTATTTTGTAACCACCATTTTCTACACTGCAGTGATTTCAAGTGAAAGGATCTGATTCTAAGCAGCTCTGTTCTTTCTATGATAGAATAATCATAATGCCTAAAAACAGTGCCCCTAAAATCAGACAGCTGGGATTTAATCTTGGTTCTGCCACATATTTCTATATAACCTTGGGTAATAAACTACTTCTCTGTGCTTCAGTTTTTTCATCTTTGAAGTAGGAATTTGAACTATGAATCAGGATTATTGTAAAAATCAAGTGACTTAGTATAAAGTGCTAAGAATAGTATCTTGCACATAAAAGACAGCTTTTCTGAATTTTCTCTGATGGACTTTACTTATATAAGAAGACTGCCTCATTGTTTCTGTACTTTAACAGAAAACAGATATGTTGCTCCATTATGGCAGTTAGACATATATATATATATTTCACACTCTTTTATGTCAAAGGAGAAAGTGGCAGGAAATAAGCTATTATAAAAGATTTATTTAGAAAGTTACAGGGTATACTCTAGGTATTGTTAGCCTTGTTTTATGTGGAAATTAAATTGTATTCAGTATACATTTTTTAATTAAGTTTACTGGTACATTTTATATATACATAATGATCACATTCATCATAGGGAATTTGTACCTGTACATGATATATCTCGATTCTTTTTTTTAGCCCATTCCCCTACCCTCCCTTCAACCCCTCTTCCCCTCCTCATGTACAAAATCTTTGTTTCCATTTTTTCCTTCTATTCTCATTTTTTTTCTTTTCCATCCTTTCTTTCCCTCACCTCCCTCCCTAGTTCCTCTACCCATTTGAACATTTTCTTCTGTTTCACAATAACACTTATACATTTTTATCCTCATTTACACTTTTAGTTTCTCACACCAGAGAAATGGTGCAGTATTTACACATGTATGTCCGATTTATTTCACTTAAGAGTATGGTCTCAAGGTGCATCCATTTAATTATAAATGTCTCAAGTTTACGTTTCCTTATGGCTGAGTAGTACTCCATTGTATAAAAAACCCTACATCTTTATCCATTCATCGGTTGGTGGGCACTTGGGCTGTTTCCAAGATTTAGCTATTATGAACTGTGCCGCTATAAACATGGGTGTGCATATATTGCTGTGGTATGATGCCTTTAATTCTTTCGGGAAGATACCCAGCAGGGGAATAGCTGAGTCAGATCGGACCTCTAGTCCTAGTTTTTTGGGGAGTCTCCACAGATTTCCACAGTGGTTGCACCAGTCTGCATGCCAACCAACAGTGAGGAGGGTTCCTCTTTCCCCACATCCTAGCCAGCATTTGTTATTGGTTAACTTCTTGATAGCAGCCATTTTTTCTGGAGTGAGGTGGAATCTCAGTGGGGGTTTTTTGTTTGTTTTGTTTTGGTACCAGGGAACGAACTCAGGACCTTGCGCTTGCGAGGCAGGGGTGGTGCCACTGAGCTAAATACCCTGTGTGTGTTGTTTTAATTTACATCTCTTGAATGACCAGCAGTGTTGAATGTTTTTTCACATTTTATTTGCTGTTTCTGCTTTGCGTCTGAGAATTATCTGTTCATTTCAGATACTCATTTTTTGGATTGGGTTTTTAAATTTGAGGGGTCTGATTTTTTTTGAGTTCTTTGTATATCTAGATAGTCCTTTGTCTGAGGAGCAGCTGGCAAAAAATTTTTTTCCACACTGGGCTGTCTCTTCACTTTGGTTGGTGGTTTCTCATGCTGTGCAAAAGCTTTTTAGTAAGATGAGATCCCAGTTGTTGATTCTTTGTGATAGTTCCTGTGCAGTTGGGTTTTTGTTCATAAAGTCTTTCCCTATACCAGTGTCTTCAAGAGTTCTACCTAATCTGTCTTCCAGCTGATATAGCATTTCTCTTTTAATGTTTAGATCTTTGATCCATTTCAATTTTAGTTTAGTGCATGGTGAAAAATATGGGTCTAGTTTTAATCCTTGGCGTGTGGTAACTCAGTTTTCCCAACACCATTTATTAAAGAGGCTATTTTTCTTCCAGTGAAGATGTTTGGCTCTTTTGTCAAAGATAACATGCTGAGTATGTTTGAAGTTGTTTCTGCATCTTCTAATTTGTTCCATCGATCCTGGATGTCTGTTTTTTTGACAGTACCGTGCTGTCTTTAATCACAGTAGCTTTGTAGTATAATTTCACGTCAGGGATTTTGATGCCCCCTGCCTTGCCTTTGTTGCCTAGAACTGCCTTTGCTATTCTAGGTCTCTTCTGGTACCAAATGAATTTTACGATCTTTTCCTCTAATGCTGTTGGAATTTTGATTGAGATTGCATTAAATCTGTATAATAGTTTTGGAAGTATAGCCATTTGCACTACATTAGTTCTTCCTACCCAAGAACAAAAGATATCTTTCTATTTTCTGATATCCCCTTTGATCTCTTTTTTCAGAGTACTGTAGTTTTCATTTTGTTTGTTTTTTGGTACCGGAGATCCAACTCAGGTTCTTGTGTTTGCGAGGCGGGCGGCGGAACCACTGAGCTAAATCCCCGACCCTAGAGTACTGTAGTTTTCAATGTTGAGGTCTTTACTTCCTTCATTGGACTGATTCCTAGGTATTTCTTTTTTGGGAGGCGGGGGGAATGCTATTTTGAAAAGAAAGGTGTTGTTTCCCTAATTTCTGTCTCAGTGAGTTTGATATTCATGTACAAGAATGCTATTGATTTTTGAGTGCTGACTTTGCACTTCATCTTAGTCAAAAGGAGGAGAAGCGATCTGAGTGTTGACTTTGTATCCAGCTATGCTACTGAATTTGGTTATTAAGTCTAGAAGTCTTTTGCTGGAATTTTGGGGGTCTTCTCTGTATTCAATATATTTAGATTGCCAAGAGCTAGAATATCATTAATTTAAAATGTACCTCAGTGCCTTAGAACTAAGATGTTTCTGTCACAGGCAAACTTAGTAATTTCTCCATGTAGTTTCTTGCTCATCATTCTTTATCTCACTTGTTAATAGCCATTTTTTTTAACTTGCTATTGAATAAAGGTGAACTATAGAATACTCCTGTTACATAGGGAAAAACACAAGTCTAATGCAAGAAGGTGTAGAAAGGAGAGAAAAGATACTTCTGTGTTTGCCTGTTGTATGTTTGGTTTTTTTATCTTTTTTGAGAAAGATTTTTAAAAAATCAAGCATCACGTGAGTAAATTAATCTGAAGTAGAAAAGTTTTAACAAAAACTTTTTACTCATCTTGCTTTTTTTACTCAAAAAGTTTTTACTTATCTTGCTGGCTTTTAGTATTTATGTAAAAGGGAATGCTATAATTACTGTAGCTTCTACTTTAATATTTTAAAAAATATAGTCCATCAATAAAGCAACACCAGAATGTTAAGACTGTCTCAGAGTTTAAATGTTACATTTTTTCCAGACTTACATATTTATATAGAATTACACTTACAGTCCCATCACTTGGGAGGCTGAGGTGGGAGGACTGCAAGTTTGAGACCAGCCTGGCACACAGTGTGAGTTTGAAGCCTGTCTGAGCTACAAAATGAGAACCTGTCGCAAAAAATGAAAAAAAATATATATATATATATTTATGATTATTTCTTTTTTACTAGAAACAACCAGGCACCAAGAAGCTTAGTCAAATAAATTGATAAAGCCAAATAGAGACCTACTGAGTGGCCATGATAAAGATGAGGAAACCATAACTCTACAGATCTAGAAAGCACCCCCCAAAGAATGTATATATATACACACACATTCCCATCTTCATCCATCTTCAAAATTAAAAGAATATGCTTATGCTAGTATAAATATAAAATGCATATAAAGATTTTTCTAAAAGGACACATAAGGGGCCTTATCATGATTTTTTTCTTTATATAATTAAAATATTAATCACATCTAGTTCTGTTAAACTGATAAACTTTATAAGAATGATAAGTACATTTGTATATATATAAAAGCGTGGAGGAATTCCTTTTTAAATTTTAGATCTGTATTTTGTCCTCAGAAATATTAGGAAGGGTAGCCAGAACTGTATGTTGATCATTTTCCATGTAGAAAATGTTATGGCTCTTAAACTCAGAAAATAGTTATTTAAACAGGATTACTTTTTTCATAGGATTTCCACTTAAACAGAGTAAATTTGGAAGAATCTTCAGGAGTGGAAAACTCTCCAGCTGGTGCTAGACCAAAGAGAAAAAACAAGAAGTCTTATGATTTAACTCCAGTTGATAAATTTTGGCAGAAACATAAAGGAAGGTAAATAAGAAAAATATCACTAAGATTTTTCCCTTAAAGAGAAATGAAGATGGTATATAACCTAAATGAATTTGAGAAAAATATCAAAAGGTCATGGTGGTTCATTCTCATAATGAACGGGAGCTATAATTAAATAGCCCATAGATATATATCTTTATTGCTTCATTTATTCCTGTTTCCTGTGGTTTTTGTTAGTAATTATTTTGTAGGGGCCACTTCTCTTTTCAATAAACTCATCCCATTAGATTTTGCAAATTTCACAGATACTCTTTCTGACTACAGTGACCCTTTACAAGACCATCCTTTTCTTTCTTTCTTTTTTTTTTTCTCCCTTGTAGTACTGGGGATTGAACCCAGGGCCTTCACACTGAGCTACATCTCCAGTCCTTTTTTATTTTTTATTTTGAGATAGGCTCACACTAAGTTGCCCAGGCTGGACTCAAACCTGCCGTCCTCCTGCCTCAGCCTCCAAGAGTGCTGGAACCACCATGCCTAGCTTCTACCTTTGTTTAAATGAGTTTTTGTGATAGGGGACTTTGAAATGAGATTTTTCCTTTTTGGTCCATGATTTCCTTCACTAACACATTCACAGCAACGCCGTCGTTCATATGTCTCCCTCTCAGGTAGCTCTGATCTGAATTCGATTTTCCCCACCAGCTTGAACTACCAGTGATGCATGCATGACTGTCCCATTGGGCAGCTTGTACCGCTTCTTGGGTGTCTTTGATTACAGTAACGCAAAAAAAAAGCACTGATTTAGCAGACCATATGTTATCATATATAGTCCCTTAAGAAAAATATTAAAATGGTATAAAAAATTGTAATCTCAGGGGTCTTTGATAACAGTGATGCAAAGAAAGGCATCAATTTAGCAGACTACATGTCATCATACTATAGTTCCTTACATTAAAATGGCATAAAAAATTCTGATACAGCTAATTTGAGGTACAGCTGTTATAAATGCATATTATACACACCAGCAATGGGGTACTTGTAAGATTTCCTTGTTAAAATTTAGAGAATTAATTATGGATAAACTATTCAAAAATATGAATGCATTTCTTTTAATTTAGTGAAATAAATTTGTTGATTATTATAATAATTTAATTGGTATGAATAGTATTAACATTTATATTTGGACAGTATTCAAATCAAAGAACTAACTAGATTTGGTCCATTTATAGACTTTTTGTTAATTTTATTAGTAAAAAGACCATTAAAAGTGATTAGATCTGTTTGTACCACCAGTGGTACAAGCTGCCTGATGGGACAGTCATGCCTGGTGATTCAAGCCGGTGGGAACATGTTAAGCCTCGTATTATATATCTGTAGGTGGAGTGCCCCAAAGACTTATTCAAAGTATGTTAGAAATTATGAGTTAAATAATTGTAGTGATTTGCCATGTGATTTGTTGTAGGCAGATATATATATCCCACGTGTTTTTAAATGTTAGTACTTGATAGGATTGGTAATTGCTATAAAAGTTATCTAGCTATTTGGTTAGAGAAAATATTTCTCAGAGAAATAGAATGCTATTTATCAATTACAGGAATATTAATATTTGAAATAAATATAGATAACAATATAGATCTATTTGCATACTTCATGTAACTGTTGTCTGGGGCCTCGTTTAACTTTTATGTTTAAAGAGAAATAGGATACAAACTTGGCTTAACATGGTGGGGTTTTTTTAAAATAAGTTTTTACTTTCTCTGCAAGGAAAAGGTACTGTCTCTGACTATTTTGAGTACTACTAAAATTTATTTTACTTTCAATAATATTCTTTCCTTTGGAATTCTACAGTCTACATTCCCCTCCAGAATGGTGGAATACAAGAAATTGAAATTCATTGGGGAGACATTATTGTTACAGGATATAGGATGTTTTAAAATTGACATCCCCATCACAGCTGAGACAGAATCTAACTAAAGCCATCTCCATAGTAGTGACCCTAATTGATCTTCAACCTGCAATACAAAAACAATAGAAATATGAGAAAGTAAGGCATCAAGATGCCTCCAAAAAGCTTAACTCCCCAAAAGCTGATCTTGACACTGATGTAGACAAATTACAAAGAATTCAAAAACTAAATGTCCAAAATGTTTGAAGAGATCAAAGAAGAAACACATAAGCAAATTCATAAGATGACTGGTGAGCTTAAAGAGGATTTCATTAGACAAATACAGTATTTTACTAATAAAATATTTGAGCTTAAAAAATCAAGTTAAACAGTATTAAAATGTGTTACATACATGTACCAACTTCCCAAAGAATATAAATAAACGTGTACTAATAAAATTTAAAAATTTTTTTAATTAAAAAATGTGAGTGACCATTTTGGTAAAGAATTAGAAATTGTGAAAGGAAAGCAAGCAAAAATAAAAAATATGAAAAATTTAATAGAAAGCACAGGTATCAGATTTGATGAATATGAAAACAGTCTCAGAAATTGAAAACAAGTTGGAAGTAATAAATCATAAGCTCAGTGAACTCCTAAAAATGACAAGATACCATGATGTCTGGATCCAATAACTGCTATATGACTCAAAAAAAAAAAAAAAAACAAACCCTCAGAATCAGAGGAATAAGGAACCATTAGAAGATGACTCAAAAGGTATAAAAAATGTATTCACTGCAGTCATAGCAGGAAAAATTGCAAATCTAGGGAAACAATTCAGTACTCAAGTACAAGAGGTATATAAGAACCCCAGATAGTCATGGCCAGAAAAAAATCTACCTACCACACCTCATAATCAAAGTTCCAGAAATTGAACAAAAGGAAAGAATACTAAAAACCATTAGGGAAAACAAGTAACCTATGAAGGCAGGCACACCAGAGTAACAGCAGATTTCTCAGCAGACACCTTAAATACCAGGAGAGCTTGGAGTAAAGTGTTTCAAGCTCCAAAAGGAAACAATTGCCAACCCAGACTTCTATAATCCTGCACATTTAGCATTCAGAATTGACAGAGAAGTAAAGACTTTTCACAACAAAGAAATTGTAAAGAAGTACCAGTAAACTAGCATTACAGAAAATACTTCAGGGAATCCTGGACAGAAATGATTCCACCATCTCCAAAGATCCATAAGGAAAATACAGATCTAATTGAAAGAGTAGTTAAATGAAAGGGAAAAAAATCAAGGAATCAGTGCTGGAAAAATAATGCAATGATAAAACTTAATAAATACAACAATAACTCTCAGTATCAATGGTCTTAGGTCTCCAAAAGACAAAGACTAGCAGATTGGATCAAGAAGCAAAATGGAACTATATGTTGCCTATAGGAGACACACTATCCACAGAGAAGCATATAGACAAAGTGAAAGGATGGTTCCATGCAACCAGAGCCCAAAAGCAAGCAGAAATAGCCATAATATTTTCAGACACAGTAGACTTTAAGCCAAAACTGATCAGAAGAGACAAAGATGGCTACTATATACTTGTAAAGGGACCATTTCAGTGGGAAGAGAGAGCAATTTTATATATGCACCAAACGTTGGCACAACCAACTTCATAAAACAAAAACCACAGGACATAAAAAGACACTAAGGCAGTCATAGTGGGGAACTTCAATACTCCATTCTCACAAATAGGTCAACTAGACAAGAAAATCAACAAAGAAATACCAGAGTTAAATGATCCCATTGAATAAGACTTAACAGATAATCTACAGTGTTTCATCCAACAACATAATGGAACTTTTTCCAAATAGACCATATCTTAGATCATAAAGCATGGTTAAATAAATGCAAAAGAACTGAAATAATCCACAGCATGCTATCAGATTATAATGGAAGGAAACCAGAAATCAACCCCAAACATATGGAGATTAAAGAATACATTATTGAATAGTCAGTGGCTCACAGAAGGAATCAAAAGTTCCTAAACTCAAATGACAGTGGAAGCACTGTGTACATACCAAAACCTATGGGACTAAATGAAAGCACTCCTAAGAAGGAAGTTTATAGTGGTGAACCCACACATTAAAAGAACAGAGGTGATGCCAAAAAACACAATGGTGTACCTCAAGGTCCTGGAAAAAAAAATCCAACCCAAAACTAGTAGAAAGAAGTAAAGATTAGAAATTAAAATTGAGACTTAAAAAAACAATACAAAGGATCTGTGAATAATAGAATTGGTTCTTCGAAAGGATAAACAAGATTGGTAAACAATTTTAAATTTAACAAAAGAAAAACCCTTATTAATGCAGATAGAAATGAAAAAGGTAAAATCACTGTGGACACCACTGAAATCCACAGAATTATAAAAATGATTTAGAAAATCATTCCAATAAATTGGAGAACTTATAATAGAGAAATGCCTAGATGCATACGAATCACAAAAATTGCGCTAAGATAACCCTCAACAAGGCAGCGATGGGCAGTGAAATGAAAACAGAAATAGGGGCCAGGAATTTAGCTCAGTGGTTCAAGCACCTGCCTCGCAAGCACAGGGTCTCAAGTTTGATCCCCAGTTTAAAAAAAAACAAAAACCCTACCAAGAAAAGCCTAGGACCTAATGGATTCACTGTATAATCCTACCAGAACTTCAGGGAAGATCCAACACCAATACTCCTTAAACTTTTCCATGATATTGAAAGGGATGGAGCACAACCAAACTCATTCCTGGAGGCTAGCATTACCCTGATAACCAAATCCTACACAAGGACTTAATAAAAGAAAATGACAGGCCAGTCTCCTTAATGAACATAGATGCAAAAATCCTCAAGGTATTAGCAAACAAAGTATCAAATCATTAAAAATATCACGCATGCATCATGACTGAGTTGACTTTATTCCAGGGATGAAACATGCGTAAGTCTATAAATATAACATAATACAATACATAAATAGAAACAAGAACAAAAATCACTTGATCATCTTAGTAGATGCAAAAAAATCCTTTGACAAAATCCAACACCCTTCAAGATAAAAATCCTGACAAAAAAATGAAAGCAATTTATGACAACCCACTGCCAACATCATACTAAATAGGGAAAAACTGAAAGCTAAACTCAGCTGTAAATTTTACTGTAAAATCAGAAACAAGACCAGGGTGTCTACTCTCACCTCTTCTGTTCGATATAGTATTCAAAACTTTAGCCAGGGCAGTTGGACAAGAGAAAGATATAGAAATGATTTGAATAGGATGGGAAAAATACAGACTATTCTTACTTGCAGATGACATGATTGCTTACATAGAAGACCCAAAAATCTCCACCAAAAGACTCACAGAATTAATAAATTCAGCAAAGACACAGGATACAAAATCAGTACACAAAAACCAGTAATGTTCTTGTACCCCAATAGCGAAACCCCAAGAAAGAAATCAGGGAAACAATCCCATTCACAATAGCTTAAAAGAAAAAATTATATACCTAGGAATTAACCAGGGGTATAATGAAAACTATAGTACTCTGAAAAAAGAGATTGAAGAGGAAAAATGGAAAGGCATCTCCCGGTTCCTGGATAGGCAGAACAACATTGTCAGAATGGCTACGCTGCCAAAAATGATATATAGATTTAAAGCAATCCCATCAAAATACCAACAGTATTCTTCACAGAACTAGAAAAACAATCCTAAAATTTATATGGAACCCAGAATACCAAAAGAAATCCTGGGCAACAAGAGCAAAGTAGGAAGCATCACAATCCCTCATTGCAAGTTTTGTTACAGAGCTGCAGTGATACAGACAGCATAGTACTGGCACAAAAACACATGTGAATCATTGGAAAAGAACTGAGGATACAAAAACAAACCCAGGCCTATTTAGCTATGTGATCTTCAACAAAGGAACCAAAAATATAAACTGGAGAAAAGATTGCCTCAACAAATGGTGCTGGAAGAAACTGGTTATCCACATGCAGAAAAATGAATATAGACCCATATTTCTCACCCTGTACTAAAATAAAAATGGATTAAAGACCTAGATATAAAAACAAAAACACTAAATCTGCTGGAAGATAAAAATGACTCGAAGTCACAGGAATGTGCAAGGACTTTCTGAACAGAACCCCAGTTGCACAAGACATGGCACCAACAGTCAGCTTGTATCAGGTCAAATTAAACAGCTTCTGCAAAACAAAGGAAACAACAATGAATGGGAAATGAATTTTGCCAACCACACCTCAAATGGGGGACTAATACCTAGAATATATAAAGAACTAAAAAAATTAGATCTCCCCAAAGTAAAAAGCCAATCAAAAAAAAGTGGAAACTTGAATAGACACTTCTCAAAAGAAGTACAAATGGCCAATATGTACATGAAAAAACATCAGTAGCCATTAGAGAAATGCAAATCAACATTGAGATTCCATCTTACTCCAGAAACAATGGCTGTTATCAAGAAATCAAAAAACAAGTCCTGGCAATGATAAGGGGGGGAAAAAAGGAAACTTCTGCATTATTGGTGGCTTTGTAAACTAGTACAACCACTATGAGAATCAGTATATAGATTCCTCAGAACACTAACAATAGAAATTCATTTGAACCAGCTATACCTCTTTTGAGTATATCCCCAGAAGAGCTAAAAGACCTCATATTATATTCATACTCATGTTTATGACAGCACAACTCACAGTAGTTAAATCTTGGAAGTAGCCTGTATACCCAACAACAGATGAATGGAGTTTTTAAAAATGTATATATACGTAAGAGTAGTACTCAGCCATAAAAAGATAAATTTGAGTCATTTTTGGAAAATGGATGCCTTTTGAGTTCATAATGTTAAGTGGAATAAAAATAAGACACTGAGCATTAAATATCACAGGGTTTCTCTTCTAGAAACCCAAAGTATAAATAAACAACAAAGTAAAAGAAGATAGGAAATGGAGGTAGACTTTCTGGACATGAGAAAGGATCTGGGGGTAGCGGAGATGGGAGAGGAGAAGAGGAAGTAAAGGTTCAGGATGTGATAGGTATATGTACTAATTAATATCCCACAATATTCATTATCACAAACATACTAATACATTTTTAAAAGCTCATTAAACCTACAGCCATGCCACCCTGAATGCACCTGATCTTGTCCAAAAAGCTCATTAAGAGCAAAATAAAATTGACATTCCCTAACAGAGAAAAAACTCTTAATTCATTTATAAAAAGAATGAAAACTTTTTTCTATCTTCTGTATATCACATTTAGAACAATCTAAGAGGACATTTAAATATTGAAAACTGTATATTTTTATGAAGAAATTGAGTTCTTACCCTGCAAATTGTACTACAATAAAGATGGGGACAAGGACCCTGAGTCAGCAGAGTTCAATAAATGACTTGACTCACTCTCACTTCATTTTCTCGTCAGTAAAATGGTTGAGGTTATAATTCTACCTTTTGCCTTGATCTCAAGATTTTTTAAGATTAGATGAGTTAATGACTATAAAAATTTATCTGCAGTTATGTACCTCCTGTTGGTAAAGACAAAAATGCAACTCAATTTTGTCAAATCCCAAAAAAGTGCTTTGTCTTAACTAATATATATTACTATTCCTACAACAGATTGGTTAGGAGTAAAGTAATAGAGATAAACACTTAACATATTTGACATATAGTAAATATTCAATAAATGTAAGGAGTTGCCCTTCTTAGCTCTGAAACCAAAAGACATTGGAGATTTTGAGGCTATTGGAATTAAACCAGCACATTATAGATGAAGCTTTCTCATAGAATAAGGGCTTTCTTATAAAAGGTAGTTCTCATTATAATTAGATGGAACAAGGACTTCTGACCATTCAGTGTAGTGCTGAGGCCTCGATGCTATTTTTCACCAACATATACTGCTGGAGTCAGAGTAAGTGCCAGGAGTTTTTGGGTAAAATTGTTCTATGTTCCTCCAAATCCTTTCTGAACTACTGTCTTTTCTGCCCATCTCCATTGGATGAAATGTGCTGATCATTAGTAAGATGTCTTCAAATGTCAGAGCTGAAGAAAGGAAGGTTTTTATTTCACTGTTGAAAGAGGAGAAAGCACCTGGCCTTCTGAAAGGCTGTGTAGAGCAGTGGTGGCAAACCTACCCCACGAATGCCAACGAGGGCTGTTTGTATCTTTGCAAACTCTAAATGGTTTGTCTTCACTGGTATAGTTGAAAAATACTCATCTTAAAACCACTTTATGGTCAGTATACATCTAGAATTTTTCAAGTTTAGTCTTATGTTACACTTCTACCTAAGCTGCTTCAGGATTGCAGATATATCTGAAGTCTACAGAAAGGACCGATGAACTGCCATGGCCTGAGGAAGATATCAAGCAGAAAGCCCACCAAAACTGGGCAAGTACTATTTTTACCAACAAGGATATTAACAATACTGAATTACAGTATTTTTTTTCTCACAATTACTTGTAGGTGATACTTCTTAAATACCATCATTGTAGTTGAATGGACCCTTTGACACTATGTGTTAATCTTGGTGATATTGATATACTGTGATTTCTTTTTTTTTTTTTTTTTTTTTACCAGGCATCAAACTCGGGACCTTGCGCTTGCGAGGCAGGTGGCAGAACCACTGAGCTAATCCCCCAGCCCTGATACACCATGATTTCTTAAATATTTTCAGTCACATAAATATTTTATGTTTTGTTGTAACAGCGTACAGATGAAGGGAAAACATGATGTCACTTAAGTAAAATTTATTTGGATTTATAAATATTATGGTATGTGTTTAAAGAACAAGATTATGTTGAATGTTTTGACTCTTAAATATACAAATCCAAATAAGTTTATTTGAAATAATCTTCCTTGTAAATATTTCACAATTCACACAAAAATTAGTCTTTTACTGTTATACTCATAGTTCCTCTTGTGCAATTTTCTCTTAGTCCATTCCCAGAAGTTGCAGAATCAGTGCAGCAAGAACTGGAATATTATAGAGCACAAGAAGATGAGGTCAAACGACTTAAAAGCATTATGGTAAGATCATGTTTGCTTTCTAAGAATTACAGGGAAAAGAAAGGGTGTCTGCAGGGATAAAGAGGTTCACTTTTTTTCCTTACCTAAAAGTTTAAGGCCATTTATTGCTTTAATAATAGCAAAATTATACTCAGTTTATTCAAGTGATATTTTTTCAAAAAAGAAACCTAAATACTGAGATCAAAAAATTATAAAAGAATAATATGAAGTTATGATTTGAAAAAATAATGACTTTATTTTAGAGATAAATATTGTAATACTTCTCCTCCTACCATGCATGATCCAAGTTCACATTTCAGCTGTACTGTTTATTACTGTGTGACCTGTGACAAATCTCTGGGCTTGCTTTCTTATCTGAAAATGTCCGCTGATCCTTATTTAATTACTAAATCAATGATTTATTACACTAGTGGTGACTAAACCTTTTCTGTAACTGTCAAAAATACATATGCTTTTTGGGTATGGTGGCAGATCTGTAATCCTAGCACTCAGGAGGCTAAAGCAGGAGGAACTTGAATTTGAGGCCAGCTTGTGCTACCTATCTAGACATTATTTCAAAAACATACAAAAAACATATGCTTACTCCTCAAGAGAAGAATTGTTACTTTAGGTAACCATAATCCTATTGTTTATCAGTAATCTTAGAGATATGAGTTGATTTGTATGGTTGGGCCTGGTAATTATAAATATAGTTATTAGCACTATTTTTTTCTTCCCAGGGGCTAGAAGGGGAAGATGAAGGAGCCATAAGTATGCTTTCTGACAATACTGCTAAGTTAACATCAGCTGTGAGGTAAATATTCAGTATATCCTCTTTGAAGTCTTTGTGTTGATGAGGTTTATTTTGGAGGTTGAAAAATGGTTAATGTTTTTAATAATAGGAAATAGTAGATATAGCAAATATACCTGAACATAAAGAACTAAATTGTGTTTTTAATGTGTTCAACTAATTTCAGTTCTCTTTTAGATACAGCAAGACATTTGCTTCTTTTACCAATTAGAAAAAAGTGATGGCAGAAGAGTAAATATGGCATGGTTTCTCTTATGTGAGAAACCCCAAAGTATAAATAATTTAAAGAGCAAAATAAAAATAGATGATGGGAAACGGGGAAGTAGACCTTTTGGAAATAGGAAGGGAACCTAGGGATAAGGAGAAAGGGGAGATGAAGGGAAAGTAAAAAGAATTGAGATACAATATGCATATGTACCAACTCTACTCTGCATGATGAATGTATTCATTATGTATCACAAATATGTACTGATAAGTGATGATAGTAATTTCACTAGGAAAATAATGATAAAGCAGAGGAATTATTACTGATTTTCCTGTTGCTACTCTTATTTCACTAGTTGAGGGTTAAGCACTGTTTTCAGTACTTTGCCTTTATAGACAGAGGGAGATTTCGTGGTTCAGAAATGTGGGTACAAGCTTATTTCCAATAATCTGATTTTAGTTTAAACTTTGGAAGCAGAAAAAAAAATGGTAGAAATAATGATATTTGGGAGCCAGATTATTTTAAAATAAGAAGCATTTCACCTTTAATAAAGTAATACATGCTATATGTGGTCAAGTCTGCAGATTACATTCAGTGATAGACAGTTTAACTTGCCACTTTGACACTGTTTCAGTGTTCCAAGTTTCCCAAACACCAGGTGTGGGTTTCATTAAAATTTATATCATTTTCCTAGAAAATTTTATTATTAATTTTTAATGTTTTGGTCCTTATAGTTCTTTGCCAGAACTTCTTGAAAAAAAAAGACTTATTGATCTCCATACAAATGTTGCCACTGCCGTTTTAGAACATATAAAGGTAAATTTAACTTTTCCCCTGTAATATGACTTATATTTGTATAGGGTTTATATTTTGTAAGATGCTTTCATATTCAGTATCTCATTGAGCCCTCAGTGTAACATTTTGAAGCATAATTAAAATGTTCATTATCTAGACAACAATGTTACTTTCATTTGTTTTTGCAAATAAGGAAGTTTAAGAATCTAGAAAGATCAGTGATTTGCGCAAGAAAATCACTTTAATAAATAGAAGTTAGAATCTGTGATATTTCTGTTATGTTGCACTGCCTCAGTACCATTCTGTACATTTTATTCTACTAATAATAGACATATCTCACCATCAGTAATGTGGACTTAGAAATCTATCTAAAAATGTCTGAAATATCTCTTAGTAACATCATTTATATGACTTGGTTCTAATCTTTTTTGATTTTAGATGAATCCGTTAACATTAAAGCTCCTTACTATCTCTCACTGGACTGTGATTTTAAAACAAATGTATTAGGGTTTCTAAATATTGTTATCGTAGTTCTTTTTCTCACAAGCTTATTCATGATTATCCCATATCAGCTTTTTTAATCAGTCCTTCAGTATTCTACATCATTTATTCTTTAGACTTGGAGCTGAATT
Source organism: Heterocephalus glaber (assembly GCF_000247695.1). The sequence continues at coordinate 1,652,238 of NW_004624820.1, read as the reverse complement.
CCAATAGTAAATTGATCATATGCTAAGACTTCTGTGTTTCATTTGATATAATACATTTGAAACTGCTTAAAAAGATGAGTATAATTGCTGCCTATCAAAGATGTGGATGACATGTTGGATTTATGGAGATGAGACATACATGTCTTATTATTTTATTTAAAAAGCCGTATAGTGTTAGAAAGGACATAATAAATGATGTTGTGCAGAAAGGAACTTAAACCTGTGTAATTTCTATTAAGCCAACAACCTAAATCTTTGTTCCACATCTTGATATTGATACTTGATATTTTTCATGTCCTTATAAGAATAGAACTATACCTGTACAATCTATAAGTGATTCTGCTAATATTTTCACTTTCTTATTTAGCACCCCTATAAAATGCCAAAAAGCTGTTTTAATCTTTTACATGAGATCGTTGCCTACTAGAGAGATAACATATAAACCCAGATGAAATATAACACAGAACTTTATTGAGAATTTCCTTCCATAGGAGAAAAAACGCTTTTCTTATATGTCTAAATATGAAGACTATGAATCTAATAACAGAAAGTAAAAAAAGTTACTACCCTAAAACAAATAAAATGTAGGTTCTAGCTTATATCTATTAAACTATAATTATATAATTAGGACTCCATGATCCAGTTAGCAAACATCTTTTGAATACTTGCTCTGTGTCACATACTGTGCTTATTTATATAAGGTACTATTTGCAGACAGACGGTTAAAAACCAATTTGAGGGCCGGGGATTTAGCTCAGCGGTTTCGCCGCCTGCTGCGCAAGCTCAAGGACCCGAGTTCAATACCCGGTACCAAAAAAAAAAAAACAAATTTGATGCCAGGCAAATTGTGTGTTCTTATAATCCCAGCCTTTGAGAATCTAAGGCAGGAGGATCACAAGTTCAAGTACTAGCTGGGCAACTTACTGAGACCCTGTCTCAGAATAAAAAATAATAAAAGCGCTGGGGATATAGCTCAGTGCAGGGCCCTGGATTCAATCCCTAGTACCAGAAAAAAATAAAAATAAACACTACTAGGAAGATATGACAATTGTTAATAGTCATACAAGTGGTTTTTTTACTTATAGTTTGTTTTGCTTTTTTTCACTATTAAAAATTTATTAATTCTTACATTCTACTTTATGACCTCAGTTCTCATCGCTGTAATATCAGGAAAATGCTAAGCTCAGTCCCTGCTACCAAACTAAATTACATGACCTAAAATAACTATTTATTGTTCCTAGAATGTATTGTAGTAAGTCCTTAAGATACTGCAATAAACAAAACAGGTAAATTTTCTCTTCTCTTGGACCATATGGTGTAGTAACAAATAGTAGAAAACAAAATAACTTCATGTATTTAATGATATGAGAATAAGAACAGAGTTATGTGAGGTGATAAAGAATTGTTGAAAGGCCTGCTCTGGAGTTGAGTGCTTAAGAGATAATGCTTGAGTTGAGTCCAGAATCAGGAAAAAAAACAAGTTAGTGAAGATCTCAGAGCCAGCCATTCCAGGCAAGGGGAATAATAAGCACAGAGCCATTAAGACAACCACATTTAGTATGTTTCAGGACCTAGAAGACTAATGTGCTTTATTGAGAAAGAAGTAATACAAAAAAGAGTCAAAAAAGGTAGAAATTTAAGTAGGGAAGTCATTGAAAGTTAATTACATTATCTGACGTGTTTTAATCAGAGAGTGGACCAAGGAATCTGAGGGGTGGTAAATACTGGGAATGGAAGTGGAAGACAGATATTCTAGCTGTCTAGCTGAAATAGTGCTTTATAAAGTACAGTTTACTTATGAAATTCTTTGTGATGATTACTTATCGCTTTACACTAATGATTTTAAGTGAATTTTTCAGAATCAGTTTGTGATAATTGAGGTCATCTGCCTGAGATTATTTAATATTCCACCATGCTTGACCTAAATAATTCTGCTTAAAGACTTTGTGGTCTTATGAAAAAAGTGTTAAGAAAGATTCCCTTTTTCTTAATGCTATCTGATTTTAAAGTAACTGCTATTAAGTATACACTGTGCAGAAAGAAAGTAATGGCATGTATATAGGATACACTGTAGTTAAGTTGTTCTAGGAAACCAAATTAATATCAAGAGTTTTAAGATCAGATAAAGGAGCATATTTCAGTATTTACATGTAAATTGTGCTTGTATTTAGTAAGTCACATGTAGGAGTCAAGGTAACTCCTATTTCTATTGTAGAAATAATAATTTCTATTGTAGAAAAATTAGGATATTTTCTAGGAAGAGTCTTTTAATGTTGACCATCTTTTCAGAGCTTCTCTTTTCCCTTGTCAAAATGAGCACATAAACTTCATTGTTTTCATCTTATTACTCTTAGTTGTAAAATTTCTTCTTAAGAGTTTTCCATGACTATTAAATTTCCAACTTTATAGCATTTACTTTCAAATGGCCTCCTTATTTTTCACATTAAGTTACACCATCTACCTCTGGCTATACTGTTAACATAATTAAAGAATTCTCTGTAATGCCTGCTCCTTTATCAGAATTTCTTGACCTTTTTTGTAAATACTTATTCACCTAACCTAAAAATAAATTTTTTTTATTAACAAGAACACTGTATCTTCTCATGCAGAGTTCTCAGAGCATTTCTCTTGATATTTGTTTTTACTGTAGTTTAACACATTTCTTCTTTAAGGATGCTAAAATTATAGCTGCTTTTGATAATTTTCTTAGATAATTTTCTGAAGCAAGTATAAGAAGAAATTAATCTCTTCAGAAATTCTGGGAGCTATGTAATTGATATTTTGATGGAAAGCTAAAAAAAGCACCAGTTTGGCTACAACTTTGGCAAATATTCTCTGTTTCATTTATTGATACTCTGAGGAGTATAAATATCAAATCAGATAACAAATCTGGCTTTGGCAGCTAACTTTGGTCTAATAAATTGAAAAGTGAGTTGTTGATATTCATTTATTTTGAGTAATCTGTATTTTTAAATCTTAGTGGTACTTTCCTTTCTAATGCACATATGACTTTCCCATTTGCTGATTGTTTGGAAATGGCTTCTGGGATTACTCAATTTGGAGACAGCATATTTTAATTGTACTTAGCCAGTCTGCATAGTTTGAGTACTTGTTAGCACCAGATACCTAGGAAAAGGAAAAAAAGCATACTTGCAAGGAATAGTAAGTAAAAGAAAGAAATAACATTAGATGTTCTCCCTGATTCTCTCATCTAAGAGGAAGAACTATTAAACATCTGAATGTTCCTTCCAGACATAGATGGCGGAGAATAAACTATTAATGAGCTGTGTGGCGGAGGACTTGGTTGTTAATAGTTGCTCACTTGTGATTTGCTGTGGAGAAAGTTGAGAGGGACTGAATGGAATCTAAAGACATCGTGGGATGAAGGGACGAGGTCTACACTCAAAACAAGGCTTACCCCTTGTTGGCAAAGCTAGCTTCTACCTAGAGCTCCTTCTAATGAGGGTTAATTTTTCTATGGCTTAACTGCTTTATCCTTCTTGGGGAAAAATAGAAACTCTGAATTGTCTCCACCTGGTCGGCACACTCAAGCAACTGATGCCCCGTTCCTCTATGAAACATAGTAAGTAGCTGAAGGCCATATTATTGACCTGCTGACTCCTCATAGCTAGTACTTCTTGTTATCCTTTCCTGCTCCTTTAGGTTGAATTTTTTTACTCACCTATAGATTATCTGTATTTTATTTATGTCAGTTGTAAGAGTATGAAAATCTGTGTCTATAAAACTAAATTGCACATCTTAGACTCAGTAAAGGGCCAGGGATTTACCTCAGTGGTCCCACCGCCTGCCTCGCAAGCACAAGATCCTGAGTTCTATCCCCGGTACCAAAAAGAAAAGAGACTCAGTAAAGATGGTGATTGAAATATTGTCTGAATTACTTTGTACATAAAAAACCATAAAAGACTGAAAATCTTGGAAAATAATATACAATACTCCAGTTTCTTGCACTGTCTAAATTTTTAGTTCTGCCTCAAAAAAAATTGAACTTAGAAATTGTAGGTAATTTCTGATAAGTGTGCTTTATGCAAAAAAAATTTCAATTAATATCTATTTGTATTACATTAAAAGTTTTAAAAAATTAAATTCAGTCAAAAAAAAGAATTTAAAAAATAAATTCAGGCAGTAAACTTCTATACTAAAAAAAAAAAAGCGATCGTAGACCTACCTCAGTGCTTGACAGACAGCTGTACATTTTAGGTTTGAATTAAAAGAGAATATTTAAAATGTATATGTGTACAGCATAAATCCTTTGTTAACCGTCCTTATAATAACTGCCTTTAATCACTGCTACTCCAAATCACACTTGAGTTTTTTTACTGTACTAGAAACAGAACAGTTCTTGGATTTGTGCTGATCTGTTTTAAAAATGACCTCTTACATACCACGTAAACAATCATATGACCTTGGTGTCTTTTCTTAGAGACGGAGGAAAAATGTACTCTGTACCAGAAAGTCCCAAACTGAGAGGCTACCACTCTATTTTACCCCTTTTCATCCCAAATAAGATTAGTTACTATCAGAACCTGAAGAAATGTTCTTTAGTATGATAAAAGATAGTTCTTGAAGTGGTGGCGCCTGCCATTAATCACAGCACTCTGGGAGGCTGAGGCAGGAGGATCCACAAGTTTAAGCCCAGCCTGGGCAATTTAGTAAGACCTTGTCCAAAATATAAAATGTGGCTGGGCATGGTGGTGCATGCCTGTAATCCCAGCATTTGGGAGGCAAAGGCAGGAGGAGCACCATGAGGTCAAAGCCAGCCTGGGCTACATAGTACGTTTCATGACTCATCTGGTTATTGGGCAACATAATTTTTCATGTTGGCAAACCCACGCATGCATACAAAAATGAACAAACAATTTTAAGGCATTTATTCTCTACTGATAATACACTAACCATGGACTATTGTAGTACAGCTTTACCGGTGCTACTCACCTAGACTAAGGGATATCCAGGTCCAGCCCTGAAACATGGTGTAAACTAAACATGTGAAAAAGCAAGAACAAGAAAGTGTAAGGTATAAAGAGTCTTCAACATATGTATAGGTTATATTCTAAAAGTAAATTTGTTACAGCTTCCAAAAAAGGGGGGGGCTCAAAAGAATACAATTTATATAAGAATAACACAGAAAAAAACTTAAAAACTATACAACAAAATTACAAGATCAGGACAATAAAACTTTTGGTTCCTTCAATAAATGCCAATAATACATGAGTAAAAGAGGGCTATTACTGAAAATATAGACAATGTACAGTGACTATAAACTTCAACCATGCATTTGTCAAGAATTCCCTTAGAAGAGCTTTCTAATGGACAATCTGATATTTTAAAATTCTAATGTTTTTTGCCAAATTTCAGTGGTATTAGTGGGCAAGAAGCCCAAGGTCCTTCATTTTTTATTATGTTGCCTCAAAATTTATGTCAAATTAAAATCACACATATACACAGAATATGTTAGAAATCTAGGTACCACCCATTAGATTTGAAAAGTACAACAAAAAGGAATACTTTCTGAAACTAGTTTGTTCATTCCTTTACCATAATGGACAGTTCCTAAGACTCATTGAAGAAGTACAGGAAAGTACAGGTATGACAAGGGCTGATAAAAAATATGTATTTATTTATGGATTTTCAGAAGTCAAAGGTGTATGAGGTATAATAAAAAATTATGGTGAATGTTTAAATTTTAAAAATCATTGCAGTAAGTCACATTGCCATTAAGTCCCCTCCCAATTCCTCTCCTTTTCTCTGAACACACCCCATCATTCTTGCCACTTCCTGAAGCAGTTTTGGAAGTCGTCTTTCTTGAGTGTCTTCAGTTATGCTGTCATGGCTGCCTCAGTGTCCTGAATCAGTTCAAAGCATTTACCTTTCACGGTCATTTTCACTTCGGAGAAGAGCCAGAAGTCACACAGTGCAGCATCTGGTGAATAAGATGGATGAGGATACACTGTATTTTTACAAGCCTGCCTTTGCTTGGGTGTCACTTGGCAGCAGTATTCACCATATTTTGATCATACCTCATAAAGGTACTCACAAAAAAGTACAGATCTGCTTCAGAGAGTGACAAGAATGATAAATGTGTTTGAAATGGGGGATAGTATTTTGAGGGGGGTTAATAGCTATATGTCTTCTACTGTAATAAATTTATATGTTTTAATTGTTTTTCCCCATTCCTGACTTTAATATAAAGATAACAGCTTTTTCTTCTCTAATATTCCTATTAATATAGTTCCTACTATCATCTTAGTTCCCTATGAGTTTTCTTTGACTTCTTTCACTACTGTTCTTCCTGTATCCTTTCTTATGTTAATTATTAAATATCCAGTTTTTCCTTTACTATCTCTTATATTTCTTTTGTCTGTTTTTAATATTTTTAGGACTTTGTCATACCTAAGACTTCACTTTTTACCTAGTTTAATACTCAAATTAGCTTTATACAGTAGCTAAAATAGTTCCACAGTGCCTGTATTAGTCAGCTTTCCCTCTGCTGGACATAAGACTCAATACTCACATATTAAAAGTAGAGAAATTTAATTTGGCTTATGGTTTCAGGGGTTCTGTCCATGGTCAGCTGACTCTAAGGCAGAAACATCATGGCAAATGGGCATAGCAGAGCAAAGATGCTTTGTTCATGGTAGCCAAGAAGCAGATCGGGGGAACCGTGCCAGAGAGGAAAGGGAAGAGAACCACATAGAGACCTCAAGGTTCTGCCTTCCTGACCCACTGAGACACATGCAGAAGTTTGGTTTACTAACCCCCTGGGCCAATCAGGTTGACAAAATTAAGGTTAACCAATATTTCCTACCCCTTGTCACTTGACATCCAAACACAGCTCCTTAAACTTTTGGAGCTGATATCACAGTTGATATGATAGATACAAACTCTTCTTACATATTGTTAAGGGGTAACATCTGACCCATGATCTCCACAGAGTTAAACTAATACTTAATGGCCAAGTAAAGACAATAGTACGTTCTTAAATCTACCTAACATGATACAACTGTCCTGTGTATAACTAAAAATGTAGTAATCCCTTCCCAAACTCTTAACAGTCCTAGCATTGCTGAAAAAAGCCCAAGTCAATGTCTTCTGAAACTCAGGCAAACTCAGCTGTGAACTCCTATAAAAATCAAAAAACAAGTTATATAATCCCAAGATACAGTGGCACAGGGCAATCATTCCCATTTCAAAAAAGAGGAAAAGGGGGACAGAAAAAATAGGATCAAACAAGACCAAAACTGGGGAGAGCAAACATTAGGTCCTGTAGATCTGCATCTGGCATCCAGGGCACATGGTGATGAAATGAGAGTTCCAGAGGCCTAGAGTCCACTTCAGGGCTGCAGCTTTCCCCTGCACATGTCCCAGGTTCCTGGGATCTCCATTATACATTTGACTTGACTCCCATAGCCATACACACTGCACTTCAGGGGCTCCTTGCCTGACCTCCCGGGCCTTCCTTTGAAATCTAGGTGGAAACCTCCTTTGACCTCACAATTTTTATATTCTGCATGCCAATAAAATCAGCCTCATGTGGTAATGTCAACATCTGCAGCCAGCACAGGCAGTACCTGGGTCTCCTTGGCCTCTGGCTGCAGCAACCCCTGAGTGCCTGGATGGCTGAGCACTGTGAAATGAATCCTCGGAACCAATTCCTGGGGACTCTTTTCTCAAATGAAAGGTTTACACTTTTGCATCCTTCGGGGTGGGATCTTGCTGATTTTTGAGATGCCCTCAATGCAGTCTCCTCCTTGAACCCTTTACAGGAAGAAAATACTTGGTTTCTTTTAATGTTGCTAGTCTCTTCAGCAGCCACACTCTTTGGACCCAACCCAACTTTACACGATTCCTTTGGGGCCCAAATTAAGGTTTTCAAATTTTTCTACTCTGCTTTTAAACCCACAGTTTTTACTATAAATCTGGCTAAAAGCAACTAAGCAGTGCCCATGCCACACCCTAAATATAGAGCTGCTTGAAATTTTAGCCCGTACCCTTAATCTCAATCTCCTGAAAATTCCCAGGATGTGGACAAAACTTAGACTTTCTGCCTAAGTGCATCACACATGGCCTCTAGTTCAACTGCCAGTGGAGTCCTTTTTCCTTGGCCTTTACTGTTTGCATTCCTAGCAGCATTCTCATCTTCTTAGCTCTGACCAGAGTCATGCACCTCAGACTCAAGGTTTCTCTAGCCCACATCTCCAGACCTTTCCAAATTCCTCCTGCAAACAAGTCCAAAGGCTTCTTCTCAGCCATACAGTCACAGCTACAACCCAACTTCTCTAGTAGGAATTTTCTGTGTTAGTAAACTTTTACCATTGCTTAACGCAATACCCAATGCCCACAGCTTAAAGAAAGCAAGGTTTAATTTGGCCCATGATTTCCAAGGACTTAATCCAGGATCAGCTGGCTTTCAGGTAGCAACCTCATGGCCTACAGGCATGGCAGAGCAAAGATGTTTAGTTCAAGGTGGGCAGGAAGCAGAACGGGAATAGTGCCAACCAGAGAAGAAGGGGTGAGGGACCAGGTACTACAGACCTCAAGGTCACATCTCCATGCCCCACCCAGACACAGCCAAGGGTGTGCTTCACTAACCCTTTGGGCAGATCCCAAGTCAATCAAGTCGACACAGTTAAGATTAACCATCGCAGTTCCTATATCAAGAAGTCTGAAGACTGTGTAGGGCCAGGGATTTTATAATTAGGAAAAGCTTGCTTCATTAATTCTAATCAAGATTTTACTGGCAAGAAAATTCTGTTGTTTATACTACTGAGTGAAATGAAAGGGCAGAAGAATATAGTATATTACTTTTTGTGTCAGAAAGGGGAAGGATGTTAAAATACAGGTTCTATTTGCTTATATTTGCAAACTGGAAATGTAGAATTAATAAATGCCTACTAGAGCAGGTAGAATTGGGGTAGAAAAGATTGGTGAGAGCTGAGATTTCTGAATGAATACCTTTCTGTGTTGTTTTTATTTCTCAACTATCTGAATATTTTATCTATTTCAAACTCTGCCCTATGTGTCACTGCAAGGGTGGAATTAAGAGCACTCTGATTTCCTGTTGTCCATGTATGAAATCCACTCATCATTCTACTATTTAGATGTCTATACTCCTCTGCGCCTTAGTATAATTTGTTTGACTGAAATGAACTATATCTTTGTCCCCAAATCATTTTCAAAATTCATCACTTCCTCTATAATTATGTTATTATGTCATCTTAGCATAAAATATTTATGTTCTATATTTTATGTTATTGTTAAGTATCCAGATTTATGTCATGAATGGTTCCTATTCCTCTTTTAATTGTCAATACTTTCAAGTTAGAAAGAAGTGAATTTTCTCTTCTGTAGTATCAAATACAGTTTAATAGATATTTGATACTTTTATTTACTCTAGAGCAGTGATAGCCAGTCTTGTAGAGCTTTCAATGATAACAAATAACCCACTGCACCATGTGTGCCATAGGTTCATCTCCATTACTCTAGAGGATCCTAATATGTTACTTCATTTGGATAATTTTAATCAACAGGTTTTAAATTAGAAAAGATATCCCTTTTTTTAAAAGCAAAGGCAAAGTTTATTTGAAAAAGTAAAAATGAAGAGAGAAACTGGCTCTGCAGAGCGAGCTCAGGCCAAATAAAAGAGGAAAAAATCAAGATAAAAATATACCCGGGAGGAAGCAAGGCAGGCTGTCATGAGGAAATCCATGATAGCCAGAAAAGATATCATTTGGAAAAATTTTGCTACTTTTCCACTATATGAAATTTCAGTGCATTAAAAAGGAGAATTAGAAAAGTGTTATTTTTTTAAAAATTGAAAATAAATTAGGGTGACTTCTGTCAGGTAAGGTAAAAAAATGTGGTTTTGCACACTCAAAGAAATAAACATAACATGATCACTTGACATTACTTTGCATGGACTACAATACGATTTGTGTTCTAGTTACTAATGAATAAAATAATTCTGAACTGTGTGGTATTTTATATGTATATATGACATACAGAGTTCATTCTGTTGTGAGAAACAATAATATTGCTTTGGTTGTTTTTTTAGATTAAGTATGATCAAAAGTTAGAAACTTTAAATTCTACTAGGAAGTAAACATTTGTTTTTAAAATTGATCATAGAAAATAAAAATTTGTAAGCAAAGAGACTCAGTATATTTTTATTAATGTATTCTCATCTAATGTTTATTTTGAGACAGGCAAGGAAACTGGATGTATATTTTGAATATGAAGAAAAGATAATGAGCAAAACTACTCTGGATAAGTCTCTTCTAGATATAATATCAGATCCTGATGGTATGTACTATAAATGTGAGGTTAACATAGATGATTCCAGCATTTTCAATGTGAATATAATTTAAAGAGGAATACAGTTTTTCTGGCAGTCAGTGCTAATACCAAGGTAATAAAATCAGCTCTGTTCTGTTGAAAATTTTTCAACATAGCAATTCCTCAAGTGAAAAATGATTTTATTAAACTTTTTCTCTGACAGTATTTAAAGCACTTTTTATATTCATTTGTTTAACATGATATATCTAAAGTCCAGTGCCTTTCCTTTTCAAGAATTTTAGAAGAAATAACATTCAAAACAAGTGTCTCTAATAATGTTTCCTAAGTACTTTGGTTTACCCCAGAGAGTTTCCCAAAAGTAAGTACCTAAAACCAAGTTATATTTTACATATCTAAGAAATTCACTTTTAAGAAACCCTATAACCAATCCCTTTGTATTTAAATATATGTTAAATTTTCTTAAAGCAAAATATATCTGTAATTAACAAATGTAATTATAGCTTTTAATTATAATCATGGGATCTATATAGTGGTTTAGTCTCTAAAATTCTTAATTTTAGAGATGTTTTAGTCGTTTCAAAATAGTTTTGAATGCAAATCTGTTTTCCAACATGAATGAAAGGCCAAGGATCCATTTTGCTTGTAAGCTATTCATGTTAGAGCAGGATAACTAAAGCCAAAACTTTCTGCCTGGACCACAAAAAAAGCCAAGGAAATGGGAAAATACCAGGGAGCTTGTGGAGAGGAAGGAGCTCAAAAAGTGCTCCTGTAAAGTTGTTTATGAATTCCTTGGCTGATCCGTGAACTGCATGTGCATAAATATGATCCCAAGAACATTCCAGAGACTGAGGTGAAGGTCTAGACCACTTCCCAGTTCCCAGTTTGTCGACTAGCCAGTGGGTTAGATCCCAATAGCACTACAAAAGGATTTGAAAATAGAAGAATTGATGGAAGCACAACTTGAAAAAGAATGGTAGGAACCAGTCAGGATAATGCAAAAATATCAGCATTCTCCTAGGATTTGTGCAAAACTCTGAGTTTCAGAACCTCATATTCAAAATGTTGCAGGTGTAATATTAATGAACATGACAACTTGGGAGACCTTGTTGTTGTTCTTTATTTTACCATTCTTTGTCATACTTAGGGAGTATGGGTAAATTGAAGAGTGTCTGGATTCCCAGTCATCATGTTTTGAAAAACCCACTAGTTTTATTCTGTAATATATATAATAGTTCTGAGTCCTTATATCAGAACTTTGGAGTGAGAGTGAGTAGCTTTATTTGTTTAGACCAGTGCTTTATTACTTCCAAAGTGCATCCTATAGAAGGAATAAAGAATAAATGAGTTTCTCTGGAAAGTTAAGGCTTTGTATTGCAGAAATAATAGCTCAAAGCCCTCACTACAAGAAATTTCTTTGAAATCTTTCATTTTATCTTAAAGTATGAGGCAAATATATTTTACTGTATAATATGTTTTTATGTAAAAGTATGGTTTTCCCAAACCATATAGCAATATAAGACACTTCAGAAAGAGAACATCTGTGTTTAGGAGCTCCAGGTAGGGGACTATCACTTTAGGCTTATCTAGATGATTTTATTTAGCCAGCAGATGTCATCACCCTATACCTAGAGTGACCATACAGCTGGTTCCCCAGACAGTCCTATTTTTATTACCAGTTGTCCTTATGCAGTTGTGACCAACAGCTGCTTGCCATCTCAGAAGTGTCCTGTTTTAGAATTATCATTGCCCTGTGAAATCCTTTCTGTTCTTTGGAGTTTATATCTAAAAGCTAAATCTTAACATTCTAGATAGTTTGGAATATAGAATAGTGGTGTTTCTGTAATCACAGCCCTCTACTCCCAAATCTAATCTTTTTCCATATTTGTATTTTACATTATTGTAATTATAGTACTTAATACCTGTTGAATCAAGAACTATTATTTTGTTTTTTCACATTTATATATGCCTTGAATTTTAATAAACTTGTAAATGTTCACTATAATACATAATAATCACAATTAATGAAAGTTTTTTTTTAAACTTTCTCCTATGTAGCAGGAACTCCGGAAGATAAAATGAGGCTGTTTCTTATCTATTACATAAGCACACAGCAAGCACCTTCTGAGGTAAGAGCTCTATAGAGTTATTAGAAGAAAAGGGAAATGTCTGTTTGCAGAATTACTACAGGTAGAATTTCAGAAGTTGAAGTAAAAAGTCACTAGGGCTAAATATCTACTTCATTCCTATCTTTAAAAGAAAAACAATTTGTTAAGGCTAATTCTATTTACTACTGAGTTTTATAGCAATACTTATTTTCACCAGGGGAAACTGTCCACTCAGGAAATGTCTGACCACTTTTAACTTTTTGGAATCTCAGTTGGAATTCAAGTGGCCAAATTTTTATTTCTGGAAAATAACTATTCTAAACCAAGTTAATCAGATTTGCTAGGGCTTTTTGAAAAGTTGGTCTTACCAATTTAGCAATGTTTGAAAAGTAATGTTCACTATAGAAGATATCCTGTCTCAGCTGTTCTATAAAGGAAAGTGATGATTTTGGTATCAGATTGGGTTATAAACCATTGACTCTTATTTTAACTCAGTATAATTTAATAGCTGATCATCTAGAATGACTTGGACGTTTAAGTTACTTTTCTTTGCTGGTAGCAATTATTTTTTAAAAATCTGGTAAATTGTAAAGTTTCTGTTGGTCAAAAATCTTGGCCATGTTAAAATAGCAAACTGAACGTTAAGTATCTGCTTTAGGGAATTCTGCTTTACTGGAGGAATATATCCATTTCTTGACTTAATAAGAACATGTGGTTTTTATTTTTTGAAATATTTCTCTCATCAATGAGGCTTTACTTATGTCTAGGGGAATTCTCATACCCTATGTATAATATTTTTTTAAGAATATATGATTTTAAAACTTAAGTTAATTTTCCCTTAATGTGACTACATTATTTTCATTTTTTTTTTAAATTCTTTTATCGGTACATTGTAGGTATACAACACAATTACATTTCTCATTGGGAATTGGACCTTTACATAATACATCTTGGTTCTTATTTTTTCCCCATTCCTAGCCCTCCCTTCACCCCCTCCACCCTTCCCTATTTACAAAGACTTTATTTCCATTTTTTCCATTTCTCATCATTTGATTTTCATTTATTTTTTGATAATGATTATGTCTGTTCATAAACTTCAGTAAAGACTAAGAAGTGTGAAGCAGATTATGACTACTAATAACAGATTAATAGCCCTAAAAACTCAAAATAGTGAAAATCGCTGGTGGTGAGCTTAAAAGTTTCTCCCTTATTACATTTGCACAGTGGAGTCACTGGGAGACTAGGCTTCTTAAACTTACACAAATTCACCTAGATTTACTCATCAGGAAATTTTAAAAGTAAGGTAAAGAAAATTTAAAACGTGTAGGACATTTGATCCCAACATTACAAATAAAAACCCACACAAGTGTGGAACAACTGTTTATTCAGTTAATGAATCTGGACCCCTAGACTCAGAATATGAGAAGGGAAATCTAAATCTGCAGTTTTTTCAGTTCATGTCATTCTCCTCATAATACCGGTTTTGAAATATTCTTGCTTAAGCCAAATCAGTTGGTGTTTGTCCCAGAGAAAGACAGTCTGTTTTACCAGTAGCGAAAATACTGAATGTCAAACTTAAAAGTATAACAGAGTACTACTGTACTGTACTTAAAAGTATTATACTTTTAAGGTGATTTAGAAGCCTATTGAAAAATAATTTTTAATGTATGTGATTTTTGTCTCAGATCCTTCCTTGGGTAGTCATTTAAGATGCAGCTCCATTCAACTTGGGTGCCTAAAATTTAAATGCATCCCTTTAGTATAATTTTTTGATTAAGCAAATGACAACTGTCTTTCATAAAAGTTTAATTTTTTGTCATTTAGTTATTTTCTTATTTCAGGCTGATTTGGAGCAATATAAAAAAGCTTTAACAGATGCAGGATGCAACCTTAACCCTTTACAATATATCAAACAATGGAAGTAAGTTTCATTTTCTTCTTTAATTCCGGTTATTTAAGATAAGGACACAGGGCCGGGGATTTAGCTCAGTGGTGCTGCCTCCTGCCTCACAAGCAAAAGGTCCTGAGTTTGATCCCATACCAAAAAATAAAAATAAAAAAAGATAAAGACACAATTGAGGTTTTGTTCCACCCAAAATGGAATGCTAATAAGGCAGTTGAACAATGGAAGGGTGGATTTTCATATACAGTGGCATAGCATTTCCTTATCTGGCCCACTATATGCACGGTGTAAAATTACATAAAACTATCTTTCTTAGACAAGTTTTACATTTTCTCCACTGATAACAGGGAAAACAGTCAAATACTGAAATGTTTTGGACTTCTAAAAGGCCTTAAAAAGAAATTTTAATTTCCTTATTAACTGGATAAATGTAGATTAATAGAATGCAAAGATTTACAAAATATTGTCCCAAGGAAACAGGAAAATTAATTGGTACATTTTTTTTTTTTTGGTACCGGGGATCGAACTCAGGTCCCTGCACTTGCGCAGCAGGTGGCGAAACCACTGAGCTAAATCCCCAGCCTATTCTTTTTTTTTTTAATTTGTATTTTGAGACGGTTTTTTTGTTTGTTTGTTTGTTTGTTTTGGTACCGGGGATCGAACTTGGGACCTTGCGCCTGTGAGGCAGGTGGCGGCACCACTGAGCTAAATCCCCGGCAATTGGTACATTCATACTCTGCTATTAGGAATATAAATTGTCACAGTTTTCTAGATGGTATAAAAGTTTTTCAAAATAGTTTTGACGCAAAAAAATGTAGAGTAGCCAAAGCAATCCTGAAGAAAAAGAACATGCTGTACACATCACAATACCTGATTTCAAAATACATGCAAAGCCATAGTAACAAAAACAGCATGATATTGGCACAAAAATAGATAGGAATGGAATAAAATAAAGGACACAAAAACAAGCCTACACACACAACTACAGCCATCTGACTGAACAAAGAGGCCAAAAACACATGCAGCCTCTTTTAACAAGTGATACTGGGAAAACTGGTTATCCATATAAAAAGGATTAAACTAGATCCCTATCTTTCACCCAGTATTAAAATCAATTCAGAACAAATCAAGAGTCCTAAATATAAGACCTGAAACTTAAAAACTGCTAGAAGAAAAACATAAAGGAGTGAAGTCACCAGCACAGGCAAAGATCTCCTGAACAGGACTCTAATAACTTACGAACTAATAGTAAGACTCAAGAAATGGGATTTCATCAAAGCTTCTGCACAGCAAAGGAAACTATCAACAGACAGAAGGGACAGATAGCAGAAGGAGAAAATCTTCCAGCTATTCTTCCAAAAGAGGATTAATACCAACAATGTGTAAAGAAAAGAACTCAAAAGGCTTGACACCAAAAAAAAAAAAGATAAAACCCAATTAAAAAGTGGGAAAATGAAATGAAGAACAGATACTTCTCAAAAAAAGAAATACAAATGGCCAATAAGTGAGAAAATATTCAGTATCTTTGGCCATTAGAGAAATAGAAATTAAAACTGCATTGAGATTCTATCTTATCAATGGCTGTAATCAAGAATACAAAAAACAGTAAATGCTAATGGGAATGTGGAGAAACAGGGATCTTTCTACACTTCTTGGTGGGAATATAAACTAGTATATGTACTATTGAAATCAATATGGAGCCTCCTCAACTGGAGAAAACAGTTTGATCTCAGAATATTTCAGAAAGAATTAAAGATAGCATACTATAGTGAAATGTCTATTCCCATGTTTATTGCACTACATTTCAAAATAGCTAAACTATGGGAACAGCCTGGGTGCCCATAATAGGTAAATAGATAAGAAAAAGTGGTATATGTACACAAATTGAAATATTATTTAGCCATTACAAAGAAGTAAGAGATAATGTCATTTGCAGGAAAATGGATGGAACAAAAGGCCATCACGTTAAGCAAAATAAGCCAGACTTCATATGTGGAATCTTTACAAAAACAGAGAGATGACAAGAAGGGAGACTATTAGAGATGAATAAAGGATCAGGGGAAGAAGGGACAGAAGCAGGAGTGGGGAGAAAGAAGCCAAAAATAGTCAACATGCATGTACCAATATGCCAAAATGAAGACCATTATTGTATACAACTAATGTGCACTAATAATTTTTTTTTAAATAGCTTTGACCTAATACTTCTATCCTTAAGGATTTATCCCAAAGTAATCGTTGGAGTTGTAAAATCTTAGAAGCAATTGTAATGATGAAGTTTTGAAAACCCACCTTAATGTCTAGCAATAAGATTAATAAATAAATTGTAGCATTTCCATAAAACAGAATATAATTGAGTCATTAACAATTATGTCATAGAATGACATTGGGAAATGTTCGTGCTATTTGGTAAGGAGAAAAAACTGTTTACAACATTGATAAACACTGTTGGCCCTCCATATCCTTGAGTTCCAAATCCACAGATTGAAAATATTCAAGAAAACAATCCCTGAAAATGTACATACTTTTTTCATTGTTGTTGTTCCCAGACAATACAGTATAACACTTATTTATATAGCATTTACCATGGATTGCCTATTATAAGTCATTTAGAGATTAAAGTACTAAAGTATATGGGAGGATGTGTGTGGGTTCTAGGCAGATACCAAGACATTTTATACAGGGACTTGAGCAGCCACAGGTTTTTGTATTCTTTAGGGTGTAGAACCAATTCTGTATGAATGCTGAAGCCTGACTGTATTTTCTGATAGTGAGCAAGATAAGCAAGGAAAACATGCAGAACAATGTGGAAACTAAATTTAATCATTATGGGTTTGTTCTCTTAAGTCAGCAGGTCTCTACCTCACTTCTTGTCCTTAATGATCAGACAGAAAAAAAAATTGTGAAGTTTGGGATGCATTTGTATTCTTTAAAGATTCTCAGTGTTTCAGTACTAATTGTACTGTATATTATTTGAAAAATTATCTTTTCAGAAAATACCTGCATAGTAGAAATTAGAGTCGATATTTTAATACCATGATACTGAGAGGTGACACTAATAGACTCCTTTTAATAATTTTATTATTTCATAGGGCTTTTGCCAAGATGGCCTCAGCTCCTGCCAGCTATGGCAACACCACCGCTAAACCAATGGGGTAAGTGTTTTTAATAATGCCAATCAAATCATTGTACTCCAAACTCTAGATTTTCATGCTTTTTAAAAACCTAGTGTCTGACACTTGGAATACAGAGTGCTTTCATGCTGTACAGAAAAAATATCAATGTGCCTTTCCTTAGATGACTTAAAATCTCTTTAAAATATAAGGTAATATCTTACATGGTATGAGATATTGGCTTCATATGTTTTGTTTTTAACATGTTACATTTTTCATTTTCCAAACATACTGAATGGATAAAACTATTTCTATAATAATGTTGGTAACTAATGTGGACTTGAGGCTAAGCTCTCGGACCTAGCTACAGGACAGATCCAGGCATAGTGCCAGATGGTAGCTAGTCTGTCCCCAGGGTTGAGGTTGACTTTTTATTCCAGAGAATCCTTAAAGTTTGTGTGATTTTCAAAGACTGAACAGGTAATCCTGATTTCTCTTTTTGGTACTCTGCAAGTTTCAAATTTCTAACTTATTTTTTAGAGCTAGAATGAATTATGAAGCCTAGAGGAAGACAGATTTATCCTGGCCCCACATTGAACTACTGGTTTAATGAAACAGTTTCTAAAAACAAAAGTCCTGAAAACCTTTGTAAAGTGCTGGACAGAATGAGTGCAGCTGACCTCACCACAGGTGGTGCTATGCAGGATCACACACCCTTCAGAGCTGCTGTTGCAGGGAATGGCCCCAGAGTTACACTTTCCAAAGGAGGTTACTTTCTCTTATTTCTGTTAATGAAGGATTTTCATCCTGTCCCTCTCCATTTCAGGGGGGAAGTAAGGACAAGATAGGGAAAAGGAAAATATTTTTGGAAAATAATTCCCATATATTTAATAGTATAGATTTTCCAGTTTCATGTTTTAAAATTTTATGAAATATTTAAATAAAGCCTATTAGATTTTTGTGTAATTTTTTAGTTGGGAATTGTAATAGAAACTTATGAGAAAATCTTGGATAATTTGAAGGCTATTCCAAGCTTTCTAATATCAGTGAAGAATTACTGTTCTTTCTGTGCCACAGAGCATCCTCTGACTCCATGTGAGAGCCTTTTCAACTATAAAGATAAACCTAGTACGGCAAGTCCTCTTTTAGAGTTCTTTTTGTAGCTAAAATTTCAGATTAAAAAATTCTTAAGAATTGAGGCAAAATTAAGTATATCATGCTTCATTTTTTATATTATAGATTTTATTTATAGAGAGGGAAGATAGTATACAATGCAGGATTAGATCCAGTTGCTATAATATAGAGAACCCAGCAACATTTGACCTGCTCATAACATTAACCATGCATTTCCATGTGTTTGAACTCCTACAGCAAGGTATTGATTATGGCTTTTAATTTCATTATTTTTGCATTAAGGCGATCAGAAAGGCAAGGAATTCTCAAATTATAATTTGCTTAAAAATTATACTTAAACCTACACAAAACTTTATTTTGAAGGCAGTTTTGTGTTTTTATATTTTTAAATATTGATCAGAGTATTACTATTTTATTGTTAAATAAAATTGCAGTAATGATACCCCAAGAAGCAGAAATTCTCAAGACTCTTCTGTTCAGTGAAAACAAAGGTGGTAGGTACAGTAATTATTGGCACGAGGTGAATAATTGGACAAGTAACAAATGGAAGAAGCAATTTGTACTTAGTGTGGTCGTCTTTTTTTGCCTTTCCTAGTCTCTTATCACGAGTCATGAATACAGGATCACAGTTTGTGATGGAAGGAGTGAAGAACCTTGTGTTGAAACAACAAGTAAGTACACTAATTAGAAAACACACTAGTAACTTTTACACATAAATGCTGACAGGCTGACTGCAGAGTTAAAGCAGTTTCTAGGCTTAATAAATATTAGAAATAAAGCAAAATGAAATCTTTCATTGATAGATGTAAGAATATGAGTATTTTTACATGAGTAGAGTTCCATGATTTTATGCTTTTTTAAAAAAAGATTTGTTCTGTTGGACTTTACTATCATATTTGTGAAAGTATGTTAATTGAGAAAGTGAATTTAACCTATTTAGAATAATGAACTACTGTATAATGAATATTGTTATAGCATATACTAAGAATAGTAATTTTCTAATGAGCTTCATAGTCTAAAGTCCTGTGTAAATTGGAATAAATAAGCTATTTTAGGTAGAAAATATATTTTGAGTAAGGAAATTATTGCTTGATTTCACATTTCATTTCTTAGTTCTTAGTTGTATGTACAGGAAATTTTTAAATGAGTTTTGTGGTTCTGTGGTTTTTCTATTACCAATGTATAGATACTCTGCTTCAGAGTCATTGTTCATTGATTTGGTTCCTTTTCAAAAATAACTTGCTTTTTACTTTTTATTGTAGAACTTTTCAAATATACATTAGTATATCAAACATTCCTGAACCCTTCAGTTCTCAGCATTCTCCTGTTCTTATTTCATCTGCCAATTTGTTTTTACTCTATTTACTTTTACAGGAATATCATATGGCAATTTTGAGATACATTATTTCATATAAATAGTCTGTAATGAGAAAGATTTAAAAGCTAACAAGGGTTAATCAGTTATCCAGATCAGTTGTTGTTGGGTTGTTTTTGTTTTTGTTTTTTGAGACAGGGTCTCACTGAGTTTCATTCTGGCCTTGAACTCACTATGTAGCCCAGGATGGCCTCAAACTCAGTGATCCTCCTGCCTCAGCCTCCCGAGTGCTGGGATTACTGGATTGAACTACCACACCCAGATCTGAATATTAAATGTTTTCCAAAAAATGAGGCTTTTTTCTGAACTTCCTCCAGTTTATCTTATGTTGTCTAGTATTATTTTATACTTTCTTTGCATTGTACTACTTCTTGATAAATTGAGTACAAAGAATTTTTCCCCATTTTTGGATTTTCCATAGCACTTGAATAAAATAGATTTCTAGTAGCCAGGCATGGTAGGTACAACATGCCTGTAATCCCAGCACTTGGGAGGCTGAAGGAGTATCACCTTGAATTCAAGGCTAGCCAGAAGTACATAGTGAGACCCTGTTTCAAAAACAAAACATCTAGGGGAATGGCTAATAGATAAAAGTATAGGCAAAATAAGATTATCCATGATTTTCTAATTATTGAAGCTGGGTGATAGAGAAGTAGTTGTATTAATCTTGTTTTGATTTTATTGGCACTATCATGCTATGATCTTGAGGGAAAAAATCACTGTATATTTTATGGTTTCATCGGTAGTATGAGTATTATACTCACTGTGTAGATACTCATCTGATTTATAATTTTAAAATTTTGGTAACAGATGATCCATCTCATTCCCACTCGTATCTTTATTTCACTGCCAACATCCCACCCTTTCTAGCATTAATATATAGTCCACATCCGCAGTGTCTGCACATTCTGTCTTGTTCTTTACTTGGCTAATAACAACCCTCTAGATGAGCATTGTTCTCCAGGAAGTCGATACAGTCCTTTTTCATCTCCAGGGCTCCGATAATCAGGACAGCAGCAATCCTGGTCCCAACCAGCATCAAAGTCAGAATAACATCTCAAGACCAGGAGTGCAGTGGGAAGTTAGAAATAGTAACCAGAGAGAAGTTGGCAGTGAGGTCAACAAGAAGAAATTCTAGGAGCTCCAAAGAAAAAAATGTCTGTTTTGGTTATAGAGCTGTATTACATTTGTGAGATGCTTTATTTTTCATTTTTGTGTGTATTTTATTTCACCTCTTTTTTAAGCAATTACACCATCAGAGATAAAGTTAACATTGTTTTAATCTAAAACTTTTTCAATGACAAATCATAAAACATAACTAAGGACATAAATGCAAGGTTTTGGGAAGTAGAATTCTCAATTTTTTTCCCAGATGAATTTCTAGTTCATATATTTGAAATTTGAACATGTTGTTTTAATGTGTATAGGTCTCTGAAATCTTTATCTCTAATGGTTGTCTACTGATAAAAATGTAGGTACTAGTTTAGTACAGTCATGTTACCCATTTTGCTTCTAAATTGCAATTTCCAAGAACAAAGAAAAGTATGATTGGGAATCTTTGAAACAGTGGATATTTAATTTGATTAAATTTCATTTATACCTTTTTTATTGAGGTACACAAAATTTGTTTCTAATGGCAAATACATTATTTGCTGATAAGAGAGAATTACATGGTTTTGTTAGGATGTTTTCAATTTCCTATTGTGTGAGGTGCTTCAATCCAGTTTTTTAATCAGTAAAAATTGATTAACCTCATATGTAATTTATTCTCAATATGCAATTGATTTTTAAAATTATTAACTCAAGCCTTCATTGAGGCAAAGAACAGCTAGGAAGAGTGTCAATTTGTGACAAAGCTCAGAAGCTGTTTAATTAGGTACTCTTTCTTACACTTTTAAATACATTATTTCCTTTATGTTTCTCTACACCTGAAGTTTCCTGTAGTCTCTGGTGACAGTCTGTGAGAATTGCATGGTATAGTAGTAGATGCTTTTAGACGATTATAAAGGCCAGGCAAAAACATAAGAATTGTGTCTGGGTTCTTGAATTTTTGAACAATTTTGTTTGAAAGAAATTTGTCTCAAGATAATGACAGCAAAAACTGCAAACTACTAAGATTAGGAAAATCTCATTTCTATGCTAACTGAAGATTTATCATAAAATATTGATTAAATTTCCATTTATTTTCACAAGTATAATGAAAGTAATTGTTTATCATATAAAATCTTTAATTTTTCTACATGTATAGTTTTAATAGTGTAATTCAGAAAGCTAAACAGAATTCAGTGCAGAGGATATTAAATTGTCAATTTTAGTAAAATCCTATAATTAAAGAATTTATTTCCACCTATTATGTTGCAAAATACTTCATCATCTGCTAGTATTATTTGGGAGAAATACATAATGGTAATAGTTTTCTCCTTTGGATAAAGAATTATTATATATTTTAATCTGCATCCTGTTATTCTTTAGAGAAATTTATAGATCAGATTTATTCTCAAATGAACAAAATTTTTATTAGAAACAAAACATAAAAGGTAAAATTTTGAGCCACCTTTTTATATTAATTCTAAAGAGTATGCAGGAAGTACAGTCAGCTTGAACAGCTGGTATTTGTATTTATATTTAAAAGTTTCCAGCCAACACTGATATCAGAGAATAATGAAATAGCCTTAATTTTACATGCCTGAGACTCTCTTGAAGGTTTTTATTTACTAATCTAGTAAAAGAGAAAACACATATTTTCTATCTGAGGAAAGCATCATTTTCCTTAGTTCTATTTTAGTTAAAATGTTTTATGACCTAAGAAAATGAAAATCCTTGTGAAATAGCAATGTGCTAGCTATAATTTTTGTAATAATCAGATTTAGTAATGTTGCTTTTGTTATGTGAAGTCTCCAAGATACAAAACTATTATTTCCAGAACATCTTGTACAGTTCACAAAGGAAATATCAGTTCAAAACAGGCAGAGTACTGTCCCAGTAGAAATACATTTTGAATTGACATAATAGTCATTTAGTAAATTTTCTGTATTCCATGTATTATTTTAGAAAGATGATAAAACTTGAATCTAATTTCATGTTTTTCACAAACGAAGTTACTGCATTTTTAAAGAAAACTTAGAGTCCATAAAAAACATTTGTTTTAAAACTGGGATTCTTACTTGATCAAAAGATTTAATTAAAAAACAAACATTTAACAAAGCAAAAAGCCCAAACATATTTCTACTAAAACCTGAATATTGAAAGGAGCTTTTCATTGAGAATTGTATTTGTCTATGGTAATTTGAATGTCAAGGGTATTTACATCTATAACATCTTTACCATTCACAGAATATGTAATCTTAGAGTGTGTTTAATTGAAAGATAAGCATATTTATCAAATAGATTGTTTTGTTACTCTAATATTTAACAAAATACTAATCTCTTCCACAGAATCTTCCTGTTACTCGTATTTTAGACAATCTCATGGAAATGAAGTCAAACCCTGTGAGTAGCATTTTACATTGAACTTGTAAATTATTGAGTCAAACTGACTAATATGAAAGATGATAAAGTAAACTTTAGTGTGTGATCTTAATCATAGTGGAGTATGTAAGAGAAAGGAAAGAATCCATGTTTTCAGAAATCCTTTTTTAACCATTATCACAGATAACTGGGAATTGATTTTCTCAGCTGCCAAAACCATTCTGTCCAGTTCTCACATTAAATGTAGATTACATCCTATATTTGTAATTAAATATAAAATATCCCATGGTATAAGTTTCTGTAAGTGAAAAATAACTAGTCCCCTTATTTGGTGTAGTGTAAAGATGACTAGTCTTATTTTAAGAAAATTAAACTTGGAGAGGAAAGCATAAAAATAATTTTTAAGTAAATATATTCAGATTACTAAATTCTCTTTGCTGACGATAATAAGAGAAATTGTCATCTGAATAAACAAATAAATAAATATTAACATTTACTTAAAGAATGGATTTCCAAGCTATCTGTTGACAACTGAAGAAAGGAACATAAAAAATCTTCCCAATCTGTTTCACAAAAAGTACTACCATGATACTATGGCAACCAGTAGGTGATTATCATCATAAGAGTGTAGAATCAAGCATCATGATCCCATCCCCATCAAAACCCTAGTTTTGGTTGATCTGAATCACCACAGACTTTGCAGTGCAGGCTTACAGTCCTAGACTTAAAAGAGAACAGAATCTTCAGCTTAATATGACTGTTTTGGTAATTGATAAAATTAATTATAACAGGAAATTAACAAAAACAAATTTTAAAATTCATTCCTGAGAAAACAAAGATACATATAATAAAACATCCCAAAAAGGCCAATTTCTATTATGAAAGTAATGGGAGAACTATGTGTATTGATAAGCTAACAAGGCCCAGATGCTTCTATGTGAGGATCAGTATAAATATGGTGATATTTAATAAAGTAATAGACTTTGTCACTGCAACCTGGAACATATGAGGAAGGGATTCTTCTTGAAAAGCCTCAGAAAGTATAAATTTATGACTGTCTTAGAGAATACAGCTTCATAAAAAGCAGTAAACTTCTGGATATTATCCCATACAATAATGGAATCACCGAATTCTAGAGTTTAAAGAAACTTAAGCCATTTTAACAGCGGAGAAGAGGCAACCAAGAGACATTGACTTCCCAAGTCACACTACTTATTAGCAGCAGAATTGGAACCAGAGACCTACTGCTTCTGTACTCCTGCCTGGTGCTCATTCCTCCAAACACATTTCTTCCACATTTCTCTGTCACAAATACATGGATGCCTAAATCATCTCACTCAAATGTTTCTCCACATTGTAAAAGTTCATTTATCAGTTCTCTTGACTTCATAACTGAAGATACATTACTACATACCTTTTAATTAATTAGAAAAATTAAACGTTTTCTGTTTAGAAAGCATTCCTCATTCATCTGCTCACTGAGGTAGCTCCCTGAACTCTTATGCCTTCCCTCTGCCCAGACAGGTTGATTTGAGGCACTGAGTGAGACTAGCCAAATGCTGAGGAGATTAGCAAAGTATACTGGGTTAGACCTGACAGGTAACTAAATGTATCGCATCCCAAATGCTTCAAAATGTTACAGTTTAATTTTTTGTTAAAATTTAATTTTAGATGCATTGGTATCACTTACCATATGTTAATTTCAATTCAATTAGGACAAATTAAAGCAGAACATAATAAATGTATCAAATAGGTTTCATCTTGCCTTGAAGTCTTCCTTGTGGTGTTTCCCTTGAGCCAAAGTGATGAAGGATTCTGACACTACATTTGGGTTTACTGAGACTGCTGTGACTGATTAAAGTAGCCACCATTGGGTGCAGGTCTAAATAGTAGAAACACATGTAGTATATTTGTTATTTATCAGGTTTTGGTGAGACCATTCATATGCCAGGGGGGAAAGATGAGTTTCTTTGGCTGATTCTTCTATGGAAGGAGAAGAGGGCAGAGTTTGGGAAGTAATTATATCAAATAGTAGAGCAGTACACTTTCCAGCTCCTTTACTATTAAGACATTTCCAATTTAATAGGCTGACTCTAATAAAAGTTTCAGATAAGAAAGACTGTGAACCTGTATTAAGTATTCTGTATAATCAATAAAATCATGGACTTATAAAGGTAAAATTATAAAACAAAAGTACTTAAAGTACATTAACTTTTTTCAAGAATATAAAATATGTTTTTGAGAACCATGGTGATTAAGAGCTTGGGCAGTGAAGTTGGACTCCCTGGGTTCAAATACTGGACTTCCCATACTTAACTAAATATATGACCTTAGAAAAATTACATAGCCTCCTCGTACCCCAACTTGCCCATCTGAGAAATGGGATAATAGTAACCACCTGACTGACAGACTGGAGATTGAGGAATTTCATGTAAAGCAGTTAAGGTTTAGCACTTAATAACTGCACATTAAACTTTAGGGATGGTGGTTATACATTCTGCAAAATTGTTGGATTCCTTAACATAATACAATATGTCAGACAGTGACCTTCCAAAGAGAAATTCCATAGTCATTGTAAAGTCTGTTTCATTTTTTAAATAGGAAACTGATGACTATCGATATTTTGATCCCAAAATGCTGCGGGGCAGTGACAGGTAAGCAACTTTTGTCTTACATGATTTGTTATGGGATTTCCACCTAAGAATGAAATAATTGATTTTTATTACAAAGCAATACTGACTATTACTAAAATTTCAAACTACATAGAAAACTGGCTAAGGAAACAGTATGTATTCTAATCTCATCACTCAGAGATAATCACTGATAATTACACATAGTTTTTAATAGCACCATTTTATAAAGAAACAGTAATCAGCTAAATGTATTTCTGTACGTATACTTGGAAGGAAAACAAAATAGTGTGGGGGACAGAAATTTGGATAAGATGTGTTTTAAAATGAATATTCTTATTGGACCAAATGAAAGAAGCTTTATACTGTGTAACAGTGATTTACTTATTTTTAAATGTAATTAGTATGTGAAATCCAAGTCCCTGGGAACCATTAATATAAACACACTTTATGGCAATGAAACAGTCTATAAACTTCTGAATTTTAAGACAGACAAGGCATGGTGATATGAAAAAGCAGCCTCCAGGTTACAGAAGAAAGAATAGGTGGAATGGGCGGGGCAGATATCTCCTTGCCTATCCCTTAGTTTGGGATTTTTAGAACTTCATACTTGCTGTACCCCAAGCTTTCACATCATTGTGGGTAGTCAGGACACCTAACCTAGTTAATAGTTTATTAAACTGTTTTGTAACTTAGCTTGCCAGAAATGTTTTTGCATAAGAAGCTGCTAATAATATCCATAGTTGGTAATAGAATTTGACTGAATAAATTATGGAAAGGCAGAATGACTACCCAGTGACCCCCACTGGGTACAGGGGTGTTTTAGCAGTCATAAAAATTTTCTAAATTAGAGAATGATGATTGTACAACTCTATAAATACAGTAAAAACTATTCATTATACATGTCAAAACAGTGTTTTTGTATATCTGTTTTCCTATATTCATAATTCTCTAGCTTATATTATTTTCTCCCTTAACAAGTAGATATGCTTTGCTTTGTGGGAGCTAAGAAATTTTTAATCTTGAATTTAGCATCTGCATGATAGGAGAAATATTAGCATTGATGTGACAGATAAGCTCAGAGTTTCCTTTTAATAGAGACTTCTGAGCCATCCCATAGTTAAATTTTTGTTATTAATAACTAGCAATATTGTGCTACTTTAGTTTTACCTCTGCTCATCCTATGTGTACTCTCAGAGAAATTTAAAGTGTTCTAGAGGGAAGTTAACCACTTTGGAGGCACTTCGATCAGGTGGACTTCTAGCTACATCTATGGAGAATTTAGACCTCCTGTAGAAATGAGGAAAAATAGAAGAGCTATGTTTAGCCGCTGAACAATTAAGAAATTACACTAGCTCTTTCCTCTTAATGATTTTCAAAAATTACTTCTGTGGGCCGGGGATTTAGCTCAGTGGTTCCACCACCTGCCTTGCAAGCACAAGGACCCGAGTTCGAGCTCCGGTACCAAAAAATTTACCACATGAAATACCAGCTTCATCACTTCACATATGTCCACACTTCTACTCTTCCTCATGATAGCTGCTGTTCGAGCTTCTAAAACTATATTTCAGAATTTATAGATTGTCCCATTTCCTTTTAGACATTTCTTCTAGCTTCTTGCTCTGGGAAACTAAAGGACCCACCACCCTCCTCAGAGGGTAAAAGAATTACAAATACCTACCTACCTGTACTCACAAGTATTTGAGAGTGTGTATTTCCCATTTCTGTTCTACTTGTAATAAAAACCACAGGTGAAATTTTCAGTACAGTTTTTCTTCATTACAGCTCAGTTCCTAGAAACAAAAATCCATTCCAAGAGGTAAGGTTTGTATAAAAATTCTCTGCTCCTAGAAAAGAAAGATAAGGTAACGAAGCCATCTTGGATATATTTTTCATAAATATGACTTACGATTAGTATAGTGTAATCTTGATAAATTCAATTCTATACACCCAAGATTTTGTAAATTCTTAGCAAATATATTTTCCTGAATTTCTGTTTAAACTTACAGTATTTTAAGCTTTAAAATGATAAAATTAACTCACAGAAAAAGGATTACAATGAGAATTTTATGTGTTTGGACCTTCTAAAATTGTATTGCAAACATTGTAAAGATACCATGACTATAGTTTCATTTGAAATACAAAGAAGCTTCTCAGTAAAAGTAAATATTATATACTAAATAATATGTTGGAGATTATATAAATGCTAGGTTTTCTGATTTCCCATCTGTAATAAATATATGCAAATTTGAAAATGTCCTTTGAACAAAGCCATTTGGATTTGCTATTTATTTTCTATTACTTAATTGAATAATATAGTTAAGTTTCTTCTGAAGTGTCTGAAAAAATCTTTTTACTATTCAACAGACATTAAAATTTTAAACATATATACTTTTTAGAAATAAAGTTCTTAAGTAGCAGGTGCTTAGACTGCAGCTTGTGGCTAGGTAATATACTTAACTCAATTGGAGAATAGGTTCCAGTCTAAAATACATGGTGCTTTTCTATTCTTTCAACTTAACTATTTTTTTTTCTGTTTACAATTTTAGGCAATTGTTTTTGTGGTGGGAGGAGGCAACTACATTGAATATCAAAATCTTGTTGACTACATAAAGGTACATTTTAGCCTTATTATCCTATCCTTTGGTGATTTGACAGTTTTACATCTTTAGAGTACATTCTCTGGTGGCTATCTTGACCCTTATATAATTACTTTTCTATGTGGCAATTTAAAACTCGTGTATGTAGACCAGACATAGTCCACGTGCCTGTAGTCCCAGGTACTTGGGAGGCTCAGGTAGGATCACTTGAGCCCAGGAGTTTGTAGCCAGTCAGGGATAACAAAAATGTAACCAAAACATAAGAAGGAAATTGGATGTGGTGGCACATGCCTGTAATCCTCACTACACAGGCTGAATCAAGAGGATCACAAGTTCCAGAACAGCCTGCACAATTTAGCAAGACTCTGTCTCAAAATAAAAAAAAATTTAAAGGGAGGTGGAGGAGGTATAGCTCAGTGGTAGAGGACTTTCCTAGCATGTATGAGGCCTCTAGGTTCACATCCCCAGTACCAAAAAATAAATGAAGAATAAAGCATAGTTTGATGAACAAAAACATTTAAAATGTGGGAGCAGCAGAATTAGCTTGTTAGAGCAGCATTTTGTAATCTTCATTTATTCACTTAACATTAAATAATGCTCTTCACATCCTCACCTCACATAGTCACATAAGGCTTTAGTAGAGATTATGGTATAACCTTAAAAAAAACATACAGGCAAGCATCACAGAGTTCCAAAACTAATTAGTACAACTCCCAGTATCCTCTCAGTAGCCCAGGACATACTTCATCTTCCATGAACCATCGGTACATATGTAAGATACCATGGTATCTTGTGCAGGGAAGGGTTTAATACCCTTCTGGTGCCATAGTCAAAATGAGGCTACATGATCAGGCTCCAAAGCAGAAACCAAGAAAACATGATGGAAACCAGATGGCAGAACATCTCTGTAAACAATGACAAGCTAGTATAAGTTACCCCCCAGTAGTTTGATTCTAAACACAGAACTATGTTAATAGCTCTTTAGTACATTGTGCTTAGGTTTGGCCAAGGGTTCCCAGGGTTAAATACAGGGCTGCAACAGAAACACACATTTCGTACACTCCCACACTCAGTTAAGTGTTTTAATCATTTGCCAGTCTTCTTTCAGCATCTTTTACAATATTTATAGGATAGAAAAACAAGAATAAACACCAGAATACTAAGCATAAGTGTAAATATAACTTAAATACTGCAGTTTACCAGATATCACAGTGAAAACCTATTCTTAATCATGCACAAGTTTGACAACTATTAGAAAGTTGAATTTTGTGAAATAGATTAATTGATTCAGTGTTACAATTAGTTATTACTTAAACCTAGTTCTGTCTGGTCACTCACCTTCCATCAGAAGAACATTTTGTAGGAGTTTTATTCAGTTTCCTAATGTGTTTTCTTTCATATCTATGATAGCAGGATTGTACCAAACAGCAATTGCATTACAATTTAGATTATGATCATTATTAAATTAGATTTACAGATTTTTTTTTCACCTTTCCCAAAAAAATCAGCATTGCTGTTGTAGTGTTTTCATAAATGCCTTTTAGATCCATTAAATTTTGAGTAGCTACTAAGCCCCCTGCCTTGATTTTTCAAAGAGGATTTTTAATCTCTTTAATCGTATTTTTTCCTTCTAAATAATCTTAGTCTTTTCTCTGCCATCCAGTCTGATTCAGGAGAAACTGAACTAGTAAGGCTGTGCCGGCTTCCTCACATCGTTAGGAACCCATGCCAGTACAAACTTACAATGTGAAACAAATAATGTGGCCCTGGATTTATACTAGTCCCTGACACAATGGGCAAGTGCCACTTTTTGTTGGAATGACAAAATGCCACCATATTCCTGATTTATTAAGTAATTATATTAATATGATTTCTAATTTAACTGCTTATTTGTTATAACTCGAAGGTAGTTCGTAAAGTTGACTTTTACCAAAGCATTTTCTGTGCTGATATTGATAACCAAACATATTGAGAATTTGACTTAAAATCACTGCAGCATATTCTTTGTGTTAGATGACCATTCAAGGACATAGTTAATATAATTTCACATCAAATCAGTGTATCGGTACATTTCATAAAGTTCAGTCTTTATGGAGGGGAGGAAGTAAAGGGGCTGTCACACGTGCATGATTATGAACAAATTCATACTGGAATATTTGGTAAACTACAGTGCTTAAAATTATACCTTATTGGATGATGTAAATGATTCGAATTTTGATGTTCCTTGTTTTTCTGTTCTGCAAATATAAGAGATACAAGAAGAAGAATAATGATGGATAATTTGATTAACAAAGCTTGTCCAAGCTAGTGAGGGAGGACGAGTGACTGTACAATAGAGGATTAATCTCAGATGGTCTATTGCAACCCTTGGTCTGTTGGTTATTTCTAAAAATTAAGGAAATACGGTGCTGACATTTGGCCAAACCTGAACGAAATGTACTTACTAATAATGAATCTAGTTCTCTCCTAGGGTCCAAGATAGATTGGGGGCAACTTAACACTAGCTTTAATAGACATGTAAAGGTTGATACTTTGCCAGTTTTCTGTCATGTTCTCTTGGTTTTTGCTGTTGAAGATAGCATGTTACCTGCTTTTTGCCTCCGTGACCAGAGAGGTATAAAAGACTTCTCCCTGAACAAGACTAGGGGTCCCCTGAGACCACTGTATTGTATCCAGCTGAAAATGAAATGCATTCTGTGCTACTAAGATCCTGAGAGCTGACTTACAAGTTTGGACCTCTCTAAGGCTTCTGTGATTTCTTTCTCTATATATACCATAATCTCTACCTTGACTAATGGTTCATGTGAGTATATGCTGTGTAGCCTCAAGAATCCCAATTATAATGACCCTGTGTAGTTGTTGCAATACCATCTCATTATTTAAATGTGACTCATGTTTTATTTGTTCAAGACATTTTTTTTCCAATGATAATCAGTGATGTTTATTCATTTTATACATCACAGAAATGTCCTCTTGTGTTACAAAGCCATCATTCTTATGTTCTTCATGAATTATCAAATTACTTTATGGAATAATATATACTTACATTATAAACGAATTCTCAGCCAGGCATGGTAGCACACATCTGTAATCCCAGCACTCTGAAGACTGAGGCAGGAGGATCACCAACAAGTTTGAGGCCAGCCTGGGTTAGTGAGTTCAAGGCCAGTCTGAACTACAGCGTGAAACCTTGTCTCTTGAATTTTCCTTCAGGCTTACAATAAAGAATTTCAGCATAAAGAACTTAACAAATTCTAGTGAAGAAGTTTGACTTGTCATTGAGTTCCAGCATTCTGTCAGTCAGAAATAAGATTCATACAGTTACAATATGGAATAGGATATATTCACATATACCGTGTTACACAAGATTAAAAAGACAGTCCATTCTGCAGCATTATATTCTACTTTCAGCCTAATAACTGTCTTTAAGTAGCACAGAGCCTACAATGGAAAAATATTGGTCTAAGATTTTACAGATAATTAATTGTTGCCCACGTGAAATGTGATAATTCTCACATTCTTTTTATGTAAGAAACAGCCCCAATAGTGTGTCAAAATGTATTAATTTTTGAAAAGGCATTTTATGCCTGTTTCACCACTTTATTCTTTATTTCATGTAATTTTAAGATACACATGTACACCAAAATCCACCACCCAAAAAAAAGACTTTTAAGAGTAGCCCTCCCAAAACAAAAAAATGTCCTAGCAGGTTAGGAATATTGAAAACATTTCTTGTTACTTGCATCTGAGTTCTGTCTCTTGACTTTTGCAGGGGAAGCAAGGCAAACACATTTTGTATGGCTGCAGTGAGCTTTTCAATGCTACGCAATTCATGAGACAGGTAAAGTGCACCTTTTCAATCTGTTCTTTTGAGATAATCCAAGTCACTGTGGATAGTTTTCTAAAGAGAGGAGGAGCCTTTATTCATCCAAAACAGCTAAAATCAAAAGCCATACAGATGTTTAAGTTTTTCCATCTAACATTATTTTCCTTATCACAGTTCTTTAAAGTTGAAGTAATAAAGTCAATTAGGCAAGATTGAATTCAGCATTTCCTTGTATACTGTTCACATGTCTTCACTTTGCCACACATTATATATGTAACTTTATTGAGCAATAGTATGTTCTCAGTTGATACACTAACATTATATTTACCTTGAAAATTGATGACAGCAGTAGCTGAGGTGTGTTTATACAATTGTGTCTGTACTGTCCTTTTAGAGTCATTCTCACTAATGTTCTCCGTTAATTACATTGATCTTAACTTTCTTAACTAGGATGTTCAGTACCCTGACCAGTAATGTCTACTCACTACCATAAAAATCATAACTCCACCATCTACTTTTGGTATAGGGGATCAAACTCAGGTCCTTGCACTTGCGAGGCAGGTGGTGGAACCACTGAGCTAAATCCCCAGCCTCCATCATCTACTTTTAACAATCATCTGGCATTGATTTTCCAGCACTTCCTTACCCTAATGTGGTTGATACATTTTTTAATCAATTTAATTTGGTGAGAAAAGTTCATGGAAAATGTGCAGGTGTTCACTGCAAATTCTCTTTTAAGTGTTCTCCTGTACTTGCTTTATATCTATCACAATCTATTAATTGCTCCAACTTTATTTCAAAGTATATTATAACAATGCCAGTGTCATTAGCTAAAGTTCATTTTTTGTGTTTAATCCTTCTCAGGGGTAAAATTTTCAATGAAATATATAAATTCTTAAGTGTACTTTAAGTCTTGTCAGATGTAATTTCTTGAGTACCCCAAACCCCTATCAAGAGTGTTCCATTACCCCAGAAAGCTCTTACAACCTTTTCCCAGTCAGTCCCTACCCAAATCCTATCTTGATATTTTTCCACTATTGGTTAGTTTTATCTGTTTTAAACCATCATAGAAATGGCACTTTTTTCCTTTGTTAGGCTAACCAATGAATCTCAATTTTCTTCCTCTTTTTAATGAATCAGATGTTGTCTTGTTATTTTTCTCAATTTTTTTTTCTATTTCATTGATTTCTACCTTTTATTATGTCTTTCATTCTAATTTTTCCTAGCTTCCTAATTTGGAAGCTCACTTATTAATTGTAATTCTTTCCTAAAATAACCATTTAAAACAGTAAATGTCCTTCCAGATATTTCATTGGCATTCAACAAATTTGTGTATGTTAAATTATCATTCAGTTTGAAATATTTTGTAATTTTCTTTGTGATCTGTTCTTTAGACCAAGTATAATTTTTAGGTCTATTATTGTTAAACATTCCCACATGTTTTCTAGATGCCTAATTCTTAGCTTTCTTGTAGTCATACAGTATACTTTACATAATTTCACTGTTTTAAAATCTATTGAAATTTCTTTTATGGCCCAGCATATGGTCTCTCTAGCTTAACAGTCCGTGTGCACTTAAAAAATTATCTTCTGCAGAAGTCGGGTGTAGAGTTCCATAAATAATCATTTTGGTCAGGCTGATAGGATGGCCCAAATTCTCTGTCTTTATTGGCTTTGGGGGGAAGTTTTGTTTGTTTTTCAGTGGGAGATCTACTCTATAATCTGCTGAAGAGTGACATTAAAATTGCCAACTAGGATTATGGAATTCTTTTTCCCTTTAGTTCTATTAATTTTTCTGCTCTTTGTATTTGGAGCTATTATTAGGAATGAACACATACATGATTCATCATCTCCCAAAGGGACATTTATCATTATTCAGTACAGTATTCCTCTAGAA
The DNA here is from genome assembly GCF_000247695.1 of Heterocephalus glaber. Next base: position 1,617,877 of record NW_004624820.1, on the reverse strand, counting down.
ATCTGGTAATCTCCTTTGTCTTGAAGCCTACTTTACCTGATATTACTGTGGCCTCTCTAGCCTCTTATACTTACTGTTTGCATGTTATAACTTTCTCCATCTATTTACTTCAATTTTTAAAGAGTTTATCATATAGGCAATACATGTTTGGATTTTCTTAATCATTCTTATAGTAACTGCCTTTATCTGGAGTCTTTGATCTATTGCCCTCTAATGTAATTACTGATTTGAGTTATGTCTGTCATTTTACTTTATTTAGTCTCTTGTTTGAGGTTCATCTGTTCTTTCTTTGGATTTTTGAGAACTTTAGAATTAATTCATCCACAGATTGTTTAGCTATATCTCTGCATTATTAATTCAGCAGTTGCAGTAAGTGTGGAAATCCTGCAACTTTATGGACTGAACTCTTGGTGTTTGTGTTGTGATTATCACACATTTCACATATACCCTCATTTTTGCTTCAAACAACCATCTGTATCATAAAGACACAAATCCTTTGCTTTTACACAAACGTTTGATTTTCCATGCCCTTCATGTCTATTTCCAGTAAGTTTTAGTTTCTGTTGACAGAAAAACATCTTTTAGCATTTATCATAGCTCAGATTTGCTAGTGAGTTTTCCTAATTTCCTTTTATATAAAAATGTCTATTTCACCTTTATTCTTAAATGGTTTTTTTTTCCTCTAAAGACTTCTAGACTGACAGTTTTTCAATACTTTAAACATACTTTACTGTCTTCTGGCTTCCTTTTTTTGTGATAGTAGTCATTCAAATTCACTATAACTAATATACCATTTCTTTGTCTTATATCCAGGTTTTCGTTCAAGATTATAATGTGTCTTTGTATGCTTTTTTGTGAATTTATATTGCTTGGGGAACACTTGAGGTTTCTATATCTTTATCAAATTTGGGGGATTTTCAGTCGTTACTTCTTTAAATATTTTTATATTCAATTTTCTCTCTCCATTTTGGACTTCATTTACATACATGCACCACATAATTATGTTTTGGTTTACCACAGATCATATACAGTGATGGTTCCATACAATTATAATAGAGCTGAAAAATTCCTATCACTTGATGTTGAAACCATTATAATGCAGTGTGTTGTGTATCTCAGGTGCTACTGGTATAAACAAATCTGTTGCTCTCCCTGCCATTCATGTAAAAACTACAGCACATATGGTTATGTATAATACACAATACTCAATAAATTCGTTAAAATTATGATGTACAATGTTTATAAAATCTACAATAATGTCCTCAAACTTCATACACATTCACTATCTTACCCAAAGCAACTTCTAGTCTTGCAAGCTAACTCTATACAGGAATACTATTTTTATACTACCTTTAGTATACTTTTTCTATTTTCAGTATAAAAATACTTAACTATTGTTACAGTTGCCTACAATATTCAATATATAATGTGCTGCATAAGTTTGTAACCTAGGAGCAATGGCTATACCATATGACCTAGATATGCCATAGGTGATACTGTTGAGGCTTATCTAAGTTCACACTGGTGTTGCATAATGATGAAATCACCCAACCTTAAATTTCTCAAAATGTATCTCTATCATTAAGTAACATATAACTGTATATTTGATTTCTATATTGTTCCACAAATTCCTGAGGATACTGTTATTTTCTCTGCTGATATTTATCTTTTCGTTCCTTGGGAATGTATTTTCCATTACTTCATTGAAAATACTTATAAGCTTGTTTTAAACCTTGTTAATTATAAACATGGGTGCTCTCCCTCCCAGTCACCATTGGTTATCTCTATAGAACAGGCCACATTTTCCTTTTTCTTCATATATTAACAAATTTTACATTGCATCCTCAGCGTTATAGATGTTATGTTTTGGAGACTGAATTCCTTTTCTCTAGAGTGTTGTTTAGGACTTGTTAGGCAATTGCCTTGATTAGACTCCAACTTCAAAATGTTTTTTGAGCAACAGCTCAAATATCACTTTCCAGTCTCACCCATTCTTGAGTGGTTCAGGGTTTTATGATAAATTTAGAAAAAAATCTGTACACAAAATTTAAGTCTCCTTCACTCTGTCCTTCCTTTCCAAGACCCCTCCACCCTTCCAGTTGTTGCCTTAAGCACTCTCCTCTGATTCTTCAGACAAGACGGCAAATTTTCTGTCACAGTTCCAGATGCCCAGTATAACACCACCTGCCCTGTTTTCAGACCAAGAGCACAGAGCCAGGCAGTCACCCAGTGCTCTGCCCTCCTTCCAAGTGTGACTCTTCTGTAGAAGCTGCTTGCTGTCAGCTGCTCTTCATTGCCGTGGATTGTTGACTTTTGCATTTTATTTAAAGTTTATATTGCTTTCTCTGGAAAAGTTGCTCCAGTAGGAGTTTACCCAGCCTTCCAGAAATAAAAGCCTTTTCTTCATTTAATGATGTTTTAGAAATATAAATGTTTGAAGAAAACAGCTGGGGAATTTAGCTCAGTGGTTCTGCTGCTTGCCTCGCAAGCACAAGGCCTCAAGTTCGATCCCGGGTAACAAAAACAAAAAACTATCCACAGTGAAGTTACTTAAGACAATTCTCTCTACATTTTCCTACTGAGTTAGTACTAATTTCTTCCCAGGGTTTGGGGTTTTTAATTATTTAATTAAATTAAAATTATCCTAGGAAAGTAATAAATGAAAAAGGAAGCCTAAATTTTACCGTGAAAAAAAGTGAATTTCTTAGGTTATCTACAAATATGCTTAAATATATAAGCTTTTAGAAATTCATATGTATAATTTTGTTTTGTTCTAGCTATCACAACTTGGACAGAAATAACACAGAAGAACCTAAATATGAGAATCTACTTGGAACTTGGATAAATGTAAAAAGTCAAAAGAGCTAGATATTTCCCTCTCCATAACAATGTTCTAATAGTGAAACTCAGATTTATTAATTTTTAAGGAAATTCTGTACTTAATATAATGTATACTGATCAAAAGAATAAACCATTTCAGAAATATAACTGTAACATTGTTCTTGCTCCTGTTATATTTGACAAATGAAAAAGTACTTTAAAGCTATAACTCAGTGGTGGCGAACCTGTGGCATGTGTGCCATAGTGGACTGACTGTTATCATTGAAAGCTCTGAAAGGTTCACCATCACTGCTCTATCTGATCATAATATTACAATATTAATATAGCTAATAGGTTATGGTTGAAACTGGTGAACGTTTAAGGTTATCTTACACAAATATTAATAATCTCATGAATTCCCTACATACATACATTTTAATCATAAAACTACTTTCCCATAGTTTATTAGTTTCCTAAATTGCTTCTAGATTTTAAGTGGAGATTTTAAAACTACTTTAATAAATCTTTTCCCTTTCTAGCACATCCATGTATGTTCCTGAATAAAATTTCTCTTTTATCTAATGTTGACAGAACGAAACTAACAAAATTTAGAATGGAAAAATACAAAACAGTCATCACATAAAGTTCTAAATAGTAAAATTAAGTGTTAAATTTGATTCTAAGCTTCTTCATATGTAGCACTAACAAGGAAATTTTTTTTTTTCAGTACCAGGGATCGAACTCAGGACCTTGAGCTTGCAAGGCAAGCGTGGTGCCACTGAGCTAAATCCCCAGCCCATAACAAGGAATTTTGATCAATCATGCATTCATTAATTCATTTTAATACAGGCACAAATAAGTAATTGAGTTATTAAAGTTTTTTAGCACCAATAATTATAACCTGGATTAACTTACATGAAATGTAATGAAACATATACATTGGGTTACAAAGGAAAGATTCTATGGAGATGTGTTCAGAACACGCACAGAATTTGAAAGCATAATAAGTAAACTTTACCTAACTAACTACTGTAAGCCTGCAATCAACAGTTAGTGAGCATACAATTATTTGAAGTAAATATATGGAACATTTTAGAAATATGATCTTCCCTTCAGGAAAATCAAATGATTGAAATAATTTTGAGCATCTTCACATCATCATTGAAGTCAGAAATCAGCAACAGATTTCCAGTCCAAAAGCCTGTGTTGGAAAAGAGAGACATAGTTCTACATAACCTATTAGGTTACAAATTAGAAAATATTTTTAAATGAATAGCCAGTCACAAAAATACTACATATTAAAATGTGTTGATACAACTAATGGAGAGTTTAAGACACATTAAAGTTCAAAAGAAAAATTTTAAGGTTGAAAAGTAAGTATATACTGTGGTTTGGATGTGGATTATCCCCAGAGGATTCATGTGCTAGAAGCCAGACCCTCCCTCTCGTGATTCTGAGACCTCTGGATCCTCTGGTGATACTGAGAGGTGATGGGACCTTTAAGAATGGAACTGGTCAGTGGCGCCCTTAGGGGAACTGCCCTAAGAAGGAACTAAGTTACTTCTTATGAGAGCCCTGCTTAGTTCTCACAAGAGGATTGTTTAAAAAGGGACAGCCTGACCCCTGAATTGCTCCTCTGGCTTCCCCTCACCACGTGACAACTCCTTCTCACACACGCCTGCCTTTGATGCCATCTCTAATGAGGCCTTCAGAGCAAAGCCAGTGCCAGTACCAACACCATGCCCTTGAATGTCTAAACCTATGAGTCCTAAATGAGCCTTTTTGCTTTTTAAGAACCTATCCTCAGGTATTACATGATAGTAGCAGAAACAGACTAATACAATATCCACTATGAGATGTAAGAAAACTAATAAAATCAATGTGCAAAAAGTGGAAAAGTGAAATAAAAAGGAGAAATTGATGAAACAGAATCAGTGGTAATCTTATGGACTGAATTGTTCCCCCAAAATTTATATGTGAAAGCTGTACCCCCTCCCATGTAACTGTATTTACAGATAGGGCCTCCAAGAAGGTAATTAACATTAAATGAGGGCAAAGAAGTGGGGCATTAATCATATGGGACTGGTAGTAAGAGGAAGAAACTTCAGAGAGCTCTGCCTTTCTCCACATGTACACAGAGGAAAGGCCATGTAAGGACACAGCCAGAAGGTGGACATCTACAAGCCAGGAAGAGAAGCTTCATCAGGAGCCACAGTGTTGGCACCTTGATCCTGGACTTCCATCCTCCAGAAAGGAGAGAAAATAAGTGTTCTTTAAGCAACCAGTCTGTAGTAGCTTGTTATGGGAACCTGAGTTGAAGAATACAGAAAAGAATAAACTTCTAGTAGAACTAATGAAGAAAAAGAAAGTAATAAGACACAAAACCCCAATATTAAATGATAAAAGGGACATTCCTAATAGTATTGCAGGCATCAAATAACTACCACGGAATCACTGCTTTTAGCCAAGTTGGAACAAGGTTTACCTTCCCACTAAAAGTAATTTTAAAATTGGATAAAATATTTGAAACAACAGACCTTAAGATGCTAGACTGCAAGAAAGATTATGGTCCTTAAATGAACAGATTTCTAGGATTGCCTGGACCGAAGTACAACAACAGAGAGCCCAAGTAGAAACTGCTGTCTCCCTTAGTTGGGGAGACCATTCTGGGTGTCAAGGAAGATGACCAGCTTTCCAGGGACACTGCCATGCAGGAAAGAGCTACACAGAACTCTGGAGCTCAGCACAGGGTCCTCTTTTATTCAGTGGAGTACTTTTAAGTGTATGCAAGGGAAGAAATTACCTGAGGCTAGAGAAAGAACCATCCACAACAATTAGGGAACAATCCTCAGAGCCACCATAATCCAGGAACCAAAGAGTAGAGAAAAACTAAAACTTCACATAGAAATACAGACACACATACACACATACATTTTGCCTTAAAAATGAAATGAGAAAAGCAATGGTGTGGTCCTACCTAACAAAGCTCAAGGGCAATGCCCCCAAAGATCAAACTTTTTAAAGTAACAAACATATCCCAAATCAAAGCTCAAGAATGTAGGTATATTCTTATTAAAATATCCAGCACCCAACAAAGTGAAATTTGAATTTGAAATTAAAATCAGAAATGCAAAGCAATAGAAAATTTGAACCTATAAAGAGGATAAAAAGTCTATTTAAACATGACCAAATATGTCATAGATGCTATAATTAGTAGATGAGGACATTACTTACAACAGTTCCATATGTTCAAGAAACAAAAACTAAACTTTAGTAGAAGCATGAAGGATTAAAGATGCATTTCGAACTTCTAAAGACAAAACCTACAATGTCTGTATTCACTATTAGTGCTGCAATAAAGTACCACAAATTTGGTGGCTTGAAGCACCATAAACTTACTATCTTTTTCTGGAAGTCAGAAATCCAAATGAGTCTCAGTGCAGTTAAACCGGAAAATGGGCAGGGCTGCCTGCCTTTCCATCTTCTAGGGGTGCAGTCATCCTTGGCTTACAGCCCCTTGACCAGTCGAGTCTTTGTCACATCATATCACTCTGCCACCGTTTCTCCCTCCTTCCATGTGTTAAGAACCTTTGTGATTATTCTGGGCCTACAGACTAATCTAGGATAATCTCTTTATAGCACTCCACCCAAAATCAATAGCACTCTTTTCAAGTGCATTCAGGACATTGACTAAAATATACCGTATTCTGAAACTTTAAAAAGGTCTCAGTGAATTTTAAATTACCTCACATTTTAAAATAAGAAATCAGTGGCAGAAATCTGGAACATAGTTGTCACAAGATGGCTCCCCAGAAAGCAGATCCAGACAGAGATGGCCATGCTGACTGGGGAGTGTTTGGGGGGTCAGCACCCTGGGGAGAAGGAAGACTCTGTCACCACCAAGGTCCAGCTGACCCTCAAACACTAAAACAAAGACAGCGTTTCTGAATTGTGAAGATGTGGATCCTTCATACCCTTTGCCTAGAAGTAACTGGAACAGGTTGCCCCTCAAAAACCAGGTATCCCTTTGGGCTATTTCTGGCTGAGGACAATTCCCTAAGAAGGGGAATTTGACAAGCCATAGAACAAAAAGTGTATGATCCACTGTGTACCTTGGTTGAGTGCAACAAGGAAAGGAAGGGAAGTAAAGAATTACCTCAGTGAAGAGAAGGGGTGGGATCATGCTCACCCCACCTTCCCTACAAAGCAAAGGCCATGTCATCTCAAAGTGACCAAAGCTGTTCATACCCAGAGCTTCAGGAAAGAATGTTACATAGAGACCATGAGGCTAATTTAAGTGTTAAGCTACTAAAGAGTTAAAGCAATATCCCCGTTTCCTCAGTAATGGAAATGTTAATACCTCAACTACAATGCTACCCCCAATTCACAAACTTAGTTCTTTCCATGATGCTGGTCCCAAACTGAATTGGATGAGAACTAAATCAAATTTCCCCATAAAGTCAACATTGAACCTAACCATTGAATTTGATTCAGTTCTTGTCCAATTCAGTTTGGGATCAGAATTGTGGAAAGAATTAAGCTCATGAATTGAGTACCACTGTATTTAACATCAGTTCAGAAAATCTTTATTGGGTGAAAACTATGCAAAAGGCAAAAGGTCTCTTCATTTGGAAAGAAAGAGACATATCAATAAATACAATCTTTTTCAAGGTTACCTTAAGTTCACATAAACAGTTTGGTAGATATTTTTAAAAGGCATTCCTGGGACCTACAAGGTTTTTGATTCTTTTTTAAAAATGTGTCAATGGGGAAACTTTGGCGCCTCAGACTGTCCACAGCTTAGTCCTGTCTGTCCTAGAGTGGGTTACCCAGTATGGCCACCCCCAGTATCGCTGCTCTTCAGGCTGGTGGGTCAAGGAACCTGTACTAGTAAGCCCACAGTTTGGCTAATTCAGAAATCTGCCTCCTAAGGGTGATTCTCCTCAGAACTGATTCGTGCTCTGGGAAAGTTCAGTTCGGATGGAGGTCAATAGGAAAGGAAACTGCTCTGCCAGGTAAATTTTAGAAAAGTTTTATCAAGAAAGGCCCAAAGGGCCGGGGATTTAGCTCAGTGGCTCTGCCACCTGCCTCGCAAGTGCAAGGACCTGAGTTCAGTCCCCAGTACCAAGAAAAATAAAAAAGAAAGAAAGTCTCAAAATGGTGGAGCAGTGAGTGGCAGGAACTCAGCTTCTCCGGGACAAAGGGTCTAGAATCTAGAAAACATTGACTTGGAGAGGAATTGAAATGACTAGAGGTTACCCGGGAACCACAAGGGAACTGACCAAGGAGAAGAAAACAGGATTAAATGACAGAGAAGAAATAGAGCACACTGCGGAGGTGAGACCACGCAGCGCTGCTAACACTGGCTGGCTAGCCCCCAGCCCAAGAATTACACTGGGGCTGAAAGACTCATCAACAGTTAGAACCAGCAAGGAAAACATGGGACACTGCTTCCAGAGTGGCCTTCCATAGTTAATAGTTGATGAGTGACCTCGGTACAGTGCCTGCAGCCACAATCACAGACCAAGAGCTGAACGGGACACCACTGTAGGGAATAGCTGAGTGTTTGAACCTGGGTTCCAATGCACTCCCCTGACCCAAACCACACTGCACACAGCCAAGTTTCCAGAGTGGATGAGGGAAAGACAGCCACAGGAGACAGCCAGCAGTTGGAGAGCAGACTGGGGGGAGTCCCACTGAGGGGCAGGAGCTGGTGAACATGCGCCCAGCTCCTGCAGTCAGAGGCAAAGTACAGGCCGCGTTACACAGGATTGCAAGCTCACATGGGCACTGTGTTCTCACTATAAGCAGATCTCTACATCCAGCACCGTTCTGGGGGTGGACTGCCGCCTTAGACTTCCAACACAGACAGACACACATCCTCACTTGAGCTCTGATTCTTAGCCCTAGGCTGAGGAGAAGAGCCACGCATCCAAAACAAAAGAAAATTTTCTTTTATTATTCTTTGATTGTATTTTTTCATTTATTTTTAATTTTCTTGTTATTCTTTGCTGTTTCCTCCTGTATATTCCCCCTCCACATTTAGTCCATTATTTTACCCTTTTTTCTCTTATAACTGTTTGTGTATGTGTGCTTCCCTTCCTCTAGCCTTTTTTCTCCCAGTACAGTTTACAGAGGGTAAGGGAATCCTCCCTTGTCACTTTATATCCCTCCTATTTTTATCTATATCTGTTGCCTGACTTCTTTCTCCTGTGTCTTATTCATTCTTAGTTTTTCTTTCCTCTCCCCCTTTTCATTTGTCTCCCCTTAACTTCTACTCTAATATTTATGTCAGTCATGGAATCTTCTCCCATCCCTATTTCTCACTACCAATTTTGTACCCAGTTTTCCCTTTTATCCCCTTCTAAATATATTGATACCCTTACTATCATTAGGGTTTTTTTGCCCTTCCTGTTTCTTCCTTCCCAGACTTAAAAATTTATCATTTGGCTGGTGTTCTCATGTTGTCTTGATGTGCACCTCTTATCACAAGTATCTGGGGCACAAGCAGAAGATTTTTATTTTTATTTTTTCTCTTCTCTTATCCCCTCTGGAATTACCCAGCCCCCAACCCCCCTGGGGTTTAAATAACTGATTTTATAAAATTACTGTTGAATGCTGTTTTCCACCATTAGAGGACACAAAGCCTTCACATTTAGGCCACACTAATTATGGGTCAAGACTTGAAAACCGAGTCTCATGGTATGTTATATCTCAGCTAGCCCAGATAGATACAACTGTAATGAATTAGCCTGTGGCTACTATAGCTGCTTTACTGGCATAGGAATAATCCTGACTCAGTGGACAATTTCATGCTAGTAAATCTCCCAAATCCACCATCACACCCAGGGAGAGGGACACCAACAGCTCTTAACCCAAGAACTCAGACTGGATCAGACTCTGGAAGAATGTTTGCAACCTGGCAAAAAGAAGTCCAGAGTGCAAGTTAGCTTCAGTATTACAGTAGAAGGATCCAAGGAGTTATTGGGATGGGAGCACTCAGACTCTCTGGCAAGAAGCTACTTAGGAATCACATATACAATGTCTCCTTAGAATATCTAATCTGTGTTCTCATTAGACATCTTACAGGTTTAAGTTTTTGTATATTTCTTGATTTATTTGTTAATATGGGGCTAGGCTATGTTCTTTAATGGTTTTCTGTGTTTGTTAGGTTGTTACCTTTGTGTATTTGTTCTTTCATTGGCTCTGATTTAATAGGTGTCAAGGTTCTCTCCCTTGTCTCAGCTCCCAATCTAGTTTCTTCACCTCAAACCCCTGAGACAATATTAACATATTTCTTTATTCTTTTTTCAAACACACAAACTCCTCCCAAGTTTTAAAATTCCCCCATACTTGGCTCCCTCACTGTTACAGGTTATATCTAGATGTCCCCAAAGAGCCTCAAGTGGTCATAGGTGGTTCCGCGGTGGATGGATCTAGGGTGGGTGATTCTGGGATTAATGATATGTGTTTGCTAAATTAATCCACTGACTGGTTTGATGTAGTTCTGGGCGTGGATAATGGGAAGGCCCACTCTGGGTGTGGGTGGCACCACCCAAAGGATGGGTAGCCTGGATGGATATAAAGGGATACAAAGAAGGTGGTCCTGTTTCTGCTGATGCTGCTGGCTTATTTGCTATCTCCTGCCTGCTTGCCATGGATTAGTTATCCTTGGTGATGCCCCTCTGCCATGCCACCCTGCCTTGGAGCCAGGTGACTATAGACTGAAACCAGTAAAAACTGTGACCTAAATAAACCTTTTTTCCTTTAGCTTTGAGTGTTGAGTATCTGTCTCAGCAATGAGAAAAGTAACTAAGAAACTCACAGTCACTCCTATCTTCTCTAGTATTAATCCTTAATCCTCCCCATCCTAAGCCTTCCTAACTTACTATCCTCTATATCTTTCCTTCATATTATAGCCTTCCATATCTTACCTAACTTATTATCCTCCCTATCAGCAAGTTCTGATAACCACATAGGTTTCCTCATTCATAAAATCAATCCCCTTTATCCCATATCTCACACTGTCCCCACAAAATACCCTCCAAAAACGCTCAGTATTAACCCTTCAACTCAAAGCACTCCAATAAAATCAGACCCCACATCATCCTTTTCCTCTCATCCACCACTAATCCCTCTTCAAGCCTCCACCTTAAGAGTCTAACACTCCTCATCCAACCCCTCCCATACTTCATTGCAGAACAACCACAAATTATCAGAGTGTGCATAGAGAATAGGCAAAGGGAGGAAGTGTAACTGCAAGGACTATCATGTAGAAGTGTTGTAAGATTGAATCTTTGGATCCTGTTATAACCAGAAGGAATTCTTCTGGCAAAACATAGAGACAGAGTCGAAATCATTTAAAGTAAATAATAGAAGGAGTAAATACTACCACTGGTCACACAAAGCTGAAAGTTATTCACAGAGAGGCATCATCCTACTAAAAAGCTCCACACAAGCCACAAACTTGTCAGTTTTCTAGTTCCCAGCCTGTATCTCTGTGTATGTATACACACAAAAAATTCAGACACACATGGGAGAATGAGGAAGCAAGGAAACAGAAGATCTCCAAATCCCCCCAACTCTCCCAAGGCAGACTAAGGGAGAAGAAAACAAACATGAGGTAGCAGAAACACATGAAAAGTTCATAGAAGGGATGAAGAAAATACATGAATTCAAAGAAGAAATGAACCAAAAGTTCACAGCAATTTCATTCAATATGCCCACAGTGAATTTAGGGGAAAATCAGTAAAAAAACAGATGAGGTAACCAAAACAGTTCAAAACCTGAGTGACAGATTCAACAAAGATATGGAATCCTTGAAAATATGTCAGGTAGGAATACCTACGAATTTTTTAAAAAACTGTATAGAATTCATACATCGCAGAAATGACCAAAGTAAAGACAGAGTATCTTATATTAAGTACAAAATAGTAAGTAACAATAAAGAGCTCAAAGAAGCCAAAAAGAAAATAAGACAGGACAATACCGAAGCTACTAGATGACAACAAGAAGACCAATCTAGGGCTAATCAAAGTTAAAGAAAAACTAGAAAATAGCACAAATGGATGCTTTCAGAAATCAAAGAAGAAAATTTCCCAAATATGAGAGTTTAAAATACAAGTAAGTGGCCCACTATCACCACTCCTGTTCAATATAGTTCTGGAAACATTAGCCACAGCAATTAGAAGAGAGAAAGAAATAAAAGAAATAAAGATAGGAAAGGAAGAAGTTAAACTGTCATTATTTGCTGACGATATAATATTTTGCATAGAAGATCCAAAAAATCCCGCCAAAAGACTTCTAGACTTAATTGACAGATTCAGTAGAGTAGCTGGATATAAGGTCAACAATCAAAAAACAATAGCTTTCTTATACGCAAATAACAGACTGGCTGAGAGAGAAATTAGGGAAACAATTCCTTTTACAATAGTATCCAAAAAAATGAAATATCTAGGAATCAATCTAACAAAGGAAGCAAAAGACCTCTACACTGAAAACTACAGCACTCTGAAAAAAGAGATCGAAGAGGATACAGGAAAATGGAAAGACATCCTTTGTTCCTGGGTAGGAAGAACCAATATAGTGAAAATGCCCATACATCCAAAACTACTATATAGATTTATTGCAATGCCGATTGAAATTCCAACAATATACTTCACAGAACTAGAGAAAACAATCCAAAAATTCATTTGGAACCAGAAGAG
>NW_004624820.1:1571295-1601970 GCF_000247695.1 Heterocephalus glaber | reverse complement strand
TGGAAATTTGCACCTTTACATAGTCTCTCTTGGTTCTTATTTTTCACCCTTGCCCAGCCCTCCCTTCAACCCCTCCAGTTCTCCCTATTTACAAAGATTTTGTAAATTTTGGTACCGGGGATTGAACTCAAGGCCTTGCGCTTACACAGCAGGCGGCAAAACCACTGAGCTAAATCCCCGGCAAGAAATCTTAAGGTACTTGTGAAACAACAACAAACCATCCCCAAACCAAAATGAAGGGAAATTATAAAGATGAAAGTAGAAAGCAATGAAATTGAGACTTTAAAAAAAGTAAAACTAATGAATCAAAGAACTAATTATTTGAATGAATAAATAAAATAGATAAGCCCCTAGCCAGATTTCCCAAGAGAAAAGACTCACATCAATGCAATTAGAAATGAAAAAGGTTAAATCACAAGAGACACTGGAAATCCAGAAGATAGTACTGTGAAAAATTATATTCCAGCAAATTAACAAAGTTTGAAGAAATAGACAGATACCTAGACACACACAAACTACCAAAACTAACCCAAGAAGACATAAATATGCTTAACCCAATAACAAGCAATGAAACTGACATGGTAATAAAGAAACTATCAACTAAAGAAAAGCCCAGGATCTGATGGATTCACTGCTGAATTCTATAAAACCTGTAAAGATGTTATATCACCAATACCCCTCATGCTCTTCAGAGAAATTGAAAGGAATGGAGTTCTCCCAAACTCATTTATGGAAGCCAGTATCACCCAGATCCCAAAATCAGATAAAGACCCAACTAAAGAAAATTACAGATCAATCTTCTTAATGAACATAGATGCAAAAATCTTCATCAAGATATTAGAAAATAGAATGAAGCACATTATCAAAAATATCATACATCATGATCAAGTAGGTTTCATCCTGGAGATACAATGATTGTTCAATGTATGTAAAACAACAAATGTAATATATCACATACAGAAGCAAGGTCAAAAATCATATGATCATATCAATAGATGCAGAAAAGGCTTTTGACAAAATCCAATATCTCTTCATGATAAAAACCCTAAAGAAAACAAGTATATAAGGACCATAACCTGAATATGATAAAAGCTATATATGCCAAACCAACAGCCAGAATCATACTAAATGGGAAAAAACTAAAAGCATTAACCCTAAAATCAGGAACAAGACAAGGATGTCCACTATCACTTCTTCTTCTATGCAACATAGTTCTTGAAACATTATTAGCCAGAGCAATTAGGCAAGAGAAAGAAATAAAAGGATACATATAGTAAAGGAAGAACTCAAATTATCATTATTTGCAGATGACATGATATGCTACATAGACAACCCAAAGAACTCCACCAAAAAACTCTTAGAATAACAAACTTCAGCAAGGTAGTAGGATACAAGATCAACACACAAAAATCATTAGCATTTATGTACACCAACAATGAATGGGATGATAAGTAAATTATAAAATAATACCATTCACAGTAGCTTCAAGAAAAATGAAATACCTAGGAGTTAACCTAACCAAGGAAGTGAAATACCTCTATTGGGAAAACTACATTACTCTGAAAAAGGATATTGAAGAGGACATCAGAAAATGGAAAGATGTCCCTTGCTTCTGGATAGCCAGAATAAATATTGTCAAAATGGCCATACTCCCAAAACTGTTACACGGGTTCAATGTAGTCCCAATAAAAATACCAGTAGCATACTTTACAGATTAGAAAAACAATCCTAAAATTCATTTGGAACCAGAAGAGATCCAGAATAACAAAAGCAATTTGGGGCAGCAAGAGCAAAGTAGGAGGCACTGCAATACTTGACTTCAAGCTATAATACAAAGATAAAAATAGCATGGGACTGGAAAAGAAACAAATACCTAAATCAATGGAATATAATTGAGAATACAGAAACTTCCCTAGACACATTCAGTTATTTGATCTTCAACAAATGGTCCAAAATCATATTTGGAGGAAAGACACCCTATTCAACAAGTGGTGCTGGGAAAACTGGTTATCTGTATGCAGAAGATTGAAACTAGACCTTTACTGCTCACCATATACTAAATTAAAATCAAAATGGTTCAAAGATCTAAACATTAAAAAGAAACATTAAACCTATCAGAAGATAAAACAGGTATAACACTTGACATAGGTGTGGGAAAGGATTTTCTAAACAGAACCTCAATTGCATAAGAAATAACAGCAAGAATCAACATATGAGATTATATCATACTAAAAATCTTCTGTACAGCAAAAGAATCAATCAGTAGAGTGAAGAGACAACCTATAGAACGGGAAACATGTTTTGCCAGGTACTCCTCAGAGGACTAATATGGAGAATATAAAAAGAACTCAAAAAAATTAAAACACCTACAATTAAAGACCCAGTCAAGAAATGGGCAAGAGAAATGAACAGGTAATTCACAGAGAAAGAAATACAAATGATCAACAAATATATGAAAAAAATGTTCAACATCTCTGGCCTCTTTGCATTTCTAGAGAAATGCAAATTAGAACAATGCTAAGGTTTCATCTTACTCCAGAAAGAATGGCAATCATTAGGAAATCCAACAATAAGAAATGCTGGTGAGAGGCTGTGGTGAAAAAGGAACCCTCCTTCATTGTTGGTGGGAATGTAAACTACCACAACCATTATAGAAATCAGTATGGGGATTTCCCAAATAATTAAAATTAGAAATTCCAAATGATCCAGCAATCCCCCTGCTAGGTATCTTCCTCAAAAACTTAAGACATACTACAGCAATACACACATACCAATGTTTATAGCAGCACAACTTGTAATAGCTAAATACTGGGAGCAGTCTATATATCTATGAACAAGCGATTAGATAAGTGAAATGTATCTGTATATAATGGAATACTGCTCTGCTATAAAGAATGACAAATTTGAGACATTTATAGGAAAAAGGATGTACCTGGAAAATATAATGTTGAGTGAAATAAACCAGACATACAAGATTAAATACTGTTTAGTATCTCTCACACAAGTGAGGCAGAGTACAAAGAAAGAAAATAAGAAAGGATGGATAGAAGGGGACAAGGAAATGGCTCTCTAGCAATAATAGGGAAGGCATCCAAGGGAAGAAAATGTGAGGGGTGGGGAGGAGGGGAAGGGGAAATAAGTAAAATAAAGATATGTCACAGGCAAAAACTTAATAACCTCAATCAATGTAAACATTATACACCATAAGACATGAGCTAAGATTAATAATATTAATAAGAATGAAAAATGGGATAGAGAAGTTAGGGGAGGAGGAGGGAGGGGTAGAGAAGGGGAAGGGGATTAAAAAAGAAAAGCTGTGGTGTGGTCATGTAATCACTCCCAAGATGACTGTAAACTCCATGAACTACACTACAAATGTACTAATAAAAAGTTAAATTTTAAAAAATTTTTAAAATAGAGACAACAAAGAAAAAAACTTCTATCAGTTAACCTTCACAATATTACTACCAAGTGGAAGTTATAGCTGTAAATTTATAGATGGAAACAAACTCAGAGAAGTTAAGATCTTTACTCAAAGTCACAACTTGGTACGTGGTAGCCAAAGTAGGAATACACATCTGTTTGCTCCAAATCCATCCTCTTTCCTCTGCTCACAATTCTGTGTAGGGAAGCAGGGGGCTAAAAGTCTTGCTGAACTGCTACTCACCAATCACAGGAATCAGTCCCTTCACCCCTCAGTTTTCTCCTGCATGGAATGACAGCTATACATAGGGGAGCACCCAACATGAGGCCCTCGAGGCCACACAGCTCATGTGAGCCAGGCAGCTCAGGATGGCCACCAACAAAACAAATGCCTTACCAAATGAGCTTGTGCATGTGAACTGGCAGGTTTAGACACCTGTCTGAAAAGATTTGTGTCATTTGGCATAAACATGGGAAATATCAATTCATTTGGTATAAGATGAGGGGCTGATAAAACTGTACTGACTGGACATGTGAATACAGAAAGATGAAAGCTGGGGGCCAGTCTGATCCCCTTCATCAGACCCTCCAGCTGCTCAAGCTAGAGTCATTTCCTATTTTTCTTATTCTCTTTTATTAAAGGCCAGCCTGATCTCTGTCAGCCCCTCAAGCTAAAGTCCCTTACCATTTTCTCTTATTTTCTAATTAAAGCTTTTTCCTGTAAAATAAATAAGCAAGCTAAAAGCTGAATTTCTGGTTTAAGTGACTATATGAAATAAACATAGATTAAGCAGAGAGAACTAGGTACTATTTGGATTGCACTAGGTTCAACAGAATTGTGGAATTTCAAATATTGATATCCAAGGAGATCACTGGATCTTGAATGTGTCTGGCCTTTAATATTTGTAGCTGCTTTTACAATGGAAATCTCAGGATGACTCTAAATGACCAGCCCATCACCATGGCTCAGTTTCAAGAAGAACAGCTAACTGTGCTAAAGTAAGCTCTATGTACCAAGACAGCAGGGCATCCTAAGAATCCAGAGGCAGTGATATGAACTCTGAGACTACTGAGGTTACAGCTGTCATGATGTGATGACGTGTCTACCAGCGTTATTTTTTTTTTTTTTTTTGTCACCCAGTCTTTTCTGGGCCTGCTTTCAGTTGTGTTTCAGGTGGAGCTAATGCCATCTCTGACAATAGTAATTGATAAAGGACAGACTCAGGTTAAATACAGCCAATGACAGGCAATTAGATTCCTGATCTCGTTGCTAGAGAGGCACAAAGTGGACACCGTCTTGTCTGCTGGACTTAATGTGGAAGACGTTAAACATGAGGCTGTGGATGTCACACCCAAGAAACATGAGAATGAAGCTAGTGCACTCCCCAGAGGTATCCCAATGTCAGCTGAATACCCTGGATCTATCATTATTATAATCTGAGTTTTGCAACTATGAGACAGACAATGCCTCAAGAGATATCTAGCATCCAATGGGTTAGGTAAACACCCTTATATAGCCAAAGAATTACAAACAAAATATAAGCAACAATGTGTTTTTAGACATTGAACATTGGGAAGCATAAGACAGTAATCCCTAAGAAGGGAAAACAAGATGAGACCCACAGTCTCCCCAGTGTACTTCCTGGAGAGGTTTTTCCAGCTACAGTACAAGCAGGGCAAACCCAGAGGTCTCCCTGAGTTTAGAAGACAGAATTTGGCATCCATGTTAGTCAAGGCAGCTGGAAATCACAGGGCAGAGTACCAGAAAGAAGAGAGCTACAGAGGAAGAGAGTTCTAGAGATTTGCGGAAAGCCCCCTTGAGTGTTCTGCTGAGCACTAATCAGGCCATGTGTGTGAGGAAACCAACCAAGGTTAAAGGGACCATCTAGGAATTAGAGAGAAGTGAACAATCCTCTGCGCTCAGGCTGGCCCAAGAGTTCTCTATTCCCACCAACCAGAGTAGAAGACCTCTTAGTTCATGGGGTAATGGACAGGGTATTCCTCAATAATGGGGAAAATAAGCCCTATACTAAATGCTATTCTGGTCTCACCTAACAAATCTTACTAGCAATACCTAAAATGATTAAAGTGTTACCAAGAATTTAAACTATCCACGAAAGCACAAACACGAAGGAACAAAAACTAACACTCAACAAGATACTTTATTCACAATCACTGGCCTATGGTCAGGCACTGTGGGATTCTGCTAGTGACTGTGGAGAAGGCACTGAGCCCTAACCCAAGGAAGAGGCTTCTGGGGACCGACTACCCTTTCTACTCCTCCTTCTTTTGGTGCTGGGGATCAAACTCAGGACCTCGCACTTGCCAGGCAGGGGCTGTGCTGCTGAGCTAAATCCCCTGCCCCAGACTACCTTTTTAAAGCACTTCTCTAGTCCATATTGAACAATGCACCAACTGTGGATTTGGGACAAATCGGGGCCCTCTAGTGATGAAGCACCAATAACACACCAAAATCCAAATCACAACAACCTTAATTAAAGGCAACTTCCAGGTTTGAAATAGACAAAGTGAATACAGACACAAGGAAAATAAGCAGAATGCTTATAATTTTTGGAAATACAGGCACATGAAGACTGTAATAAATGCCTAATCCTTCAGTGCACAGATGACATCACAGATTAACAAGGACTAAGAACTTTCAGGACACCTTGACCTCACCTAATCGTCAAAATGAGGCACCAGAAACCAACCATATAGAAATCAAAATGGGTACATTCTCAAGTGGAGAATTTAAAAAGATGGTTTAAGGAAACTTAATGAGCAACAAGGGAACACAGTACTTTATGAGAAAAACAAAACAGTAAGGGAAGCAATTTTTAAAAATCAAATCCTTCAGCTAAAACATGCACTAAGTGAAATTAATAACATCATAGAGAGACTGCAGTTGTAGTTCAGTGGTAGTGTTTGCCCAGCATGCACAAGGCCCTGAGTTCAATCTCCAACCCTGCAAAATAAAATAAACGAAAAATGATACCAAAAGTAGCAGAACAGAACAAATGAAGAACTAATAAGATCAAAGACATACTATTTGGAAAAATCCAATCAGAAGAGAAAAAAGAATGAAGAGTAATGAGATCAGGAAACTTTGGGACAGAATTAAAGAGCAAATATCCAGGTTACTGGAATTTAAGACCAACTTGAAAATGACAAAGGGATAAAAAAGCTTATTCAGAGAGATAATTACAGAAAACTTCCCAAACTTAGTGGATACAAATATCCAGATATAGAACTGTCAAAAGACACCATATTTCAACCGAGTGTATCTCAAAATGTATTATAATGAGCAAGAAGAAAACATCAGAAGGTGTAACACATACTGATAAAAGTAACTAGACAAATGTGGTGCATAAACCATATCTTTAGTATGAAGACTGAAAAAAATTTCAATAATTATCTTGATATGTTAAGAAATAAACAATATAGGAAGATGTAAAATAGGACACCTAAAATTCAAAATGTTGAAAAGAGTGAAGTGCAAGTGTGGAGTCATTTATTGTTGTCTCTCCTTTTCAATCTACCTTTATAATCATAATGAGATGTTACCATTTTAAAAGAGTTTGCTACAATCAAAAGGTATTTATTGTTAGCCACATGGCAATGACAAAACAATAATCTGTGATAGAAAAACTAAAAATAAGGAATCAAAAACACTTCAAGTAAATCACTTAACCACAAAGAATTATTGCAAGAGAGTGAAAGTACAGTAAAACTAGAGAACAAGTTACAATATGTCTGTAGTAAGACCTTTTCAAACAATAATCAGTGACAAATAGTCTCCTATCAAAGAAAACCGTAGGACCTGATGACTTCTATACTCAGTTCCACCAAACATTTAAAGAAAAAACTATTCTGAATTATTCTTCAATTACTCTTTTAAAAAATGAACATAAGGGAATTCTTCCAAATATATTCTAGAAGGCTAACATGACTCTAAGGCAAAAATCAGATAAGAACAAAAAAGAAAAAAATCTGTAGGCCAATATCCTTGAACATACATGCAAAAATTCTCAACAAAATTTCAATAAATTGAATAAAATAGTCACGAATAGCACATTTAAAACATTATTCACCATGATGAAGTGGGATTCATCCCAGGGACACAGGATGGTCCAACATATCCAAATCAATAAATATATACCACATCAACAGAATGAAGAACAAAAACCATATGATCATCTCAATAGATGCATAGAAGTCATTTAATAAAATTCAACCGCTTCATGACAAAAATGTTGAACAAATTAGAAGGAACATGACATAATAAAAACCATTCATAGGCTGGGCATTTAGCTCAGTGGTTCCACTGCCTGCCTCGCAAGCTCAAGGACCCAAGTTTGATCCCCGGTACCAAAAAAAAAAAAAAAACCATTTATAATACATCAACAGCCAGATAAACTGAATGGGGAAGAGCTGAAAGCTTTCTTTAAGATCTGTAACAAGTCAAACATGCCCACTTTCATCACTTTTAATCAAAATAGTACTGGAAGACCTAGCCAGAGCAATCAGGCAATAGAAAGAAATAAAGGATATCCAAATTGTAAAAGGTGAAATCAAATTGTAACTCTTTCAGGTAACAATCTTAGATATAAAAAACCCTAAAGACTCCACCAAAAAACTATTTAAACTGATAAGTTGGCAAAATTGGAGGAAACAAAAATCCACATACATAAACCAGTGCCGTTGCTATATGCCAATAATGAATTATCAAAACCAGAAATTAAAAAAGCAATCCAATTTACAACAAATACAGAAAAATACAATATCAAAGAATAAATTTAACTCAAACAAGTGAAAGATCCTTATAATTTTGACTACAAAAACAGTGATGAAAGAAATTGAAGAAGACTCAAGAAACTGGAAAGACATCCTATGACTATAGCAGCTTTATTCCAACACACCCATCCATATGAGATTCCAGCCTTGGAGCCAGCCAACCCTGGACTGAAAAACCTCTGAAACTGCAAGCCAAATTAAACCTTTCCTCCTTAAGCTGTGGATATTAGATATTGTGTCCCAGC
Source organism: Heterocephalus glaber (assembly GCF_000247695.1). Next base: position 1,593,508 of record NW_004624820.1, on the reverse strand, counting down.
AATGAAAAAATACCAAAGAAGAAAACTGATACCAAAGAAGTGGGTTGTTGCTATGACTATACCTGACCACGTGTAGAAAGAAGCCTTTGGAGCTGTTTGTCAGAGGAGTTTGGAAAGATTTAGAATTACCGGCTGGAGGACCCATAGAGTGCTATAATTAGAGTCTGATGTGTCATTCTGGTCAGGACTTAGAAGGCCAAAATGCTATCAGGAATGTAGACACTAAAGGTCAGGCTCAGGAGCTTTGAGTAGTGAAAAAGAACTTCGTTGGCAACTGGACTAGAGGCCATGTGTGTTGCACTCTAGCAAAAAAAAAATTGTCTATATGTTCCCCATATTATGGTTTAGATCTAAACTGGCCCCTAAACCCTCATGTATTTGGAAGGTGATTGGACTGGGTGAAGGAGAGTGGTATAGCTGGCTTGCTGTTGGGAGTAGGGTCTGGTCTGAGGAGATGGTCACTAGGAGCAAGCCCTGGAAGGTTTCATCTCCCTCCCAAACTCCTCCCTTCTCTGCTTCCTGCCTACCATCAGGTGATCAGTTTCTCCTCCTCCCAGGGCCTTCCTCCATGCTGCTGATTATACAAAGACTAAAACTTCTAAAACACAAGCCAACATAAACCTCCTCTTCTTTGTTGTGGGTGCCAGGTATTTTATCCCAGTGATGAGGAAAGTGACTAAGACAGATTTTGGTACCAGAGAAGCCAGGTCTTTGCTGTGATGATACCTCAGCATGTGGCTCAGAAGCCTTTGGAACTGTTCAACAGGAGTTTGGAAAGGCTTGGAGATGCCATCTGGAGAAGCAGCCCTAGTAAGCCAAGCTTGATGGAAGATTCTGGCCAGAGCTCAGAATACTAGCATGCTAATAAAAAGTTTGATGGTAAAGAACAGGCTCAGGAGGCTTCAGTTGGGATCAAGGACTCCATTGGCAGTTGCTCTCCAGGCCATGTGAGTTATGCTTTGGCAGAAAATCTGTCTACATTCTGCACACATCCTCAGACTTTGAGATTGAGATTAAAGGTGACAAACTAATCTGGTGGAGGAAATTTTATGGCAGTCCAATGTCCAATCTGTAGTACTAATATTGCTTGGTGTTTTCAGCCAGGTTTGTACTGAAAATCAAGAGCAAACAATGCAACTCAGTCTTATTCTTCTGTATCCTCCTATTCCTCCATTTTTTGGAATGGGGAATATTTACCCTGTGACATTGTATCTTGGGATTATGTAACTTGTTTTTTATTTTTACAGAGGCTCACAGCTAAGAGTTTGCCTTAAGTCCCAGAATAGGCTTGGACTCGGTTTTTTTAAATTTTGGAACTGTTGAGACTTTAGGGAGGTGATTATGCATTTTTGGTTGAACACAAGATTATGTTAGGTACAATTATGACCCTGTGTTCATTTGTGGGTTAAGTGTGGTTTAAGGAGATTTGTTTGGGTGTTGAGTTGACAAGGGGTGGGATAAAGAGTTAATCTTGATTGTGTCGACTTCACTGGCTTGTAAGCCCCCTTGGAATTGGTAGACACACTTTTAAATTGTATTGGTGGTCATAAAGGCACGACCTTGGGTTTTACATCTGGTGCCTTGACCCTTTCTTCCCTGTAGCACTGTTCCCTGCTCTGCTTCCTTGCCACCATGAGCTAAGCGGCCCTGCTGCACCATGCTCTTCCACCATTATGTTTCTGCTATGGATCAATGGACCCAAATTAAAGTTCTCCTCCTTTAAAAGTTGTGGGTGTTGAATACAGTATCCAAGCAATAATGATGAGCTGGCTAATATAACTCCTATGTTTATTAACACACTATTTATAATGAAATGAAATCAACGTAGTTGTCCATCAACTGATGAATAAAGAAAATGTGGTACATATACCTTGTGAAATACTAGTCAGCCATAAAAAGGATGAAACCATTTATAACATGCATGAAACCAGAGATTATTCTAACAAGTGAAATAAGCCAGGCACAGAGACACGAGTACCACATGATTTCACTCATATGTAGATCCTAAAAACACTGATCTCATAGAAGTTGAGAGTAGAGTGGCGATTACCAGAGGGTAGAAAGAGCAGGTGGAAGGGCCTTGGAAAAAGTTGATCAATGGATTCTAAGTCATCACAGGATTAACAAGTTCTAGTGGGTTACTATACAGTAGAGTGACATTAGATAATATGTTATGTTTCAAAAAGCTAGAATATAAGATTTTGGATATTTTCACCATAAAGAGGTATGAGGAAACTGTTATGTTTACCATGATTTGAAAACTATACAATATATACATGTATTAAAGCATCTCAAGATACCCCATAAATATGTATGATTTTTGTTTCTATATTGTTTTAATACATTTTTAAAACTGTAAAAACAGAACAATTTTCAATAAAAAATTGACTCAGAAAGGCAACACATAATAAAATTAGATAAGAACATTAAAACAATTATAACTATATTCTGCACATTCAAGAAAACTTCAGCTTTGTGTACAAGGAATTAAACCCAGGACTTCATGCACACTAAACAAGTGTTTTACCACTGAGCTATAACTTCAGCCCTTAAAAAAAATTTTGCTTGAGATGACATGATCTCACTAAGTTTCCCAGCCTGGCATGGAACTTGCATTCCTCTTGCTTCAGCTTCCAAAGTAGCTAAGATTATAGGCATATGCCATCATGCCCAGAAAATTTGACCATTTTTAAGTAGATGCAGAAGGTATAAGAAAGGCCCAACTCATGGAAATTAAAATTTCAGTGCCTAAGGTGAAAAATGTGTTAGATATATTAAAATAATAATGCCTGTTAACTGAATGTAATGTTTAGGAAGAACTGGGTTTTGTTTCACTTTGGCTTTAATGACCCAAGTCAACTTTTTAAACAAAACTTGCTCATTATTTTTGTGTCCAAAACTTTACAATGACAAGATAAAGAGGTCCTTGAAGTTCTCTTTGTCAGGTACTTCAAAATTTCCCATTATCACTTATACAGTTTGAGAAGATTGCCACTTGTGAAAAAAGAACAACAACAACAAAAACAAGTCTTGCAATAATTGCCAGATTCTGGATACTATATCAGTCTAATAGTTCTGAGAACACACATTCTCCTTCTCAGAACCACCAACTGAGGCAGACACACAATAGCCATGGATTCAGAATTGAGATGTGCCCACAGAACAAAAGTCACTGTTCAACAACTCTCTTGTCTATCAGATACCAAAGCTTTCAGTGATTTTATTACATTTGACCAATTATTTACACCAGACCCACAAATAAGAACCTTTCTGAGAATAAAGTTGACCAAATGGTTTTAGACTATTTTTTGTAGGGGGAGGCTATCATATTTTGAAATGTTGGTTCTGTTAGTAATTATTTTTTAACTTTACAAATGATCAGGTATGCCCTGCTTTTTACAAAAAACCTAAATTAGATGATCCTTGAGTACCCATTGTCATTAATATTCTAGGATTCCAACCAAACTCAGAGAAAACTGACATATAAATCTGTGTCCAATTTATCTATGAGTTAACATATACCAAGAATGAGCAATAATCAATTATATGTGTCATACTTTACAAGGAGCAGAAAAGAAAATTAATCATTCTGTCCCTCTATTACTTACTAGGGACTTAGGTGCTCAGCTAAATTAATGCTAGATCATTTAATCTTAATAAAAACCTGAGAAAAAGGTAATACTGTCCCTGCTTTACAGATGAGGATGTTTAAGTGTAGAATTCAGCCCTTGTCCCGGCAAGGATAAAGAGTGGCAGGATTTGAACTGATCAGATCTGAGTCGAGAATTTTTTCCATCTGAAATGAGGAATCAGAGAGTAGAGAAGTGGTGGCCAAGATATACCTCTACCAAGTTATCTCAGCCCATGACTTGTCTGGGTATATTTCTGCTAGGTAACCAGGACTCATTAGCAGAATCTGTACTTAAAACATTTGATAGAAGGAGAAATGACAGATGAAGGCACATTCTGATCACAAACCCTTGTTTGTTGCTGCTACTTAAAAATTCCAATGTGGCCATGTACCTTCATTCATTCAAGTAAACAAATACGAATGCCTGTTATGCGCAAGTACTCAGGAAGCTAGAATTCAAGATGGAAGGACAGATTTATAACACCCTCATTTCTAAAAAGGTTGAGTCAGTATCACAATTGCTTCCAGCTGATGTATGAAGAGTTATGCCACTTTCAGACATGAAGTTTCTAAACCTTCACAGAGGGATGAAGGTTGTGAGAAAGCCCCCTAGTAATAACTGAATTCTTATCAGATTCAATTAGATCTGATACGGACCTCTTGGCCCTTAGTCATTTCTACTGCTCCAGATGGCTACCCTGCCAAACCCCAAGGAAGTGAGTAGGCTGACCTTGAAAGAGAAGATCATCTCCACCATTTTTCCTAGATGTTGGTGCCTTTTCAGAGTCAGCTCAAAACATACCATCATTAAATAAATTATAACACATCTGTACTATGGAACCCTGTGCAGCTGCCAAAAGTAATGAGGAAAATCTTGGCTGCAGTGTTGTGGAACGGCCTACAAGGCGGCAGATGTATTGTTAGTTTCAAAAATAAAGGTGTAGAACATTACATATAGTATGATACCGAAGGGGAGGGAGGGAGGAAGGAGAGCACATGCCCTTATTATATGCATATGCAGCATGTCAGGAAGGATACATAATAAATGGTACTATTGTTTTCTTCCTGGAAAGGAAGTGCTCGGGGTGCTTGGGAAGAAGACTTAGAGACTTCAGGGTATAACTTTCATATATTTTTAATTTAATACCATGTACTGAAAAAATCCTTTTTGATACATAAGGAAAACAGTTTAGCTCACTGAATCTAAGTGCAAATTGTTTAAGTTCTTCATTGTCAACTTGATTGACTTGAGAGATTAGTGAAGCACATTTCTGGGTGGGTTTAGGGGCATGATTTGGGGGAACATATCTGGTCCCTCACCCCTTCTCTCTGGTGCTGTTCCCCTGCTCTGCTTCCTGGTTGTCATGAACTAAGTCCTTCTGCCATGATGTTCCTGTGTTGAAGCCAGCTGACCATGGGCTGAAATCTCTGAAACCATAAGCCAAATGAAACCTCGGCCCCTTTGAGTCACAGGTGTCAGATATTTTGTGTCATCAACAGGAAAGCCAATTTACAGTTCTCACCGTATTTCACCTCTGAACTGTAGCTTTAACATTGTTGTCTACTCCCTTCTTGACACTCTTTGATATCATTGGCTTAAAAGTATGTTCCAAATTAGGGTCATTCGTAGTCTGTCCCCATCAGGTCATGAGATTCAGACATTCTGGGTAAGAATCAGGGTTAAAAGAAACTACTGGATTTGTCATAAAATATTTTGTATAGAAACATCCAGTTTCACTATATCTAGCCATTGGTGAAAAATTAAGAATGGCTCTTCATTAGTATAAGGTTCTTACTAATGTCCACATTAAAAATTATTAATCCATAGCTGAGCACCTGGAGCCTGGCTGCCTGCATTCAGTCTCAGTCTCATCTCCCATTGGCTGTGCCGCCTTGAGCAAGCTTCATCTTGTCTTGAAGCACTCTCTGCAAGTTTCAACATCTTCGAGCTCTAAAAGGAGGGGAATAATTGTCCAACCTCACTAGGTTGCTGGGCAGATTAAACAGCACTTCCATGGAGCACGCCAGGCCCTCTATCTGCAGCTCAGTGTATATTTCCTTTTTTTTTTGGTATCGGGGATCGAACTTGGGACCTTGTACTTGTGAGGCAGGCAGTGGCACCACTGAGCTAAATCCCTGGCCCATTGCAAATTTACTATTAATATCCACTGCACTGAAAGCCAGGGCAGACCTCTGTCATCTATTCATTCACACAGCTCTGTCTTTACCGCCCGAAGGTAAACCACCTTGGAGTGGTTCTGACCAAGAATCTAGAAGCCAGTCCCTTGGCAATGCCACCTTTGGACTCTACGTGGTTACATCAGACTCTTCCCTATGAGCTTATGTAAAGCCACGAAGACTATTATCCCTGTTGTTCAGAATGCCTGCTGGGGCAAGACACTCTACCGCACAGGCGCAAGTTGCACGACCATTCTGCACCTCTCACCCGCTGCTACAGTGGGGGCTGAAGGTGCAGTCTCCTGTGTACACAATCAGTTCCCCCAGGCAGGAAGCAAGTCTCTCTCACTAGCCTCCATGGAGGCAGCACTTCAATCGTCTCCTTTCTGGGAACCACAAAATGTCCCAAGTTGTCCCCAAGCTGTAGTAACAGGAAGGGAGGAAACAAGTCAACTGATTTTCTCCTTCCTCCGGTGTCATCTGTGATTTGCTCAGCCTCCCTGCTGGCCCAGCAAATGATGAACACCCCCGTGTGGTCAGTGTGTGGAGAATGCATGCCAGCTGCCATCTTCCTCCTGGCTGTCCCTGTGGCCACATCTGCCAGTGTCTACACCCCACGCATCTGCCTTGGCACCGATTCGGGATCCTAACATCAGGAGGCTGCTCCAGAGTCACAACAAAGACTAGGATTCAGCCTAACAAGCCCTGGCATTCAGGCCCCTGCATTCAGGGGAATGTTCCGAGGCCAGTGACCCTGATGCTGACATCAGAGTGAATCCAGCCGGGAGACAATCCTTTGGCTCTAGAGCACTTGCTGCTCAGGTTTCTAATCAGCTGCTTATGTTCAGGGGAAAACCAATCCAAAGGCAAGAGTGAAGGAGGCCACTTTAAATCTGAAGCTGGTAAAAATGAAGATAACATTTATTAAAAAGTAAAAATAAACTCCCACATCAAAGAGACCTTTGTCCTTTGTCCTCTTCCAGCAATTGCTCTTCTTACCTAATGTTTTTTTCTCCACCTCCTCACTCACACCCACCTTTCATATCAGCAAGGAACTCCACGGGTTGATAGATTTACCCAGATAAATCCAGAAAATAAATGTCCATGGAGAAGCAAAGTTAAAGGAACTTCTCCCAACTCTTTTTAAATATTTCAATTTAATTTACCTTCTAGCCCAGGTGTACCTGCGTACACTCGTTAGGGAATCATAGCATCTCTTCATTTGACCTGAGAGTTATGTCCTCACTTCTGCTTATAAGGACTTCACATCTTGTTTTCAAAAATTATTTTATCACTAATTTCAAAAGTAGTTAAAAATAGGGCTAGCATTTAAGTGAATAGGAAGCATCCAGGGGTATCCTGAAATCAATTTGGGAATCACTGCTTGACCATTGTGTGTGAGTGTGTGTGCTCCTGGGCATGGAACCTGGGGCTTTCACACTGAGCTACATCCCCAGCATTTCTCCTCCCCTTCTTATTGTTCATTCTAAGACAAGGTCTTGCTTGAACGGCCCAGGTTGGGTCCATGCTTGTGATCCTCCTGTGTCAGCCTCCCAGAGTGCTAGGATCACAGGCATGGACTGCCACATCATCTTGGACAAAAGCCCCTCTAACTATATGAGGTGGTTAAGCTTAGCTGTCAACTTGATTGGCTTGGGAGAAATTGAGGGGCTCAATAAAGCACACTTCTGGGTGTGTCTGGGTGGGTCACAGAGGCATGACCTTGGGGTTCATATTTGGTCCCTCACCCCTTCCTCTCTGGTGCTGTTCTCTGCTCTGCTTCCCAATGTGCACAGCTTTGCTACACCATGTCCTTCCACCATGATGTCCCCACCTTGGAACCACATAACCATGAACTAAACCCTCTGAAACCACAAGCAAAAATAAACCCGTCCTCCTTTAAATTGTGTTTGTCATGTATTTGGTCCCAGTAATGCAAAGTTAATTCACTAGAGCAGTGATGGCAAACCTTTCATAACAAACAGCTGGCCACATGTGTCATAGGTTTACCACCACTGCAGTAGAGGAATAGAGAAGCTCAGGAATGAAGGGGACCCAAAGTGACTCAGAAAGACTGCTCAAATCTCCTCTCTAACCACTTCAACAAAGGGGCTTTTCCCAGGCAGCAGTCCACAAGGTCAGGGTTGTACTTTCTTCCTAAAGTGGGTGGAGGCATCTTTGGACAAGCTGGGCCTGACTATTCAAAAACTCAGGAAGGCAAACTTATGCCACCATGCATCTTCCCATTACCTTACTCTAAAGGTGACAATCTGGCTTGAAGGGAATGTTTAACAACTGAACCTCAGAGAGCATGTGATTCAGCAACTGCTGATGTGAGCATAAAAGTAGAGTTTTTTCTGCAGAGAAAGCCTCATTCATTCTCCAAGAGCTTTCATTTTCACAGAGCCACTGTGGATTCCAAAACAGTGTCTATGACTTCCACTTGCCAAAAAGCACCTCCTGTGTCAGGTAGTCTGGGTCCATGTGAGAAAAGAATCTACCAATGCTCATGCAATTATGATGTCCTGTACATGTGGTCCTGCTGGCATTCTCCCAGAGGAAGGCACACATTGATCTCATCAGGGGGCAAACGCTAGCAGCGCTTTGTCATCACAAGAGAATTTGGGCACTGGGCTGCGTCCACCCTGATTCTAGCCTGTCTGATGCTTCCTCTGGTCCTCCCAGCACCTACCGAAGTGGCCCGTGGCGGGCGGGAAGGCAAAGATTGCAGCAGGGCTCAGAACTTCAAGCACTTTAAGTTTGATAGAGATTTCAGCTGTGTACAAAAGAGAACAGAAAGAAGAAACTCCAAATTCCCTGAAAAGGTTCTTCCTACATTAATATTTCTGTAAATTATCAGTTACACACACCATGCATGTGCAAACACACATACACACACAATGACAAAGATCTTTCATTTAATTCCTCTTTAAGAAACTTGTGTCTCATATAAGAGTTGCTAAAGTAATGAAAGCTGAACATGGCCCACATAACCTTAAAAATACTCAATATTATCAGCAGCCAGCAGGGGTGGTAATTTCAAAGAACTGATTGTGTGGTGGGCATAATGTATGTGTGTGTATGTGTATTAATACACACATATATGCATATGGATTATGGATTTTTATACATACACATCAGAGGCCAAGGAAAGGAGGAAAAGGAGAAGACTGCATGCTACAACCAGAAAGAAATAATTTCAAAGCAACCTCAAGCAACAATAATGGTTATGACAACCAATTGTTGAGGATAGCACATGTGCCTGGAACTGGCCCAGCATTTTTCATATGTACCCTGGGGTTGCAGCTGACCAAGCAAAAGGATTTAAATGTGCTCACTGTGGAGTTAAAGCACCACACTTCAAATCTCCTCTGTGCATAGCACAGCCAAAGCTTCCTTGCAAATCCTGAGCACTCTTCTGGATTTCTCTGAGCAGCCTGAAAGAGAACTGAATTCCATTCAGAACTTGTGTTTGGACATGGGTAACAAACGAGGGTGGAGGCCACGCTACTTGAGGAAGAAAATAACCATTAAATGAGAGAGAAATATAGAAAAATCAACCCTCTATAGAATCTCTGAAGGTCCTGGAAAGGAAAGATTCTGGGGTAAAAATTATGATACTGATCCTAAGCCGTTCTAACAGAAAGCACCTGTTTCAAGGCAAGGCAGCCCAGGCTGGCAGTGTATGTTATTAGCAATAGAATGTGGACACCAGCTCTGGCACTTTCAGAATTTATATGACCAGCATTTCCACCATTTGCAGTTTCTTTTGACACAGGCTCAAGGACTCATGTCTGCTCCAACTGTTTTGAAACCAGGACTCAACTGGAAGGGAATTCATTGGAGAAATTTTCCAACAAATTTTCTATAGATGCCAGGTATGGTGGCACATACCTGTAATCCCAGTATTCTGAAAGCCTGAGGCAGGAGAATTACAAACTTGAGCCCAGCCTGCTCAACTTAGTGACTTAGCTAAATACTGTCTCAAAATAAAAAATAAAAAGGGCTGAGGATATAACTCCGTGAGAAGGGCTTAGCTTCAAACCTTAATACCACAAGAAAAAACTTTGAGTCCTCTTCAATATATAGAATGTCAAATTATTTTGAGGAATGCTAAAGCAATAGTGACTATATAAGCTGTCAGGTTATTTTGAGGAGGATGCCCTCTTAGTTGCCTGAACCAACACCCTCCTGCAAGGACCCCAGAGTTGACTCCTCACCCCGATGTTCTGCTCTCTCTGGCATAATGGAAGAATCTGAATCAGATTTCAGCTTAGGGCCTCCTTCTTAGTGATTTCTCTTTTTAAGTTTCAGAGCCCAAGATAAAGATCATTAGTTAGATAAGAAATTGGACAGATAATAATATATGCCTCTGTCGGTGACTTCATATCAGATGTAGAGCCTGAGCTATTTCTTTCACAACTACTAGGACAAGCCTTCTTAGCAGCAGTCATAGGAAAAGAAAAATGAATCTGGCTTCTCCATGTTGACCTGAACTTTGGGTCAAGTCAGCAGTACTCTTTGGCCTTTGGAAATTGCTGACTTCTTCTTGACTCCTTTCCCTAAGACTATTTGATCTTTCCTTTCTGCCCAGGCCTCAGGTTTGTTGCATGTCTGCCTCTGGACAGTTCCTTGAATATGCATCACACTCCATTCTGTCTCTTTTGTATTCAGATTATTCTGTCCCATATCTGTGTGCCCCAGCTACTGTAAGCCCATGCCTGCCTGTTAAACAAACTGGGCATCTCAGGGGTAAATTGTTAGTACCAATAAACCATGTGTGCTACACTCCCCTTGCGTGCATCCTAACAACCTGGAGATCTCCTTGTCCAAAGAGCTTTTACATATACGGTCCCCTGTCATGGACTGTTGTCACTTTTCCCCCTCTTTTGCACGGCTGTTGTTAACAATAAGATATCTTTCCAGCCAAACTCAACTTTTCAAAAATCCATTGCATTGATGCTGAGGACTAAATTCTGTATAAAGAATGTTGCCTGATTCATTTCTCCAAAGAGGCCCCTATGGCTAGCATGGGTTGGCAAGGCCCAAGAAAGTCCAAAGGCTCTAGCTCATCTCATCCTGTTCTAGGACATCCTGTTTAAGAGGACAGATGCAAGGCTATGGTTTGAATATGTGTGTCTTCCCAAAATTGGCATGTTGGAAACTAATACCTACTCAATGGGATAATGTTAAGAAGTACTATCTTTCCCAGCTATCCCCCTGCTAGGTATCTTCCCCAAAGAGCTTAAGTCATCATATTGCAGTGATACATGCACACCAATGTTTATAACAGCATAATTCGTAACAGCTAAATCCTATAAGTAGCCTGTATACCCATCAACAGACGATTGGATAAAGAAAATGTGGTATTTATATATTATGGACTATTACTCAGCTATAAAGAATGAAACATTTGAGACATGTGTGGGAAATGGATTCACCCGGAAAATATGCTGAGTGAAATAAACCAGACACACAAGCTTAAATACTGTATGGTATCTCTCATTGGAGTGGGGCAAAGGACAAACAGAGAAGATGATAAAGGATGGAAGAGACAAGGGGACAGATCTCTTGCAATAAAGAGGTAGTCCAAGGGAACAAGGGGAGGGATAAAGAGGAGGGGAGGTGGAAATTCGATGAATAAAGATATGCCATGTACAGGAACCTAATAACCCCAATTCATGTAAACACTATATGACCACATGAGCTAAGGCAAATAACAAGTACGAAAAAGGGGATAGGAGAACCCAAAGTGCTGGGAGGGAGACAGAAGAGGTTTTTAAAAACATACAACCTATAATATGTACATGTAACCACTCCCCATGATGATTGTAGACTGCATGAATTGCAAACATGTACTAATAAAATAAAAAGAAGTGGGGTCTTTGTGGAAGTAAGTCATGAGTATTCCAATTTCATGAAATGTGATTAGTGCTTTTATCAAAGAGGTTGAAGAAAGTACCATCCCTTCCACCATGTGAGGACACAGTGTTCATCCTTTTCAGAGAATACAGCAACAAGATGCCATTTTGGAAGCAGAGATAAGCCCTCGCAAGATATCTAATCAGCTGGCACTGGATCTTGGGACTTCCCAGCCTTCAGTGCTTTGAGAAATAAATTTCTATTATTAATAAATGGAAGAAAAGGCAAAGTAGTTAAAATAAAATCCATGTTGCCCCTATGGGTCCTGCCTACTTCCCAACCGGAACTGGACATAATGATTAAGTAGGGGTTTTTTCCTTCTAGTTGGAGAGAAAGAGTTCAATGGGAAGATGTTCAGTAGAAAGATGGCCAAGTGGCAAAATAACTACTGTAAAAACAGACTACAGAGCCCCAGGAAGTAGATGAAAAACTTAGACCCTACTAGGGGACTCCAAAATGACCACAGAAACAAGGATTGAATGCTTGTCCAGGTGATATAAGAGGCATCAAGCACACTATATATTTTGCACCGAGCAGGGGAAGCCTAATTCCAGTTACAATATCCAAGTTACTTATCTCCCCACCTCCAGCCTTCACACCAACTCCATGAGGCAGGCGCTCATGTATTCATTTAACAAATGAGGAGAACTGATGAGAGTCAGAGTCCCACTGATCGTGAAGAACTAGTCTGATTTATGAAGTCCTGGTTTTGAGATGAGAAGTCTGTCTCCTCAAATCACAGCATCCTCACCAAGGTCCTAGGACTAAACTGTTTCAGACTCAGGAGTCCTGGCTATAGGACTATCCTTGGGTCTTCAATATGCCTGTAGACTGGATCCACGTAAATCTTCACAGTGAAGCCATCCAGTCTTTGGGTTAGTCTGAGTGATTGTGCAATTGACCAGGCTTGGTTTCTGCTGCGATGAAATATTTGGGAATGGTCACTACTTTCAACACAACCTCACAACTTAGCAGCACCAGAGCAGAAAGAAAATGATAGCTACAGACAGCATGATTTATGGGGAATGCCTCTGGTATGGCTTTGCTGGGCTAGTATTGCTTTATTGGTGTTCCTGGTCCTCATCCCAAATGTCATGAGCATTTCTTTGTTGCCTCTATATCTCCATCAATTTAATCACTCTCACGACCTTGTTTATCATCTGACAATGAGGGTCTAACACTTCTGGGAGTTGGGCAGCAAAAAGCACGAATAGAAAACTATTGCGTTAACTAGAGCTTTCTGCTGACATCGCTTTCTTCAGATTGTTGCTATGTGTGTTGGCATTTCTCTATGTCCCCGGGCCAATCTACAACTAAAACAAAGCCACGAACAGTCTGGCCTCTTTTCCAGGCACTGCAGTATATTCCGTGCTGTGCGAGGTTTGCTGTCATCATCTTTACTCTTTTAAATTTTAACAGACATGAATCTGCTCTCCCATCTACAAGGGACACTGCTGGCCTTGGCCACTAACAATGTTGTATGTTTCTCATGCCAAGAACTCTGGATGACTATGGGGCCAGGGAGTTTCAGTAACCCCTAAGCCTGGATTCTGTGTTTCTGCTAATATCTGGAAGGTCTGAAACTATTTAAAATTTTATTTTGAAGAAAATGATGTTGCTTTAATATTTCTGAGACTACTGTACATATATTATTCCTAAATCTCCTCTCTCCATCATACCAGATCTTGATGATGTCTCACAATCTATATGCTAAAAATCAGTAATATTCAAACTTATCTACTTAGTAAGTCATAGGATATTAACTAAACCATAAGCTCCTTCAGAATATTATGAAAGTTTATCCATCTATCTCCTTATAACCTGGTGTGATGCCTGATACATGATTTTTGAAAAAAAAAATCTCTAATGTGAATATAGCTCAGTGGTAGAACTCTTACCTAGAATCCACAACAACGGAATCAATCACCAGAAAAAAAATGATAGAGGGAATGAGAAAGAGAAGAGCAGAGAGCACTGAGTGACCAAAAGCATGAATTTCATACTACAGAGTCTCCCAAATATGTCCATCACCATGTAAAAAGGAGATGAACCACAAACTGCCCATCTTGGTTCTGACTTTTCCCAACCACCAGCTTCTTTCAGGTCAAATAATCCACTAGAAGTGTAAATTCTGCGGTGAAGGGGAAAATGGCTAAATTGACAAGGCTCCCAGTGCCAAGCAGGACCAGAGCTGACCAGTTTGTGTGTCTCTGACAGTACAGCTATTCTCTTTGCATTTTTAAGGATATGTTTAGAGATGTCATTGCACTGTGTGGTGTTGGTGGGTGTCCTCCTAACCACGTTCTCCCAGCCCCCACTGGGTGTCATTCTAGAAGAGAGGTACTCTGGCTATAATAGGCATGTGAATTACTTTTAAGCTAAAATTTAAATGTTAAATTATGTAGCTGAAACTTTTTTTAAATAATGGTTCTTACTAGCCAAACAACCTCTATTTTAAGACTTGGCAACATCATTGTCTAGTATTTCCAATGTGGTTGAAAAATTGTACACACTGCACTTTCAACTGTTTCACTGAAGTTCAAGATCAACATTGAGATGAAAAAATAAAAGCTGGTTTTTGCTAAGAAGAATTCTACAGAAGAAAGCAAGCTTTGAACAAGATATCTGATTGGAATGACATTGGTAAAATGAATAATGAGACCTTAACTATCCATGATAGCAAGTAGCCAGCAACACCATGGCAGTTGTGTTGTTTAGTTTTCCAGTCCTGTGACACAGTATCTAAGAAAAACAACTTAAAAGAGGAAAAATTTATTTTGGCTCACAGTTCCAGAGGTTTCAGTACATGGTCAGTTGGCTCCATTGTTTTTAGGCCTATAGTGAGACAATATATTATGGTGGAGAGAATATGGAGGAGGAAAGCTACTCACCTCATGTAGCCAGGAAGAAGAGCAAGCAAGTGCACCAGAGAGGGAGGAGCTGGGAATAAGATATAATCTCCACGGTCACATCCAATGATCCACTCCCTTCAACCATACTCCACCTCTTTAGTTTCCATTACCTCCCAATAATGCCAAAGAATTATGATTTCCTCAATGGACTGACCCACTGATGAAGTTAGAGCCCTCACACTAATTCCTCCCAACTACAGGGCAAGTAGATCACTCAAGGAGTTTGCCTTCTCGAGAGAAGACAGAAAAAGTTGATAAATTACTTATTATTATAAAAGATTATAAATTCTATTGAAAAAAAGTCCTGCAAGGTCAAGAATGGGAAATATGTTGGGAAGAATAGTATTAAATAGTTGAAAAAAGGTCACAGTTTAAGAAATGTGTGAAGGAGGTGAAACTTTGACATGTTGTGTGATTTTTTTCAGATCTTTTGAGCTTTGCCACCCTGACCTGAGCACATAGGATAAACTAGCCCTCAGGATTCTAATGGAAACACTGGGGCTAATGATAAGAAGTAATGGGGAGAGTCTAGCATTTCTTTGCTCTTTCTCAGGGGAGATGCTAGTCTCAGTGTGCACCCATTGTTCAGCAATTTTCCCCGATCCCACTGAGTCCTGCTAGTGCATGGAGGTGCCAAGCAAGTGATTCAGGACAAAGCCCTTCTCTTTCCACTGCCATTGGCTGCTTTTCTAGGATTTTTAGGTCTCTAGAAACATCCTCTATGGTCAATTGTAAGGGAATCTTACAATAGGTTCATTCTTATTAAACAATTTATACTTGATACAACTAACAGTGATGAGAGCTGACACCAGCACATATTTCCATATTCACAAACTGAACTTTGATTTGGAAATTTTGCCACTGAACAAACTTGATAATGGTTAGCAAATGAAGTACTCACCCAGCATTATAAAAATCATTTTAACAATATTGTAAACTTAGACTGAAAGTCTACATATTTATACCTTTGAATTTCATGATATCACACATTACTCAGCCATAATTTATACTTTCAAATTTAAAAAAACTTTTATAATATTTTCCCTTCTCTTTGGGTTTCCCACAGGGTAGCCAGCCACCTAGTTAACCTTGATCCAAATTCAAGTGCCATAGCTGAAGTAGTGAAAGCTTTCCAATTCTTTCTAGAAGAGCTTCCTTCTTTTCACTGATTCCACAACCCTTTATCTGCCCTGGTTGCTCTTCCTCTTCAACCTATGTGCATTCATATCCCAGCCCCTGCATTATTTTTTAATTGTAATAAAATACACCACATAAAATTTGTCCTTTTTAAACTGGATACAGTGGCAAATGCCTATAATCCCAGCACTCAGGAGGCTGAGGTAGGAGGATCACCATGAGTTCAAGGCCAGGGTGAGTTATATAGTGAGAACCTGTCTCAAAAATAAAAACTATCATTTTGACCATTTAAATATACACATCAGTGATATGAAATATATTCACCATGTCATGCAACCAAAACCACTATATAGTTCCAGAACTTTTAAATCATTCCAAATAGAAACCTCATAACCATTAAGCAGTTTTTGTGTATTACCCACTAGCAACCATTAATCTGCTTTCAGACTATAGACTTGCCTATTCCTAGGATTCTACATACACAGAGTGATACAACATGTGAACTTTTGTGTCTGATTTCTTTTCACTTAATGACAGTGTTTAAAGGTTCCTCCATGTTGTGGCATGTGACAGCACACTTTCTTTCACTGGCTGAATATGTTTGGTTGTGTGGATATACCATTTTTGTCCATTTATCCATCGGTGGACATTTTGTTTATTTCTATCTTTTAGCTACAGGGAGCAGTATGAACATCTGCGTACAAGGTTTTTTTTGAATACCTGTTTTTGATTCTTTTTTACATTGATTTTTTAAGCCTCTCACTGACAGCATGATATGAAGGTGGTAATGTCACTGATGGAATGGAACATCACGAGGAAGGGGCATTATAGAGTTAGCTGCCTTCCATCATCTCTCCAGCTTCAGGCCCTTAGTTCCTGCAGGAGCCACAGACAAATTTTTCACCTTTTCACTCAGACTTGTTCTCTTCCCAGTGAGGTCCCCTAAGGTCTTGTCAGTCAGTTTCTCTCCTTCCCCACTCCCTTCTTAACTACAAGAAGGTGTATGAAGGAAATACTTCTAAACAAAAACAACCCTCTTGCTGAAAGGAATTCTGCTGAATACAATTTTCTTCACCTTGTTATATAAGGACCTTTGCCAAACTGGCCTGAGGCTCACACTGATAAACCCAGGAAGCCAGAAAGCACACACCAACATGGGTTTCCTATGAAGAGGCAAGACAGTCATACTGGCAGCATAAGTAAGTTCAGCCCTTGGGGGAACCCATTTGTCAACTGTGCACCAATAGTCGGTGAAATTGAGACTAAACTTTTTTTAAGAATCTTTGGGGAATCTGACATAAATAGATGCAAAAGTGTATAAAGCTTCCCAACAAATCAAAGCAATGTGCTAATTTTAACTGTTTGACTGAGGCCTAGGTCCCCAACCCGTCTCGTGATTAGCCCTGAACTGGCCTTGTCTCTCACACAGAACAATGAGTTAGGACAAGACCACCAGATAATCCAGGACCTGGTTAGAAATAAAAAAGGAGGGGCGGCCAGGCCTGGTGGCGCACACCTGTAATCCCAGCACTTGAGAGGCTGAGCCAAGAGGACTGCTGTGAGTTTGAGGCAAGCCTGGGCTACATAGTGAGTATAAGGCCAGTCTGAACTACATAGTGAGCCCCTGTCTCAAAAAACACAAAATTTTTTTTAAAAAGGATGAGTGATTTAACGTGACATAGCTACTGGTATGGAAATGTTCCAACCATTGTGTACTCAGCTCCAGGCACTTTGCACAGTATGTATAGTAGTGAGAAAGAACAGCAAACAACTTTCCTGCTAAGATTAATTTAACAAATTGATGCCTATATGCTGGACAGTCATGATACAATAATGAGAACCAAACGGCCTATCTCACAAAGGATTTACATTACACTTAATGGGGGCAATAAAGGCAGCCAAATAAACAAGTACAAGGTTGTGTAGCTCCAAACTGCACAAAAGTTAGTGGTAAAGGTAGAAAGTATGGGGAGGATGGACTCACAAGCCCATGACAGCACAGGTGGGGACTGATTATGTGTAAGCTTTTTTAAATCTACCTCTTTCATCTCCTTTGTTGTAGCCTATTTCAAGACCCTTATAACTAACATGAACTCCCGAATTTACTGGCTAACTGGCCTTCCAGCCTCCAGTCTCTCCTCCCTACAGGGTGCACCCTTTAATCAGTCACCAGACTTACTCATGTAAAATCTAAATCTGATAATAATGCCTCTCACTGAGTAGTTTCTATGGATCAGGCATTGTGTTGAGTATTTTAAATATATTATTCGTTCTACCTCAGCCTTACAAATGAAGAAAGTAGATGACAGTTAAATAATTTTCTCAAGGTCACCTAGCTACCAAAATTAGTAATAAGTAAGTGGCAGAGCTGAGATTCAAAGCCAGTTGTGCCTGAACAGTGTTAGGTCTGCCCTTAACTAGTACCACACATTGCCTCCTCTATCAGGCATAGTTCTTTGTTGTGTAGAAATAATTTAAACCAAAAAAACAAGGTTATTTTTAAAAAAAAGAATAAGTATAGCTCTGCTTCCACTTAAGACGTAGAAAACCACAAGAGAATATTGTCCCCGACCTGGAATTAGAAAAACTTAATAATTGAGATTTTCAAATGTTAACTTTTGTTGAGCCTGTCAGATCACAAGGGCTTGCTAAAAGCTACAGGTAGAGAACATATACTAATAAAAGCCCTCCAGCATCTGGGCCCCTCATGAAGTATAAGATAACAGCAGAGGAAGGTTAAGGCTGCAGTGCACTAAAGTAACCAAAGGAACAACAAGCTCAACTAAACTACTGTCTAGACTGACCCAGCTATCCACAGCCAAGCCTTCTGACTCACTTCAGTCTCTACTACACCACATACAGTGTCTGGCATCCAACAACAATTACAAGTTCCACAAGAGTCAAGAAAATACCTTTTCAAGATACAAAGCAATGAACAGAACCAGACTCACAAATGATCCCAATATTGACTCTAATAAGAATAGAATTTTCAAATAGCTGTAATTAATCTTTGAAAGAGCTAGTAGGAAAAAATAACACCTAGAATCAGATGATGAATTTCAACAGGTCAAAAAAACTTTTTAAACTCAAATAGGAATTCTGGAGGGAAAAAAACATGATAGCAGAGAAAATGCTCCTTTAATACATTTATCAGAGGACAAACCATGCAAGAGGAAAGAATCAGTGAACATGAGGATAGGTAAATGGAAATTATGCATATTGAAGCACAAGAAGAAAAAGAGGAAAGAGAGAGCATTTAAGATACTGTGCAAGAACATCAAATAGGAGTAATTGAAGATGTCAAAGGACAACAGAGTGCATGGGGCAAAATAAATATGTGCAGATTATAATGGCCATATATTTTCCAAAATTCATGAACCATAGAACCAAGAAGCCCAGAAAACCCCAAACAGAATCATAAATTTAACACACACATACTCTCCTAGACACAGAAACTACCTTCTGGAAATCAATGTCAAAGAGAAAAGCTAGACAGTGGCCAGAGAAATAAGAAATATTACTTAATAAAGAAGATATTGTTTCTTCACAGAGAGGAAAGAAATATTTAGTGCTGAATTTACTTAGCAAAAATCCTCCAAAAATAATGAAATAAAGACTTTTTCAAACAAACCAAAATATGTGGGCTCCCAACAGAGGTCCACCATTCTATTGGTGAGTGCCTGCAGATCCCGGGGAGCAGCTGTGTGGCCTAGACCAGCACAGCTGCAGGAGGATCCCAGCCAGGGGTCCACCCCGAAACCAGAGGCTCAGGTAAACACCCCCAGGCCAGAAGCCTGCCAAGAGAGGAGCTACAGGGGCACAAGGGCTCCCACCAGAGGCCTGCCATTCCATCCCTAAGTGCCTGCAGATCCCAGGGAGTAGCTGTGTGGCCCTGGCCAACATGGCTGGGTGTGGATCCCAGCCAGGGCTCCGCCCTGACCACAGAGGCTTGGGCACACCCACCCAACCCAAAGGCCCGCCCAGTAAAGGGCTGCACAGGAACATTGGCTTCAGCCAGAGGCTGGCCATACCATCAGCCACAGCCAAGGACTCGCCTGGACAAGAGCTGTACAGGCAGGAAGCAATACCCAGAGGCTCACTCCCGTACCACTGATAAGTGCAAGGAGATCCTAGCCTGTGCAGAAAACAGAAACTGGGGTACACAGCCCTCAACCAAAGGCCCTCCCAGACAATAGCTACATAGGGGCCCCAGTGAGAGGCATGCCTAGATACCATCCCAAGTGTGCTCAGGCCCCACCAGAAGGCCAACAGGTAAACTCAGGGATCCAGAAGGCCACCTTTCTGAATCCAGGAATTGGTATACTGGTGAGGAGCAGAGTAAAGGCTGATCGGTGGTGTGCTGAGAATTCAAGACCACCAGGTAAGCAAAAAGTCGCCTCAACAAAGACAAAGCAGGATGCATCTGTTGAAATAAAAAGACATGTAAATGAGTCCCCAAACCAGACTTCCAGATCACCTAAGGCAACCCCAAAGGGAAACGAGATGGAACAATACTCAACCACCTGGACTCCCTGAACTGGCAACGAAAGGGGACCCGGAAAAAATGAAATCAGAAATAATTTCTCAGATAACGGCAGAGATTGTGCCCATAGTACAAGACATGATTAATAAATCTAGAGAGGACACAGATAAAATAGAGGAGCTGAGGAATATGATGGAATGCCAACATAGGAAACAAATGGAATTGATAAAACAGATGCAAACAGATTTCCAGGAGGTTAAAAATTCCATTGAAAGTTTACACAGCAGAATGAGCCAATGCAAGGACAGAATTTCAGATATAGAACATAGGATTGCAATTAGTGACCAGGAAAAGAAAAATTTTTAAGTAAGGAACCATGAGAAATCAATCCAGCAGCTGCTAGATGATATAAATAAAAACAACATCAAAGTGATTGGAGAAAAGGAAGAAGCAGGAGAGAGGGCAGATGACATAAAAAAAACTGTTCAGAGAGATAAGTGAGGCATATAGGACTCCAACTAGCCTTGATCAAAAAAAATCTACACATAGGAATATAATAGTTAGGATTCCAGAAATCCAACAGGAAAACAAAATTCTACAAGCAGTTAGAGAAGAGAAACAAATCACATACAAAGGAAAGTCCATCAGAATCACAGCAGATTTCTCAGCACAAACCTACAAGGGAAGAAGAGCTTGGAGTGTTGTATTTCAAGCCCTAAAGGAAAACAACCTCCAACCCAGATTGATGTACCCTGCAAAACTATCTTTCAAAATTGATGGAAAAATAAGATACTTTCATGACAAAGAGCACCTTAGGAACCAGCACTCCAAAAATTTTTAAACAATGTCCTAGGAAAAGACAACGAGGATCACAACCCCAGGAATCCCTGCAGAATGAATCCATCAGGTACGACAAGAAATTAAATGCAAAGGGGGAGAAGCCAACAAAAAGAAAAAGTCATGACAAAGATAAGTCAATACATATCAATTATAACTATAAATGTTAATGGTCTCAATTCACCAATCAAAAGAAATAGACTGGGAGGGCCAGGGATTTAGCTCAGTGGTCCTGGTGCCTGCCTCGCAACTAAAAGGTCCCGAGTTCAATCCCCAATAACAACAACAACAAAAAAGAAATAGACTGGCTAGAATGGGTCAAGAAGCAAGATCCAACAATGTGCTGCATACAAGAAACACACTTAATTCAGAAAGAAACTCATAGACTGAAAGTAAAAGGGAGGAAAGCAATACTCCATGCAACAGAAACCTAAAATAAAGCAGGAGTAGCTATCTTCTTTGCAGATCAAGTGGATTTCAAACCAACACTGATTAAGAAAGACAACGAAGGATACTACATCCTTATAAAGGGAACAATCCAACAGGAAGAGATGACAGTCATTAACATATATGCACCAAACACTAGAGCACCCAACTATATAAAACAAATACTAACGGACATGAAAAATCATATAAGCACTAACACAATAGTAGTAGGGGACCTTAATGCCCTACTCTCACAAATAGATCAACTAGACAAAAAATAAGCAACAAAATACTAAAACTCAATCAAACTCTTGAACGAACTTAACAGATGTTTGCAGAGCGTTCCACCCCACAAAATAAGAATACACATTCTTTTTGGCTGCACACACGTCGTTCTCTAAAATAGACCACATCCTCCCTCACAAAACATGTTTAAGTACAAAGGAATTGAAGTTATCCCCCATATATTATCAGACCACAGTGCAATGAAATTGGAAATCAATAGCAAAAGAAACCGCAAGAATTTCATAAACATGTGGAAATTGAACAACACACTTCTGAATAACCAATGGGGCACAGAGCAAATTAAAGAAGAAATAAGACAGTTTCTATGATTAAATGTCAGTGTCAGTGCAACACACCAGAATCTGTGGGACACAATGAAAGCAGTCTCACAACGGAAATTCA
>NW_004624820.1:1522276-1549518 GCF_000247695.1 Heterocephalus glaber | reverse complement strand
AGACTCATGTAATGGTACAAGATCCCAATGATGAATGTAACTGTATTTTATACCTAAAATGTACCAATAAACTTAATGGGGAAAAAAAGAAGCTGGGTGTGGTAGCATACCTGGAGTCCCAACTACTTACTTAAGAGACTGAGACAAGAGGATCACTTTAGCCCATGAATTCAAGATCAGCCTGGGCAGCACAGTGAGAAGCCCATCTAAAAAGGAGAGACAACGAAATTTGGGGTATCTTCCAGAAAGCCTGAACCAACAAAAGACCTTTAAGCCAATATCCTTACTCCTGTGTCCCTGAGCAAATAAGAAAAGTTAAGATCTATCTGAAAACTCTAAGCCAAGAAACACAGGAAAATGAAACATCCTCAGATCCCAAAGGGGCCAAGTCCAGGTCCAGTCTAATCTTGAGATGGGAACACAGCATGCAGCTGAAATACATTGCAAAATGTTTCTCACTGATAATAAGCAGAGTCAACAATTAGATTGAAGATCCAAAATTACTTCCTGCAAAACAAACAAAAAAAATACAGCTAATAGATACGGTTGATCTCAAACTCAAATAATTGCTTTGGTCTTATTTCTGTTCCCACTAACTGACCCAAGTGACCACATGAGACATGAACAGGATAACATTCCAGGGAAGAACATTCTGGGGATGGGAATGGCCAGAGTCCCTGGTGAGGCAGACAGAGCCCACTGCTTCCCAGGCTGTGTCACTGGTACATATGCTAGGTGAGAATTCACAGATCAACTCCATTTGACCTTGACACTAAGGCTGCCTTCTATTCCTCTTGTTAGTTGGACATTCTTCTCTCGACAAAGATGCCTTCATGATAATTTATTCTGCCTTCCTTGTTTAAAATGGCCACATGCCTTTTGATCTCTTTCATCTCTGCTTTTCTCTCTGAATTAGCCTTCTGGGCACATAAGGTTTCTGAACTTATTTGTGGATCTTTCCATTTTGAGCTTCATTTTTAAGCATTCTTGGAAATCTGTGATGGAGTCCTTTCCTTCTCTAGTATATTTGCATTTTGCTCCCTTTTAAGGTGGGCTCCAGTAGTGCTAATTTCAAGTGACAGGCTCCTAGTGAACAGTGATGGCCATGAGGTGGCAAGAAAAAAAAATCAGAAAGAGAAACATGTCCAGGGCAGACTAAATGAGTCACAGTGGGCATGTGGAGGGGGCACAGCATCGGCCAGGAGCCAAGGTGATGGCTGCAACTGCCTTGCCCCTCCTCCCCCTGGTGACAAGGAGGATCTACTGCTGCATTGCCACTTCCTGCTGCCCGTCCACCTCATGGTCCCTGAGAACAGCTCAGAGGCAAGAGAGACCATCCAACTTACCAGTTCCCAATAACTGCTCCTAAGAACTTTCAGAGCAAAACATAAAAAATTTAAATTAAAAAAAAAAATCACAAGAAAGAAAGGCTGAAATAATTAGCAAAGGAAAATCCCAAGAGATATCATTGCTTTTGGAAACAGCCTCTCTTCGGAACACATACCATACCCACTTTGTACCCCAAGAGAAAAAACTTTTTATAACCTTGCAAAACAGTTACATAAATAACACTATCCCCTTTGTTAGTCTCTTTT
Source organism: Heterocephalus glaber (assembly GCF_000247695.1). Next base: position 1,547,923 of record NW_004624820.1, on the reverse strand, counting down.
TTCTTTTTTAGAGTTGTTTTGAAAATAGATAATTTTACTGATCCAAGAGCCAAGAATTGTGGCTCTGTCTTGAAGAGCAGTTGGATGCCCTTCTTGGCAGAACTGTTTGTTTGTCTAAGATTATGCAGGCTTGCTTAGGACATAAAAATGAGCTCAGGATTGGAGATCACTGCACCTGAGCTGGGCTTGTTGGAGCTGATTCATGGTGGCTCTCAAGGAGAAGCAGCCCACTCACTCACTTGCTCCCTATTTCCTTGAATCAAATCTCTCCCCTAATGGATACAAAGATGGATGATCAGTCAAGCTGACCAAGAAATGATACACACAAAAGGCACATTAATCCTGCCAGTATAGAGAGTCAAGGCAAAAGGAGAGAAATGGTAAACGGCCAAGCAAAACTCAGCAAGATGGTTAATTATTTAGAGGTTATTATGTACTTCCAATAAATGGATGCACCACAAAAAGAAATGAAGAAAGCTATAAGAGAACAGTAATTTTAAATGTGGACACACCACAGGAACCTGGTTAGTTCTACCTCTAACATTCCCTACTCAATCAAAAATGAGCTGTTTCCAATTAGCCAGAGGAAATGACTACAGACTCAATGCTGCTCTGAAGTGTGGTTATATTATGCAAAATAATAGGATATAACCCAGTGGAAAGGGAACCTGAACAGTGCATAGAGCTTATGCTCTGATGTAAATCTGCTTGGAATATAAGTACAGAAACATCTACAAATGTAAGCTCCTCCATCCAAAAACACAAAACAAGTAGCTCTAAACCCATGACTAAACTTTCTTCAAAAAAGAATCCATGCCACAAATGTTCTTTGTAAGGGAGATATTTGAAAAAAAAAAACAAAAAATCCTGCTAAATCAGAAGCCTGTGCAGTGAGTTTTCTTCTCTTTAATTATGGCCACTCAGCATAGTAATTTCGATATTAAATGTGCCTCCCTAACAAAAGGATGAAAAGCAAATCTTTGAAAAATTATATGTAGCATTTAATGCCAGATGTTTTTAAACCCACACTTTCCCTGTTTGATTCTTCTATGCAGTATCCTCTCAAAAATAACTACCCTTCCATTGGCTATTGAGGCTTCTCAAGAGCAGACTGTAATCTGCTGTAATCCCACCACTCAGCCCAGGGCCTGGCCCACAGTGATGCTGAACAAATATTAGCTGAATCATCATCAGTATGAACAAACAGGCACAAAGTTACAGCCACTTTCTGAAGCAAACCCTTCCTGCAAATTCTGTCCACAAAGTAATCTTCTGAGCTGAGGGGAATGTTATTAAATTGGTACATCAGGATTTAAAGAATGAGCAGAGGATCTGTACTTGTTAATTTACAAAAACGCATAGATTTTATTAGTTTTGAACTGAGAATCAGCTCAGGAACATGAGAGGAGGCAGAAATGTGCGCATGTTGATTCTTTAGGGACCCTGCCAGTCAGCTACACCTGTACCTCAATGCAAGTGCATTCTTGGCTGTTTTGCTTGGAAACCCATGAGAGTGGGCAGAGAGTATGTCTTATCAGCTTCCAGGTGTAGGCAATGGGCCCAGCCACTTCAAAGAGGGAAGTAGAGACCAGGAGAGACAACAGAGTAATGGAATGCAGGATGGCCTGCTGAGGCTAGAGGCTTGTCAGATACAATACCTGACTGTTTCCCAGTCACCTGGATTCCCACTGTTTCTTTGGTTTTCAAAAGACCCTTGGTACACATCTAAGGAAGGGCTTCTTTACGCTGATGAGAGAAATAACTGAAACCAAACAGCTGTACTACTACTTCTCACTCTATCAAACCTGTGTTAACTCTTTGTGATCAAATTGATTGAAACAGAAAAGAAAATGGATCCTCCTCCAGTGTAAAGCAGATGTGCCTCACATGCAGATCTTATGCTTGCAGTGTTTAAAGGGCTGCTTTGCACTGCTCTGAAATCACCCACATCTCCCTGTCTCTCTAGTCTTCAAGATTAATGTTTTCTTCTCTGTCCCTTCCACACAATATTTGGTGAAATTAGGACCAAAACAAATATGAGGGGGAAGAGAAGAGTCAGACACGTGACATTCGTTTTGGTCACTCTTTCTTCCAAAATAGCAGCTGATGTACTGAGTGATCCCTACAACTGCTCCTGAATGCCTTGTTTCTCTGACACTTATTAAGTGCCTGTGCCCTTCACACAGAGAAAACTGTACCTGCACCCCTCAAAAGTTAAAAATGGACAACACTATGTGTCTTGATATGCCACTTGTGAATTTAGCAGTTATTCATAAAGGGTACCACATTTTGAGCTGATGGTTTCCATGTGTGAGCTACTGCTGAATCCACTCTCCGGAATTTTCAGAGCTATTTTGCTATTTTCTGCAGCGTTGAGATGTGTAGCCTTCTTTTCATCTCAATTAAATGTTCAGCAGGGACTGGAAGTCATGCTCCTTTTCTCTCTAAAATCCCAGGAAAAAGTTTATTGAATTGGTTTCTCGATCTCAGTGGTTGAGAAACATTGTAGCTTCAGACTACAAAATAATCGGGGTGATAGAATAATTGCTATATAACAGGTAGAGGAAAATGGCAAGAAGCAATATCCAGACTTTATGAAAATTTTCAACACAATTTGCAGAAGTAGACTCTGAAAGCCATTAGTTACACTTGCCCCATTTGTTCACACAACTATTCACACAGATCTTGAGTGCATAATCATTGCCATTATGTTAGAGGCCCCAGATCAGCCCCTGTGATGTATTTCCCAGCAAAAAATTTTCACCAGCACTGTCTGACTACATGCTTAGAGTGCTTCCTGCAACTTTATCTGCACAATACTATGGTGTAATAGATTTTATGTAACATATGTTATGCCATCTCACTTAAAGGTACAAGCTTGAGTGCACATTTCCAGACACCAGGAAGCAGTTTTCTCCTTAGTCTACTAAGATTATTGCCCTATTGGGTTGATTGTCCACGACCTGAAGAAAAACAATCAGGCTTATTTAGCAAGGTAACAAAGACTAAAGCCTAAGGCCAACAATGGTCACACAGCACTCAGCTCATACAAGGACTCAGCCAGGAATGCTTTCTGGTAATCCAGAGCTAAAGAGTGCCGCTAGGGCCGGGGATTTAGCTCAGTGGTTCCGGTGCCTGTCTCGCAAGTACAAGGTCCCGAGTTCGATCTCTGGTACCCCAAAAAAACCAAAAAACAAAAAACAAAAACAGAGTGCTGCTGAACTCTGCCACACAGGCAGTGTATGGTCCAAAACACATGGGTCATCCAAGAAATATGAAGCCAAATTAAGAAGGCCAGAATTCCCTTTGAAAGGCCAGCAGACAGCATGGCGCCAGAACAGCATCACGCTCCAGACCAACATCAGCTTCTATAAATCAATGCAAGTAGCATGTAACCTCTCCCAGGGCAGGGTAAAACTTGAACCTACCATAGATGCCACATATGACATCTCAGCCCCTGTGGTGTTGCCTTTCAGGACTCCTGAATATTAAATAGTAGGATACATCCAAAGTCACTCAAGACGTGGGATGTGGTTGGTTTTACCAAAACTGGAGCCATAATTTAGTATAAGTTCACAGACTGGACAACCACCACAAAATGACAACAGTAATTTTAGGGGAGTATTGCTAGGTAACCTGAGGGGGGTACTGTGGTTACAGACGTAAAATAAACACAAGTGTGCATAAGCACATGCATGCACACATACACACACAAACAATTTCTAACGAGCACATCAATTTCACCTTAATGTTTTCTTAGAATGAGAACTAGAAAGTTTGGGTTGGGTTTTGGGTTTGTTTGTAGGTGCTGGATAAATCTTAGATATTATTATTTAATCTAAATACCTCCTCATCCTACTCTTCTAATCCTCCATGAAACAGCTGAGGAGGAAAGTAAACGCTGAGTCAAACCAATAGTGGTATTTACCAAATCAAAGAATCAAGGGCTGATGAGCCTATCTGCTCCATGTGATTTCATTTTCTAGAGATAATGGAAAATAGTGAAGCACTCAGTGTAACAGAGTAAGGATTCCTCTCCAAGTTTCCAAGTTTTCACCAAAAGGCTTTTCTTCTAGAAAAGAGCAAAGGAAAGAGTTTATAGCTAAGCAAGACTGAGCTAATTTACTGACAATACAACACAGCCTACAACTCATAACATCTCACTGTAAATTATAAACTAGGAAATTTAAGACTTTCAGTTCAATGTTTCTGAGGGGGAAAAAAAGCATACCAATTAAGACATATATTCAGGTGATCTATTTAGGAATCATAGTCATTAACCATAAAGCAAGAGTTTTATTTTTAAAAACATCCCAACAAAGTACAGAAGAAAGGGAAATGGAAATATATATTCATAAGTTCAATGCCTTGAACCTGTACTGAATTCATACTTTTGAAAAACCAACATGTGATATTTTATTATCTTATATTATATTATCTTATATATATCTTATATATATATTTAGAAATGATAGCAAAGTTAACACACAATGAAAAGATTGAAGATAATGATGAGCTGCAAATTTCATTAAAGTTCATCCAATTCACCCATCCCAACTTTATAAAAGCCTGAAAGAATAAAAGTCATATCTATAAATTAGGATAAAACAGGCAATGCAGAGGTGTTGTCAAACACCCACAGAAACCTAATGTCGCACAAGATCATAGCATGGCCTCCCGACTTGGCTATCTTTCTAAAACTACATCTGGTTTGTGGAAGACTTGAAGATGGTCCAAAGAAAAGCAACAGACGTTTCTGGAGGAATGGAAAGAGGGGCCACAAAGAAAGATGAAAAACAAATGTAACAAAACAAACAATCCTGTAGAAGATGTGTCTGCTAGGTAATGGTTTCTCTCATATCCCCATAGGGTTCATGGCCCTTCACTTACATAAAGGATATTTTTCAAGCTGTCTTTACCATTTGTAAGTGTAAAATCCAGTGGTATTAAGTATATTGATGTTGTTGTGCTGCCATTGCTACTATTCATCCACAAAACTCTTTTCATTTTGAAAACTTGGAACTCTGTATTCGTTAAACATTAACTTCTTATTTCACCCAGCCCATGGCAACCACCATCCTACTTTCCAAATTTACAAATTTGACAGCTCTGGACACTGCACACAAGTGGAAACATACAGTATTTATCCTTTGGCGACTGGCTTCTTTCATTTAGCATAATGTTCTCAAGCTAAAGGATTATTTTTAAGAAGGCATTTAACAAGTATTAGCTGAGGATGCTGACCAGCTGTTTTCCATCTTCCATAAGAACAAAGGAAAGAGAAAATGAGTTCAAATTGCAGTAGAAAAAGTTGTCAGATGCTGAAATATAAATTCTTTTAGAGAAAGACTATGCCTTTTTTAGTCTTACAAAGTGCTATCTATAATGCATTTGCCTATACTGAAATGACATTTCCTTATAAGTTCTTTTAAAATTATATAATTAAATCAACAACCCTGATTAAGCCTCAGATTTCCATAGTGTAGTTTTTACTAAAGAAATAGAATATACCATCTTTTTCCTTGAAAAGCATACAACTTCTCTGAGAAACAATATAATTTTCTTCAAGTTCCTTTGGTACTTGCCATTTTTGCCATGCACCAAGGATTGCAAATAGCTTTCAACTCAAGTGCCAACTCTCATAAGCTCTTAGAGGCTATGTAAAGTTCTCTGCTGAATTCTGAGTCAAGATTGAGCACACAAAGGACGCCATGCTATGGTTTTTTGTCATGGAATAAATGAGCCAGGGTAAGCACTGTATTCTTGCCATTCCTGTCAAGACTCTCATTGTTTGTTATGCATTGTCGGTTGCTATGTGCTGGTCAATATTTATTTCATATTTGTCTCTGCAGCTAAAGTGAGCTTTGCAATAATTGTCAATATCATTATTCCCTGTGTACTTAGCATGCCCACCCATGTACCATATAAATATACAATTATATGAAAAGAAACAAGCACCAAGACAATTCCATTTACCTACTGGTATTCTCTCCTTCAGTCTTTGGCTTTTGCTCCATTAATATTCCTTTTCTTCCCTCTATATTTTTCCTTTCGTTTGCCAGGGATGCTTCCCCCATACCCATGAGTAAGCCTCATCTCTTCCAGAACTTAAAAACAACTACCATTTCCAGGCCTGTGTGCCCCCAACTTCTAGGCTGCTTTTTCGTTTGTCCTTCAAAGTGAAACACAAAGAGGTCCTACAGAGCCCCATCGCTCACTTCCTCTTCCACACTCTGCAGACTGGGCCTCCCTTTAGGCAGCCACCTGAAACTGTTTTGACCACCAGTTAGTTATCCATTAGTGGCCAAATTCAATGCACCCTTTTCAGCCCTTATAAAGGTTGCACTCCCCAGTATGCTGTGTCCTCCTAACCCTGCCTCAGAGTTATTTCACCCATGACTTTAGTTACTTACATTCCCCCTGGCTGCTTGTCTTCCCTGTCTGCCCCCTTCCAACCACAATTTAAATGGCTGTGTCCCCAGTGCCCAGCACCTCTTTTCTTCTTACCATATGAACTCTCTCTTAGCATTCTCCCCAACAATCTTCACTTATATTCAATTGTCAAACTGCCTCCTGCAAAGTCCAACTACTGAACTCCCTGCACCTGTAGCTCAGTCTCTCAAATTAAACTCATTTTCCTTCCTCCTTACATCGGTCTCTTAGTACTCACAATGCACTTATTTTTTTTATCTTGATAATTAGCCCTTCATCAATTCAACTATCCAAACTGGAAACTTGGGTATCATCCCAGATTCTTCCGTTATTCTCCACGTGCAGTCACCCCTATTAATATTAACTCTTCCTCCTTAATATCTTTCATTATTCTCCCTTCTTTCCATTTCTGCTGTTGGCATCCTGGCCCATCCATTTCTCACCACAGCACTGCAACTGACCCATGTGTGGGGTTTCTGCCTCCATCCTGGGTCTTTTCTATATCTATAGAACAATCCCCGTGGCCCACAAGTCAGCCCACCTTACTCCCTCCCTTTCTCATCATTCTTTAATGGTTACCTACAGCCTGCAGGATAAAACCCTAAACACTACAGGGAATGCAAGGCCCTTAGTAACTTGGTTTGTGTGCACAGCCTTTATTGTTTCTACTTTAATTCCTGATAATAATGAAGTCCTTGCCATTTCCAGGACACACAGTTTTCTCATGTCCACTTTCTACTTTGTACTCTTCTTTGCCAAACCCTAGTCCAGTGATGGTGAACCTTTAAAGCTTTCAGTGATAACAAACAACCCCCCGTGACATGCATGCTATAGGTTCGCCACCACAGCTCCTGTTCTTTAAATACCCTGGCATCACCTTTCACATCTCACCTCCAATATGAAGAAGTCTACAATAGCCAGGGATCTTTAAATTGTCAGTGCCTGAAATATGTCTTGACTACCTTAAGACCAAATATGTCTTGACTACCTTAAGGAGCTAGTTTGGTTATATAGCTCAGAAGAATCCTAGGATAGATCACAGAGGAGATTCAACACTTCCTGAGCACATGCCCCAGCGTAGCCTGTCAAACCAATGGGTTGTTTCCTTTATGCTTCTTCTTTACTCCACATTTTGATTCAGTTAAGCTGCTCAGAGCCTGGTGAAGTGGCAAGCACCTATAGTCCAGCTGCTCTGGAGCTGAGGCAGGAGGATTGCTGGAACCCAGGAGTCTGAGAACAGTCTGGGCAAATTATCCAGACACCATCTTATAAATAAAAAATTTTTAATTTTGAAAGCTGCATAAAGAGTGTTTTTAAAAACATAAGCTGTTGCAATCTAGACATAGAAATGGGCTGTAAGTTTCCCCCTAGTTGTCTGTCCTTTTACTAGTTATACCAATAACTAGTGTCATTTTATGAGCTCTTTCACTGTAATAGAAAGAAGAGTATATGACAGTATAAACTGATTAAAAATAACTGATACAATTAATAGAATAATTTAAGAATTTCTGTGACCTCAAATTTTTAAAAAATGTTGAAATGTAGTGATGAAGCCAGGCTAAGGCAGGAGAATCACAAGCTTGTGCCCTCCTTGAGAAATTTAGTGATTTTAACCAGATCATGTCTCAAAATAAAAAAGGCTTGGGGATGTAGCTCATTGTGAAGGCTCTGGGTTCCAGTGCCACAAAACAAAACAAAACATAGCAATGAGAATAATTTATTTCTAAAAGTGACTGAAATTTTCTATGATCTAATTTAAATGCCTCAAAGATGCTAGCCTAGCCATAAAAAAAAAAGTTTTAAAAAACTTTAAGAAAAGAGACAAATAACTTCTGCAAAATCCATCATTTGTCCCACCCTGGGTAGTGAGAAGCCAAGTCCACTTGTAAAACATCTGTGTGGGGAAAATAAAAAGAATTCTCTCTTGTTCATTTTCAAGTTGCTACAAAAATGAGAATCTCCTCTTTTTTCTACATCATGAATTGGCAAACTGGACCCTGTCAGTCAAATCCAGCACAACACCTGTTTCTGTAAGTAAAGTTTTATTGGAACACAACCACACCCATCTGTTTATGCATTATCACTGATATTGCAGAGTAGTTGAAATAGAAACTATATGAGCATGAAGATATCTAGTTATTTTACAAAAATGCTTGCTGATTAGACAAGAGAAGGAAATGAAAGGAATAAAGATAGGAAACAAAAAAGTTAAATTGTCATTATTTACAGATGAAATGATACTTTACATAGAAGACCCCAAGAAAATGGCCGTACTTCCAAAACTGCTATATAGATTCAATGAAATCCCAGTTGAAATTCCAACAGCATACTTCACAGACCTTGAGAAAACAATCCGAAAATTCATTTAGAACAAGAGACTTAGAATAGCAAAAGCAATCCTAGGCAACAGAGACACGGTAGGGGGTATCACAACCCCCAACTTGAAACTATACTACAAAGCTACTGTGATAAAAAACATCATGGTACTGGCAAAGAAACAGATCTGAAGATCAGCGGAACAGATTAGAAGATGCAGAAACAACTCTTCCTCCAGACACACTCAGCCATCTCATCTTCAACAAAGGAGCCAAACACCCTCACTGAGGAAACATAGCCTCTTTAATAAATGGTGCTGGGAAAATTGGGTTTCAACTTGTCAAAGATTAAAACTAGACCTATATCTCTCACCATGCACTAAACTAAAATCAAAATGGACTAAAGATCTAAATATTAAAACAGAAACACTAAGCCAACTGGAACAGAGGTTACGTAGAACTCTTGAAGACACTGCTGTAGGAAAAGATTTTATGAACAAAACCTCAGTCACATGTGAACTAGCACAAAGAATCAACAAGTGGGATCTCATTTTATTAAAAAGCTTCTGCACAGCCAGAGAAACCAACAGTGTGAAGACACAACCCACAATGTGGGAAAAATATCTTCACCTGCTGTTCCTCAGACAAAGGTCCACTATCTAGAATCTATAAAGAACTTTAAAAATCAGACCTCCCAAATGTAAAGACCCAGTCCAAAAATGGGCATCTGAAATGAACAGACATTTCTCAAAGAAGTAGAAATAGCAAATAAATATATGAAAAAATGTTCAATATCACTGGTCATTCGAGAGATGCAAATGAAACCAACGCTGACATTCCACCTCATCCCAGAAAGAATGGCTGCTATCATGAAATCAACCAATAACAAATGGTAGTGGGGCTGTGGGGAAAAAGGAACCCTTCTACTGTTGGTGGCAGTGTAAACTGGTGCAACCACTGTGGAAATTGGATTGGAGATATCTCAAAAAACAAGGATAAGAGATCCCATTTGACCCAGCTATTCTACTGCTGGGGATCTTCCCCAAAGAATTAAAAGAGTCATACCACAATGATATATGTGCACCCATGTTAATAGCGACAGAGTTTATAATAGCCAAAACTTGGAAACAGCCTAAATGCCCATCAACTGGAGACTGGATAAAGAAAATGTGGTTTTTTTTTTTTTTATATAAAATGGAGTACTACTCAGCCATAAAGAATGAGAAACTAGAGATATTTATAGCTAAATGGATGCACATTGAACCCATACTTTTAAGTGAAATGAAAAGGACACACATGTGTAAATACCAAATAGTTTCTCTGGTGTGAGAAACTGAAAGTGTAAATAAGGATCAAAATGTGTAATAAATAATGAGAAATAGGAAGAAAAGATCCAAAGGGGAAGGGGAAGTGGGAGGGGTAGGGGAAAAGAAAGAAGGGAAAGGAATAAATATGAGAAAAGGAAAAAATGGAAACAAACTCTTTGTAAATAGGGAAGGTTGGAGGGATTTATGGGAGGGCAGGGGAATGGGGAAAAAATAAGATAGATTACGTAAAGGTACAAATTCCCAATAATGAATGTCAGCATATTGTATACCTAAAATGTACTAATAAAACTAATGAATTTTTTTAAATGCTTGCTGATCCTGACTGCACAAATAGAATTTTCTTTATTTACCACTGACCATGACAAGTGGCTTTTGACCAATGAGTCAACATTTCTATAATAATACAGGATTGCATCTATTTTTTCAAATCAAGTCATAAATTTCTATGATGTCTAAGTTACAAACTCTCTTCTTGTCCTTTTCATTTTCATAACTTTGGACAGAGTATGAGTGATGTGATATGTACTTACGTGTGACCAACATGTGTGTTAGGTCAGAAACAATGACTCAGAACCTAAATTACTGAGATTATAGGAGTTGAAGGAAATGAGTAAATCCATAGGCCTTCACTGTCTGTGCCCATCCCAGAAAGACCCTGAAGGCACAGGTAACAGGATTTCACAACAACGTGCAATGGGCCATTTGGAGATTGTTTTTCATCTTTTAAATCTTCCACTTTCTGGCTATACTGGGATTAAAGAAATATTGGTGAATGCTTAACACTAGTAGTCATTAGGAAATACAAATTCAAACAAGATACCACTTTATACCTCCTAGGATAGTTATAATCAAAATGACAAAAATAAGTGTTGGAAGAGGCAGGGGGTGTAGCTCAATGGTAGCGCACTTGCCTAGCTTGTGTGAGGCCCTGGGTTTGATTCCCAGCACTGCCAAAGAAATAACAAGTGTTGAGAATAACGTGGAGAAACTGGAATCCTCATGCGCTGCTGGTGAAATTGCAACATGGTGCAGCCTTTCGGAAAACCATCTGACAGTTCCTCAAAAAGTTAAATGCGGAATTGCTATATAACCCAATAATTCTACTCTTAGACGTACACTCAAGAGAAATGAACACGTGTACACACTTACCCACACATGTTAATAAATGCATCATTTCTAATAGAAAAAAAATAGAAGCAACTCAAATGCCCATTCACTGGAAAAATAAAGTCTCGTCTATCCATACAGTAGGATATTTATCATTCAGCAATAAAAAGGAAAGAAGTAGCATACATGCTACCCATAGGGATGGGTATGCCAAATGAAAGAAGTGTCCAAACTAGCCAAGCTCCTCTAAGCCTTTTTCTCAACCAGGCCTCATCCTCACATTTTGTACTCAGGTCTACACAGCCCAGTTTTAGCAGGACCTCCACCTCAAAACCTGATCAAATCAATATCTCACCCACAATGCCTGATCAAATTCCTCATCCTTCACCACCTCCAGGAGATGTGTGTCGGTCTTCCACAAGACTCTTGGGAGTAGAGGTGTAGCTCAGGGGTAGAATGTGAGCCCCAAGTTCAATCCCAGCATCAGAAGAAGAAAGATGAGCCCCGAGTTCAGTCCCAGCTTCAGAAGAAGAAAGACCTTGAAAATGCAAGTTCCTGAGAAAAATCAAAGAAGGAGGAGGAGGAGGAGAGGGAGAGGGAGAGGGAGAGGTAAGGGGAGGGGGGAGGGAAGAGGGAGAGGGAGAGGGAGAAGGACAAGGAGAATTCTGTTAGGTCAGTTTAGCAAGAATTCCCTTCTACCCTTCATATCTCATCTTAATAACTGTCTATCTACCTGCCCCCCAGTCTGCTCCTGGGCCACAAATCCTGAATTGGGTCCTTGTAGTATTTGGAATTAAGCCCAGACCTATGCTGAGGTCTCTTTCCCCATATTGCAGGAATTTCTGAATAAATTCTCTTTTTACAGTTTTAACTACTGTCTGGCTCTGGTTTTCTTTAACAGAAGTCAGCAGCAAAAGACCACATATTGTACAGTTCCATTTATATGACAAATACAGGATAGGCAAATCTATAGAAAGTGGATTAGTTATTGTCAAGGGATAGGGGATTTAGGGATAATGGACAGTTTTCAGTAATACAGTTTCTTTTTGGGGTGATGAAAATGTAAAATTGACTGTGTTAATTGCTGAGTGAGTACATTAAAAACTGTTGAATTGTACACTTTAAATGGGTGAATTGTATAATGGGTGAATCATATCTTAATAAAGCTGTTAGAAAAGGAGCATTGGTTATATCTTTGGTGTGGTAAGATAGGAGGAAAATTAATGTTCTTTATTTATGAGCAAAGTTTTTAGGATTTTTAAATCCTAAGTAGGATTCAAAATAGAACAATATATTATAGGGCACATTATAACTCCATAAAGTACTAAGTAGTTCAAACAGCTTCTATAGAGTGTAAGAATTCACAAAATATTTTCAGATCTTTATCTGACTGTGACAACTAGAAATTGCAACTTCTGCTTTTAAGCATGCACCATGGACCAGGTAATATTCTGGGCACTTTGCATACATTATCTCTCATCACAGCTCTACCTGCAAATTACTAATGATTATTCCTATTCTACAAATGAGATAAGAGATTTAGAAAAGGTAAATGGCTTCCCCGTAACTAAAAACTTGTAGAAATAATTTCCTATCTCTAATTCTTATGTTACATATTTTTAAGGATTAAGGACAAATGTGTTGATAATGCTAATAAAACAGAAAACCACAAAAAGTATGTAATCTCCATCTAGTTACTGAAACTAGAAATGAGATCATTCTTCCTGGTATAAAACAAACATTCAATAAATTTCAAACATTAGTTGTTGCTCTTATCATCCAGGTCTGGTGACCTTTTAGCTTCATTCAGCCTTTGTGAACATTTCACAGGTTTTGACACTAGTGACTATTACCTCTCTTCCTAAAACCATGTATTCCCAAGGGCTCCATGACACCAGTTTTCTCTTAACCCTCTGACATTGCATTAGTTTCTTAAAAATCACACCAACAGTATGACTTATGAAGGGAAAAAATGATAAACTGAACTTCATCAAAATTACAAATATTTGTAATTCAGAAGATACCATTAAGAAAATGAAAAGGTTGAGAAATAATATTTGGAAATAATGTATCTAATAAAAGACATATAACCAGTGAATGTGTATAAGCATAGTATATGCTCTTATAATTCCATAAGATCCCAAGCTCCTAGGGCAGAGAAGCTGAGACGGTCCCAGAAATCAGAAGGAAGCTCCCCCACCACCATCCCAAGCTTCTAGGGCAGAGAAGGTGAGCCATGCGGGTGCCAGAAGCACCCTCCCCATCCCCGTGGAAATGAGAAGACACGTAAACTAGCCTCAAAAACAGACTTCTGGATCACCTACAGCAACCCCAAAGGGAAATGAGATGGAACAATCTGATACTCAACCACCTGGACTCTCTTGTAATTCCATAAGAAGACAATCCAGTTAACAAATGGGCAATGATTTGAAATGATACCACCGGAAAAGATACATGAATGGCTAATAAGTATAGGAAAAGATGTTAAACATCATTCATTACTAGAAAAATGCAAATAAAACTATGATGAGGTACCATTACAGATTCACTAAGGTGGCTATAAAGAAAATAACACTTGTTCGCAAGGATATGGGGAATGCTTCTACACTGCTGATGGGAATGTAAAGTGATACAGCAGCTTTGGAAAAAGTTTGTCAGATTCTTACAAAGTTAACCTTAACTATATCACCCAGCAATTCACCTCCTATTCACCCAAGAGAAAAAATATACATCTGCACAGAGATTGTTACAGAAATGATAGTAGCCATATTATTCAGAATAGCCCCAAACCAGAAATGTCATGAACTGGTGAGTGGATAAACCCAAGGTGGTATTCCACAGAATACTACTTGGCAATAGCAAGGAGAAAACTGAAATGATATGTGCAACAACAAGTATGTCTCACTCCATTCGTATGGCTATAACAAAATATTACAGACTGGATTGTATTAGCTACTTTTCTCATTGCTGAGACAAAATACAGTACCAGACACCCACAAGTTAAATCAGGAAAGGCTTATTTCAGCTCACAGTTTGTAAGGGTTTCAGTCTAGCTGGCTCCAAGGCAAGGCAGCACAGCAGAGGGGCATCGCAGAGGAGAAATAGTTCATGGAAAAGCAGGTGGGAGGCAGCAAAGCAGAAAGTAGCAGCAGCAACTCTGCCTTTCATCCCTCCCTTTATATTCCATCCAGGCTATAACCCTATTGATTGGTGCCACCCACACTCAGGCAGGGGGCCTTCCATTATCCACACCCAAAACTACGCTAATTTCAACCAGTGGACTAATTTTATACCACACACACACCCTTTATCTCAGTATCATATGCCCTCGATCCAGCCAGCTCCAAAAATGCCCCACTGATGAGCATGTGAGGCTTTGGGGGGACATCTAGATAGAAGGCATAACATGGATCCTTTTAAATAGTGTAAATTTATCTCTCACAGGTCTGGAGGTTCGAAATCCTGTATCAAGGTGCCACCAATTCAGTTTGTGGTGAGGGTTCATTCTCTGCTCCCAAGATGGCACCTTGTTGCTGAGACTTCTTGAGGGATGTACACTGTGTCTTCTCATGGTGAGATTAAAAGGCCAAGTGGTTCTCTGGAGCTTAATTATAGTTGTAGAAAATTATAGTTGTAAAAAAATTTAATTGACACATAATAATTGTACTTGTGAGGTACAGTGTGATATTTCAATACATGCTTATAATGTGACATGATCAGATTAGAATAATTGGTATATCCATTGCCTCAAGCATTTATCATTTCTTTGTAGTGGGGACTATTCCAAATCCTCTCTGTTAGCTCTTTTGAAATAGCTATAGTTATCCTACTTCCATAGAACATTAAAAGTTACTCATCCTATCCAACTGTACCCTTGTATCCATTAACTGTCCTCTCCCTATCCCCTGCAAAATCTACCCTCTCAGACCCTAGTAACCCCTCCTCTCTGCTTCAATGAAGCCAATTTCTTTTAGTGAGGCCTCCTATATAAGGGTATTAACCCCATTCATGAGGGTGGAACTCTTATGATTTCATCACTTCCCACCTCAATACCATCACTTTGGAGTTTAAAATCTATTACATGAATTTTGAAGGGGCACCAACATTCAAACCATAGAACTGGATGAATCTAAAACATGCCATGCTAAGTGAAAGAAGCCAGACACAAAAGATTACATATTTCATTTACATTATTCCATTTGTATAAAGTTCAAAGTCCATTTATATAAAAGGAAAAAATAAAAAAGCGGTCAGAAAGCAAATGAGTGGTTGTCCAGGGGCTGAAAGAGAGAATGAAGACTGACTGTAGATAAGCATAAGGGCACTTTTTTGGGGTGATGGAAATGTTCTAAAACTGGACTATGCTGATGGATGCACAACTGCATAAATTTTCTAAAGAGCAAGTTGTACATTTAAAGTGGATGGATTTTATGACACATAAATCATACCTCAATATAGCTATAAATGAAAATTTTAAAAGACGCTATAATTTTTTACTGTTATATGGGCATTTTAATTGCTGGACAATTTGAAGGGCTAAGCAAAACAGAAGACATTTCATTACCTGAAATAACCAGAAAGACAATTAGCTATAACTTCATCTGAGTGTTAGGGAAGAATTAGCTCTAGAGAAAGAACTTGAATAGGCACAAGGAGGAAAAAGTGGATAACTTATTTCCTGACTACATCTCATAATAATGTTGTGAGTACGGTTATGGAAGTAGGGAAGACATTTAACGAGCTTGAGGAAGAAAAAGAGTTAGCCAGACAGGTTCAGGCAGAGAATGACAACTGAGCAGAGGAGGCATTTCACATTCCTACCAACAGTACACAGGGGACCCAGTGTCTTCACAATCTTACCAACACCTTTCCTTTTTCTATTCTTTTGATAGTAGCCATCCTATTGGGTTTAAGGTGGTATCTACTATAGCTTTCATTGTATGTTTCCGTAATGATTAAAAGATTATGCAACTTTTGCAAGTTCTTTAACTTGTTTATACTTTGGTTGCTCAGTATGTAAAATGGGGGTAATAAAAAATAAAGCACCGACTTTCTTGAGGCACTATGATCATTAAGCCAGAAAATGCAAAATGACCACTTAGCTCTGTTTCCAGCAATGATAACTGTTCAATCATGTATGAGGAGCCAAACTCAGTGGTTCTCACCCTAGAATTTTTTTCTCTCTTCCCCTTCACATACACACTCCACACTCCCACAAAAATATTTTATTATGTATTATTGAAAAAGAGTTACACAGAGAGTTGAGGTGAATTATTCAGAGGAATGACCTAGGTGGTATGCATTTTGATATGCTTATATGCTATAATATAAGGTGAACTTCCATCTTTCAAATAAGACCCCCAAAAGAGGTTTTGATCAACTAAAATACTAACTGCATCACACTACCTTATATATATTTATGATGCTTTACCTTCAGTATACATATTTAAAATCCACAACATTTCCATTTTCACATTTCAGTTTCATTGCAACTTTTCAATTATCAGCATCTACAACATAATTACTCTTACTTCTGAGTCATGTGAAAGTGTTCCTCTGTGTATTACATCCAATTCCTTCAAAGTAATCTTGAGTTAAGGTATGTTTTAAATTCATGCCCACATTTACACTCACCGTGTGAGTCTAGGAAAAGTGAAAGAAGTTAGTCCTGAAAAGGCTATTTTGCATGATTCTATTAATATTGAAAAAACAGTTAAAATTTTAAAGACAGGAGGTAGATTAGTGGTTGATAAGGCTGGGGGTGAGAAGAAAGGGGAAAGGACAGGGAGTGATTGATAATGCCTTGGGGTTTCACTTTGGGGTGAAGAAAATGCCTTAAAATTAGAATTTGGCAATGCCTATGCAACTCTATGTACACACTGAAACTATGAATTGTATACTTTAAAAACATAAATTTTATGGCATGTGAATTAAATCTAAATAAAGCTATTACAAAAGCACCAGTAAGTATAACAGGGAACATAAATAATTCAAATTTATGTGTCAGGTATTACATGTCCTAAAACAGTATAGAGTAAAACTAGAAGAATAGAAAATGGACAGAAAAACTATCATCCAAGTGGAAGATTTTAAAACATACTTCAGAATAATGCCCCAGTAAGTATACAAAAAAATCAGTAGGGGTAGAAATGATTTGAACAATATTATAAACTTGATCGCCTACGTGGCCT
Source organism: Heterocephalus glaber (assembly GCF_000247695.1). The sequence goes on along the minus strand of NW_004624820.1, from coordinate 1,530,550 downwards.
ATAATATAAAACACTATACTAAACCGTTACAGGATGCATATTACAAACATAGACCCCGTGTCCATTCATTAAGAAAATTCAACAAATTTTGTCCTGTAAAAATCATAACATATGGTTTCTGTCTATAGCAGAAGTAAGCTTTTAAAAAATCCTATGTGGAATTCACCACATATATAGAGTAGAAGAAGAAAACCAAATGACCATCTTAAAAGATACCAAAAGAGCACATGATAAACATCACAGTTATTCACGATTTAAACTTATAAACAAAAAAACTCTAAGCAAAATAGGAATAGAAGATAATTTCTTAACTATAATAAAAGGATTCCTACCAAATAGATATACCGTATTACTTAGAGGATAGTGACAGAAAAAAAGTCTGTACACATTCAGTACAGGTGCATTTTTTTTCATATATTTTCAGTTGGTTGAATATGTGGATGCAGAACCCATAGGAATGGAGGACAGACTAGACCCCAAAATCTGTTTTGGGCATCTAGAAGTTAACATAGGAAAATTTCTTCACTGCCTTTGTAAAGGGAACAACAAAAACATAAAAGGTATTAACCATAAACAGAAAAATGATAACTGGATTGCATTAAAATAATAAATTCTATTTATCAAAATCTCTATTATGCAGATGAAAAAGCATATTGTAGAGTGAATTTGACAAAAGACTTGTATCTAGACACAAAACTTCTGAGTTAAGAAAAAATAACCCTATTGAAAATTAGACAATCCACATCAAAATACCCAACTAATTTATGAAACTTGGTTATTATAGAAATGCAAAATAAAATAATGATGAAATACTACTAAATGAACACACAAATAGCTAAAACTAAGAAGTGACAATATTTGGTACTGGCTAGAGCTACTGAACTTTTCATGTTCTTCTGCCTAGCATATAAACTGATACAATCAGTTTGGCAAAATTTGTGACATACTGTATTTGAATATTATATGTAAAAACTGGAGCAAATGTAATTCAGTGTTTGAAAGGATGTTTTGGGTGTTATACAAGTACTTGCTATTAAAAATATATAAAAATTAATTTAATAAGCAAAAAGAATGGCAAAATAAACCCAAAGGAAATAATAAAATTGGGAGCAGAAACTAATGAAACAAACATACAATAGAAAGGATGATAAAGAAAGCCAAAAGAGATCTGAGGGTGTAGCATCCACAAGGTGCTGGCTTAGATCCCCATCATCATGGACCCCCCCACACACAAACACACATAAAGTGAAGTGAAAAGAATAGCAAAACTGATAAACATCTAGTGACATTAATCTAGGAGGAAAATGGAAAGACGATGTATATAATGAATATTAGGAACAAAAAGAAAATTATATTCCATAAATATAAAAAGATTAAGCAGATGTGGTGGCACATGCCTGTAATCCCAACACTCAGGAGGATGAGGCAGGAGGACTGTCATGAGTTTGAAGCCAGCGCGGGCTACATAGTGAGTTCAAGGCCAGCCTGAACTACACAGAGAGATCTTGTTCCAAAAAAAAAAAACCCCAAAATGATAAAATCTATTATGAATAAATTTATACTAATTTATTAGATAATTTAGATAAAATGAACATAAAATATACAGCATACTTAATTTAAAGAGAAAAAGAAAACCAGGGAAAGGGGATTGAAAAAAGGAATGAAGATGTGTCATGTACCTGTGATGGCTAAGCGATTGTGTCAACTTGGGAAGTTTGGCTAAGAGAAGCTTAGCTACATGGGCTCAGCAATTCCACACCTTAGGGCGCAGGAGATCCACCCTAGGGCTGCTCCTCTCCTGACTGTTGTAAGGGGAAATGAGGAAGGACACTGCTGCTTCTATTCCTTTAGAGGAGCTCCAGTCTTTTCCTTCCAGCATAGGCTCATCTCCTGCCTTCCAGGGCAGACTCCTCAGCCTTCCATCACAGACCCAGCAGCCTCCTGAGACCCCCGCAAGACACCTCAGTGAGCTCCAGAACTCAACTGAATCCTTCAATCCCCAGTGTGCAGACAGACCCTCTGGACTCTTCCTCATTGGCCCCTGTGGGTGGCTACTGTAAGCCAATCTTGTAAATTCTCATATATATCTATATATATTGTGTTATATCTGTTTCTGTAAATACTGACTGATACAGTACCTTACCAATTCCACACAAGAAGTGTAAGCATTATGTGCTGCAAATATACACTAATAAATTTTTTAATATATTCCCAAGTGGCTATAACTATATATCTGCCAAATATTCAAAAAAGAGATAGTTTTACACATATTATTCCAGAGAATTTTCATTTCACAGAGCATGCTCACTCATTTTATGGCATTGACATAACCTTGAGACAAAATTCTAATAAGGAAAATATAAAAAGGGAAAATTACAAGTGAATCTTACTTATGGACATAGATGCCCAAATTCTGAACAAATCATTAACACACTGAATACATGAATATCAAGCTGATCTAGACATTGAATTCCAATTAGTTTCACGACAAAATTCATTCAAAAATTAAAGATTGGCTTTTCGAAACTAGTTAATGTAACTCATTATTGAGATTAGAAGAGAAAGATCTCAGTAGAAATGAGAAAAGCAGTATGATACTACTAATAGCAATGCCTAGGAAATAAATTTAACAAAAGATGTATTAGATCTTTCTGGCTACTGCTATAAAACCTTATGAAAGGCAGTAAGGAAGACATATGTAGTGGAGAAATATATAATATTCATGCATTTAAAAACTCAATATCATCAAGCAGCAATTTAATATAATACCAATAAAAAAAATTCTGTTTTGATTTGTAGTTTGGTTTTACTTTGCTGTAATCTTTTTGGTGGAATCGACAAGCTAATTCTAAAATTTATATGGAAGTTCAATGAGCCAAAACACCCTGAAGAAAAGAAGATAGGTGAATTTGTCGTATCACATACTAATTTATTTTTAAATCCATAGTAATACACATAGTGTAATATTAGTCTAAGGATAGATGGATACACAAACGGAAATAAGGCATTGTGATAAATGACAGATATGACACTAATAATCAGTGGGGAAAAGCAGACTTTTTAATAAATGATGCTGAAACAACTGACTATACAAAAGTCTCATATACAAAAATGAAACCGTACTCCTTGGTCTTTGTTTCCAGGTAGAATTAGATTTAAATATGAAAATGAAAAGACTAAAATTTTAAAAGGTAAGGCAGAAGAATATCTTTATGACATATTTCTTAATAAGATGTAATAGAATTAAGCATACAAGCAAATACCAATGAATTCAACTATAGTAAAATGATCCCCTTCTGTTCACCAAAAAATAACATAAAGAGAATAAAAAGAAAATCACACCGTGGAGGAAGACATACACACATATAACTGAATATATAAAGAACAATTGCAAACCAACAATAAAATTGCAGAAAAACTGACAGAAAAAGAACAGAGGACTTGATCAGGAACTGTACAATAAAGAATCCATTAAATACAGAGATGTTCTATCACTTCACTATTGTCAGACACGTGGGAAATTTAAAACCACCATTTGTGCCTCGTACAAATTAAGGAAACTTAATTGTTAGTGCAAATGTGGAATAATGGTTCATTGCTGAATTAAGTACAAATTGATACAACTATCACTATTAAAGTTGAAGAGTCAAGTTCCCAATAACCCAAGAATTGTACAAGAATGTAATTACCTGGAATATTTATCTAGAGATGTACACCCTCATACCTGTGTAAGAATGAATCAACAGTAGAATAGATAAGTTAGGGTTGCCGCCTCCCTGCTGGCAAGTGTGCGAAGGAGGAGCTGAGGGTCGCCTCCGGCGCCATGGGGAGAAAGTCAAGCAAAGCCAAGGAGAAGCAGAAGCGGTTGGAGGAACGTGCAGCCATAGGCGCCGCCTGTGCCAAAGTAGATGCTGCCAACAGGCTTGGAGACCCTCTGGAAGCTTTCCCAGTAGTCAAGAAATACGACACGAATGGGTCAAATGTCTCCATTGAATGTAAGCGAGTGTCTGGACTGGAGCCAGCCACTGTGGATTGGGCCTTTGACCTGACCAAAATGAATATGCAAAGCATGTATGAGCAAAGTGAGTGGGGCTGGAAAGACCGACAGAAACGGGAGGAAATGACAGATGATCGAGCGTGGTACCTTATCGCTTAGGAAAACAGTTGTGTTCCTGTTGCGTCCCTGTTGCCTTCTCTCACTTCCGGTTTGTTGTGGAGTGTGGGATGAAGTCCTCTACTGTTAAGAGTTGCAGTTGGACAGCAAAGTGCGGTGGAAAGGCCTGGGGAAGTTCCTCATATAGATCCTGCAGCTCAAGGCCAACAGCACACAGATGAAGAAGGTGATGTTAACGGTATGTAAGTACAATCATGGCGCCTATCAGTTCTTCCAAGAAGTGCTGGAATTTGAAATTGATGACTCTTACCCCAGCATGTCTGGTTGCTGTGGAAAGGACTGCTCCTACAAGATCCTGAGCCAGAAGACCAAGTTTGGGGACAGCCAGCACTCCCATGCGGGTGGGCACTGTGGTGGCTTCTGCTACTGAACTCTTAAAGCCATTTGCAAGTCAGAACTCTCTCCTAAGATCTGTCCTCTACTCTGTTCTCACATTAACTGCCAGGTGCTCTCAGAGCTATGGTCTTCTCAGCCTTGCATGTGCCAGGTGGCATCCTGAGAGCTCAGAACCCTGGGGAGGAGTGGGCTACACCACCCCTCCTCCTCTTTCCTGGAAGAGCAGTGTACTGGGAATGAGTGCAGAGAAGAGGGTGCTACAGGAAGAGTTGATGGAGGCTCCACCATGAAGCTCATCCTCACAGGAACTGTCTCCTCACTTGGCCCTTGGGCCCTCAAGTGAAAGTTCCTCAAATTCTCTGCAGCTGGATTCCCAACAGGCTCCCCCACCCCCGCCTTGGACAAATGGAATGTTTATATGCACCTTTGTCAAAGTCCTTACTCTGGGCTCTGTTGGTCCCCAAAGAGTATTGGACTCTTAAGATCTGGGCACAGAGCAAGGCTTTGAAGAAACTCATTCTCATGGATGGAGCACTGTCATGGAGACCATATAGGCCTTTGATGCTAGGATACAGAGAAGCTCTTTCTAGCTGTGTTTTTATGGATCCATAGAATGGTGTCGTCTCAGGGGACTAGCCAACTCTGGGGGGAAGGCTGCCTCTCTCCACTGCTATCAGTGAGAGAGGACCAGGAACACGTGTGCTAAGGGGACTGTAGTGGGGATGACTGCTTCTCTGGGCCTTTGGACTTTGCTGCACTCTCAGCTTAACCTCTGGATCTCATGGCAGTGACTTGAGCTTTTCACTCCAGAAGAAAGCCAGAGGTCCTGTCTGTTCCTCTCCATTGCCCCCACCACTCTCTCTCCCCAGCCTCTTGCTTTCACTCCAGATACCTCTGTTCTTAATCTCAGGGCGGGAGTAACATCAGGGAAGCCCTCTTCCTCTGGAGGACCCATTGTTCCTGGTACAGTTAATGCCATCTCCTCTCACTTTTTTGGTGCTGATAGTTCTCTGAAGGTGGGGTGACCCTCCTACTACCCTGCCTCTTCAGAGAGCCCCCAGCCATCAGCAGGCTCCTCTGCCTGCACTCCCCAGCCTTGCCCTTTGCAGCCTCGATGAGGCACTGGTGCCACTGTCCTGGCCCATTTTGGGCACAGCTCAGGCTTGAGCAAGAATGCCTGTTAGTGGCCCAAACAGCTGCTGTTCTCTCTCTGGTATCACCCTGTGGCAGCAGGGTGGAACAGGGGGAGGAGATGGGCTTTCTCCTTTCAGAGAGTGAAGAGGGTGTGGGCTCAGAACTCATTCTCATCCTAATGTCTAGGCCTTGTTCCTCTTTCAAGGAAGAAAAGCTAAATCCTTATCTAGATGAAAGTACCTAACACTTCCCCTTGGACATCCCTGAGCTCTGCTTCAGGGAGTGTTGTGAAGATTCCCGCCTTTGTGCAGTTGCTGTCATGGGGTCCGTCAGTGACCCGACCAACCTCAGAGCCTGCTCACCCCACCCTCTGGCCCAACTCAGGCAGTTTGTCCCGGCAGAGCTCTCCAGAGTGGTCCTTGCTTTTCACCTAGATTCCTGCCTGTGCAGGAGCCTCTTTTACCCAGTCTGACCCCCACTGAGCACCTTGTGTTGTTCTTGAGTCTACCAGCAGTGGGGTTAGGCACTTCTTGGAGAGAGCCTTCCAGTTTTACACTGGAATAAGTTTAACCTTGCCTCCCCTGTTGGTGCCAGGGTTTCTACCCTTGATGAGAGGTGGAGTTGCTGGGAGGAGATTGGTAGACTCCTTCCAAGAATCATGAAACAACAGACGCACATTTAGAAGAGCTTTTCCTCTAATCCCTGTCTCAACACAAGAATGATAAATATTTATTGTCTTACATCATGGATTTCTGTTACCTCCCATTCAAGGGGACCAAAAGGAAGCCTGTGTAAATCCCATGAAATGTGAGTTCAGTGTGTGTTTTCTTTTTACAGTTGGACACTTAGCACCAAGCCCATTGGTACATGGGGTACTGGGTGTCATGCCTTTTTCCCCCAGCCTTTGCAGGCTACCTTCCCTGAAGAACTCCTCAGGAAGTCACAGCTTGGCAGGAGGAGTGCTGATTGAGACCAGTCAGCCACTCTTGTGGCTCGTGAGCCTACTAATGTGTCAAACATCAGTCTTCCTCCACCTCCTCTAGGTCTTGGTTTTGAGAAAAGACTTTTTATACCAGACTTTTTTGTTGTTTTTTGTTTGGGACTTGTTAAGAAAAAAATTAAGATTTTTTTTCCTAGTTGTATTCTTCCTATTTCAAATTTTTTTGTTGGTGTCAAGTGTGTCTATGACTGGCTAGGAACGCTGGCACATGCCTGTAATCCCAACACTCCAGAGGCTGAGGTAGCATTGCTGCAAATTTGAGGCCAGTCTGGGCTACATAGTGAGTTCAAGGCCAGCCTGAACTACATAGTGAGACCCTGTCTCAAAAAACTTAAAAAAAATTGCATACATGACATGTTTATGGTTCTTTTTAACACCCCCCTGCCTTAAAGAGAAAATTTGGAAGATAAATTTCTTGAGATACATATATTTTTTTCTTCAACCACTCATTGGAATCAAAGGGAAAAAGTGATCTCTTTCTGGATTGGTTGTATTTGTACATCACAAAAGACACTTTGTTCAGCAGCTGGGGTACCATGGGTACTTTAGGCTTACCCTAAAGGCTGAGAGGCAATGGCTATAGTGGCCTCACACCCGTTCTTGTGAAGGAAGTCTCAGAATATGAGGTGAGCAGCCAGAGAGGGGATGCAGACCCAGTGTATGTGTTTGTGGCTATTTCCCAGAAGTTAAGGGTAGAGGTCAAAGATGTTCTCCTGTGGGGCCTCTGCTTTGCATCCTGAAGCAAGTCTCAAGCCAGGCATTGTGACATTTGATGTCTGCAGCTAAATATAAACTCCAGTGCCTATGTGGGAATTCAATAGAAAAAAAAAAAGAATAGATAAGTTAGGATGACCTAGTAACACAATCACTTATGATTTTCCTTTTCAATATTGTCTTCATTAGAAGTTGATATCAAAATTATATTAACATCATAGCCATAGGCCCACCATACCATCGGTAACTGCATGCACATCCTAGGAAGCAGCTGTATAGACCAGAGTGGCACAGCTGCAAGCTAATCCCATCCAGGGCTCCACCCTGACCCCAGAGGTTTAGGCACACCCACCCAAGCTAAAGGCCCACCCAGAAAAGAACTGCACAGGCCCATAAGCTTCAGCCAGAGGCCCTTCATTCCATCGGCCACAGCCAAGGGCCTGACTGGAATAGAGCTACACAGGTGCACAAGCAACAACCAGAGGCTCACCCACATACCCTTGATAAGTGTGTGGAGACGCTGGCCAGAAGTTTGTGCAGACAACAGGAACTGTGGTGTAAACCTCCAGCCAAAAGCCCTCCCAGACATAGGGACCCCAGCAAGAGGCACGCCTAGATACCATCCCAAGTGTGCACAGGCCCCAACCAGAAGGCTGCCCAGACAACAGGTCAACTCAGGGATCCAGAAGGCCACCACCTGAGCCCAGGAATTGGTGTACTGGTGAGCAGTGGAGTAAAGGCTGATCAGTGGGTTGCTGAGAATTGAAGACCACTGGGTGAGCAAAATGTCGCCTCAACAAAGGCACAGCAGGCTGCATCTCTTGAAATGAGAAGACATGTAAATAAGTCTCAAAACCAGACTTCCAGATCACCTACAGCAACCCCAAAGGGAAATGAGATGGAACACTCTGATACT
>NW_004624820.1:1486607-1500188 GCF_000247695.1 Heterocephalus glaber | reverse complement strand
AGGTGCTATTCAAATTTTATATTTCTTCCAGAGTCAGTTTCATTAATTCGTCTTCCAAGGTACTTCATAGAAGTTGTCAAATTTATTTCAAAAAAGATTTTTGTGATGTGCTTTCTATATCCTTTTAAATTCTGTAAAATCTGTGGTAATGTCTCCTAGATATTGATACTGTAATTTTAAAATGTATAATTGATATTGTGTAATAGGAAGAAAAGATCTAACAGAGCAGGGGAAGTGGGGGTAGGGGAAAGGAAAGAAGGGAAAAGAAAAAATATGAGAAAAGGAAAAAACTAGAAACAAAGTCTTTGCAAATAGGGAAGGGTGGAGGAGGGGAAGGGAGGGCAGGGGAAGGGGAAAAAAATAAGAACCAAGAGACTCTTGTAATGGTACAAGATGCCAATGATGAATGTAACTGTATTTTATACCTAAAATGTACCAATAAACTTAATGGGGAAAAAAAGAAAATATAGTAATTAAAGCAGTGCAGTATGGCTCACAGGGACCAACGTAGTATTGGCCACAGATACCTAACAAAATAGAGGGCTTATAAGGAGACATACAAACACAGTGGTACCTTGGTTCACATATTTAATTCTTTCCATGATTCTGGTCACAAACCGAATGGTTGAGAACCGAATCAAATTTCCCCATTTGATCAATATTGAACCTAAGCAGTGAATTTGATTCAGTACTTGTCCAATTTGGTTTGTGATCAGAATTGTAGAAAGAAATAAGTTCCTGAACCAAGGTACCACTGCATATGGAAACCTGATTTAAGGCACAGCTGAAATTGCAATTAGTGTTGAAAAGGCACACAAGTGAGCCTGGTGAAATAGGTTTTCCATATTAAATTTTAAAAACTAAGCAAGTTGCACCATATGTATGGACTAATGACAGTATGAAAATCAAAGCTGTAAAACTTTTCAAAGAAAAGGAAGACTATTTAATGACAGGGCAAAATAATTTAAATAAGAAACAGGATGAACAATCATAAAGAAAAGAACTAATACATTTGAATACATTAAAATTTAAAAGTTCTGTTCAAAGAGCACAATAAAGTAAAAAGCCAAAAACTAAGAAGTATTTCAACATATGAAGCCAATAAAGGATTTTACTCCAGAATGTATAAATTGCTACAAATCTATTAGAATATTCTAATAAGGAAAAATAAGCCAGAGACATATATAGGTACTTCGCAGAACAAGAAATACAAATAACCCAAAACACTAAAAATCTTCAAATTCATTCTTATTTACGGTAATTGGAGAAATGCAATTTAAAACCACAATAAAACATAGTTATACTCTTCAATTGGCAACTCTTAAAGTTTCACAGAAGAGTATATGCCTTCTAATTCCATTTGTAGTGCATAAAAATGAAGAAACCAGTCTTCGGACTCCCAAACTTCTACGAGGAAGCATGCTGAGAAAACAACTCAGTTGCAAACATCAGCCGCTTCTTACAAAAAGGGAAGGGTGACCCAGAGGTAATGCCAAGAAGGGTGAGGAATGATTTCCAAGAAGCAACAGTGGACCCACTTGGAAAAAGAACCAGTAATGGTGATGCAGCTGCACTTCAGGAGTGCTGAGATGAGCGGCTGTTCCATGTTGCTTCCCTGCTTTTTGGATACTCATGGCAGCCCGGCCTCACCACTGATCTGGGGAGCACAGAGGATTCAACTTCTTCACCTTAAGAGAAAACATTCTCAAGATGTAGTACCCAAAGGACTTGCAGGATGACAAGATCCTGGACTCAGTGCTGAAATAAAAGGACACACTGGGGAATTTTAGGGAGTACATAACTTTTCACATAGGGAGAATGTGGTGGCAAGAGGGCAGACAGTGATGAAAGGCAGTCTCGGGCAAGCTTTGATGACTCGTCTTGGTCACTAGAGTACAATGAAAATGATGTCCCATAACATCCGAGGATGGGTTCAGAAGCTACTCTTCTGAAAAGAGGTGTATGGAGAAGGACCAAGGCACCAGATGGGTGAAGATCCAGCTCAGTCAAGTCTGCAGTAGCTCCAGTCCTGGCCAGACCTGAGTGCAACTATGTGTGAGAGAGGGACCAGCCCAGCTGGGCATGGTTAACTCAGAACTGGGGAGGACACAGCAAATTGTTGATTTTAAGCCACAGTGTTTTAGGATGTTCACAACATGGCAGTATATAACAAGAACAACATGGTTTTGTGCCCCCTGCTACCCTCATCATTCCATTCTATCTATGTTTTAAAATTTTTTGTCATGTAAATCACAGATGTTTCAGAAATTTCATTTTTTATATTTCTGCCTGTTTTCAAAAGAGGGTGCATCCTATATTTGTTTGGTTGATTGATTGATTGGATCGGCTTGGTTGGCTTGATTGATTTTGCAGTGCTGGGGATTGAATGTAGGGCTTTGCATTTGCTAGGCAAGTGCTGTACTACTGAGCAACACTGCCAGCCCATATTTCTTACTTTAATCAGTGCCTAGTACTTTAAAAGGACCCAGAAGTACAATTAAGTTGCTCTGCTTTATAAAGGAGAAAAAAAATTGAAATGCCTACAGAAAATTGAGAAAAGAGGAGAAACAAGAGCTCAGAATGCTGAAGAAGTGTCAGAAAAATTGAAAAGTAATCACAGTGGTGGCATAGCAGAAGAGATAGAAGGATTAATTTTATACAAAGTAAAACCGTTCCCGACTTGTTAAATGTTAAGTAAACTCTACATCACTCACTCTCTGATATGAGTGTTTTTTAAAACAGATAAGTAAAAATTGTGCATATTTATGGCTTATGACTTGATGTTTTGATAGCTACGATCGTATATTGTTGAACAGTGGTATACATTCTGAAAACCGTGATGTTAGGTGATTTTCCCATTGTGTGAACATCACAGGGGTACCTACACAAACCTGAGCAGTATGGCCTACAACACACACAGGCTCTGGGCTACAGCCTACTGCCCCTGGCCTATAGATCTGAACAATATAGCCTTACTGTGCTGAATACTATAGGCAACTGTCACATGGTGGTAAGTATTTGATCACTGAAATACTATTTTGTGTCCCTTGACCAACCATAAAAATAGAATGTAAGCTGCAAAAATTGAGCACCAGTATAGGCCACTTACCATGACTGGAGCTTGCAGGATTGGAAGTTGCTGTGAGTGAATCAGTGCATAAGGAGTGAGGAAATGTGAAGTCTGAGGGTATCATGTATGTGACTGTGCATTTTATAAACACTGTGCACTTAGCTTATTTACATTTATTTTAAAATATGTTCTTTCTTCAATAATGAACTAACTTGTCTTACTGTAATATTTTACTCTATAAACTTAAATGTATTAATTTCCAGATTCTTTAATAATAGCATAGCTTAAAATACATTGTATGCCTGTACAAAAAAAATTTTCTTTATATCTTTATTCTATGAGCTTTTTCTATTTAAATTTGTTTTACTTTGAAAGGGTTTTTATTCAAAAGCACACAAATTTTTAATTAAAAAAGCAAAGACAGAAGCCCACATGCCACCTCCGTATCTCGCCCACGGGAAGGTCTCCAGGGCAACAATACATGCAGCGCTGTCACTTCCTGCGATGACAGTGCCCTCTCTGAAATCTCTCCTGAAGGACCTGCCTGGGCTCTTCCTGAGCAGAGTTACTCTTCAGAAATATGTCCATGGCGGTTTTGTTAGTTTCTTTCTTTTCATCATAGAGCCACTGGTAAGCAGATAACGCACCGTGAACGTCCCTCTTGATTAAGGAAAACCTCAGTCTTAGAGTCCATATTTTTCAGACCTCTTGAGAAGCTCACTGAAGTCTGCAGAAGCTTCTGCTAACCTTTCACTGTGCATCTTCTTAAAGGTTCATCTTTTTTTTCATTCCTGCTCCTTTTCTCTCACTTCTTCTTTAGCTTGTGCATGTGTCCCAGTGCCAACAACTCCTCATTAGTCAAATCCTCAGGGACGCCTTAGGAGCTCCTCCACATCATCCTCATGTCCACAACCACAACCAGGTTAAAATTCTTTGCTATCTCAGCCACATTTGCACCCTCCTCATGGCTCACAGATCCTTTCAAGTCAGAGCATGTGACTGTATATATACAGCATCACGGTGAATCAAGCTATAAAAGCATAGGTATCACTGCACATACCATTTGTGGGTGTGTATGTGAACATCTACTAGCCTACCAATTATAAAAGATATTGCTACTAACTGTATCCATCATGATGTCTAACGCATCTCGTTAATCCCTTCTGTCTCACTGAAATTTTTTGTCCCTTGACCAACTTCACCCCAGAACCATTCCCTGTAGTGCCTGGTAACCATTTAACTGTGTTCCTATGAGTTCAACATTTTTATACGCCACATGTAAGTAAGGTTATGTGGTACTTGTCTTTCAGCACCTGGCTTATTTCACATAAGATGATGTCCTATAGGTTCACCTGTGTTGTTGTAAATTATAGCTCATTCTTTTTTATAGCACAATAGTATTCCATTGTACCATATTTCTTTGTTCATTTATTAAATGGGCACTTAGGTTAATTTCATATCTTGACTATTATGAATAGAGCTGCTATAAAGAGTGTGTATACCTCTTTGACACACTGATTTCATTTCTTTTGGATATACAGTGGGCCCTCAAGTTACAACTGGCCTGACATACGAACAGCTTGGGTTACAACCAGAATTTTAGTTTTAACTTACAAACAAAGTCTTGAGCTATGAACCAAATGCTGGCCACTTGTGCTTTCAGATGGTCTCAGATACAGATTTAACCCCCAAAGAGTTCTGAAAGGAACATTACAACATCATTTCCTGTGTGGGGTTAATTGAGAAATCCTGGGCCAGTGTCTCTCTAAGGACACAGAGATCTGCCAGTATACAGGAAAGAGACTTTGAAGGCTGTGTACAGGAAGGAGCCTCTTGAGTTATAACCAGCCCTCATGAGCAAACTTGACCAACCTGAGTCACCACCAGCCCTCACAAACAAACTGAGTTCATAAGTCAAGGGCCCACTGTATACCCAGTACTGGGACTGCAGGGTCATGGTAGTTCTATTTTTAATTTTTGGAAGAACCTCCATACTTTTTTCCATAATGACTATACCAATTTACATTCCTAGCAACAGGTACAAGGGTTCTCTTCAATCCAAATCCTCACCAGCACTTATTATCTTTCATTCTTTTGTTTATAACCATTGTTACTGGAGTAAGGTGCTGTCTCATTGTGATTTTGATTTGCAATTTCCTGGTGTCTAATGATATTGAACACTTTTTCATATGCTTGTTGGCCATTTTTGTATCTTCTTTTGAGAAATGTCTTTTTAGGTCTATTTTCCATTTTTAAAGCAGGTTGTTTTCCTTAATGTTGAGTTGTTGGAGTTCCTTATGTATGTTGGGTATTAACCCTTATTGGACGTATGGTTTGCAAATGTTCTCTCCCAGCATGAAGGCTGTTCCTGTACTGTGCTGACTCCTTCGGTGTGCAGATGATTTTCTGTGAGTGGATTCTCTAGTAAAAGGTAATCAGCACCAAGTGTGACAGAACAGAATGAGGAGATGCCAACATCTGGTTTGGATTTTAGAAAAATGTTGATTAGATCAACTAGTCAGTCTTGAAACCTGGTATTAAATAAATTCCCCAAACTAAAATTGATCCTTAATAAACATTTTTCTATAAAGTTGTTCAATAATTTTGAGTCCTTGGCTTTACTGTTATTAGTCTATTTCTAATTTATTCAAAAAGAAATCAAAGAAAAATTTAAAATCTTCAATGCCACACATATCATCAAATCTTTTTTTATTTTTTGGTACCGGGGATCAAACTCGGAACCTTGCACTTGCAAGGCAGGTGGCAGAACCACTGAGCTAAATCCCCGGCCAATAAAATCTTTTTTTTAAAGTTGTTAAGTTGTTCAGGCTGTACTCAAACCTGAGATCCTCCTGCCTCAGCCTTCCAGAGTGCAGGGATTACATGTATGTACCACCACTATTAGCTCTTGTCATTCTTCTTAACTACAGTTTAGCAATTATGTCCAAAAAAGAAAAGTAGTTAGAGTAGTGTGACATGTTTGTAGAATTATGCAACGTTCTTTCATACTAAAAAAAATTTTTCCTTTATTTAATCACTCTACAATTTGACAGGAATTGATATGAAGTACACAGCCGTTGTCCTGTAGAAAGTACAATAGTCTCTCTTACAGCTTCAATTTCCAGTTTCACTTATCCACAATCACAATATTAAATGGAAAATTCTATAAATGAGCAATTTATAAATTTTTAATTGAGGCCATTCTGAATAATATAATAAAATCTTGTTGGTCCCTTACCTGTAATCCCAGCACTCTAGGGAAGCTAAGACAGAAGGATTGCAAGTTGAAGCCCAGCCTGGGCAACTTAATAACTTAGCAAGACTCTGTCTCAAAATTTTAAAAGGGTTGGGATGTAGCTCAGTGAGAAGGCCCTGGGATCAATTCCCAGTACTGCCAAAAAAAAAAAAATCTTGCACCACCTCACTATCTACTCAGGGCATGAATTTCCCCTTCAGCCAACGTTTCTGTGCTGTATTCACTACCTACCCATTAGTCATTGCTTATATCTAGATGTCGCCCAAGAACTACATGCACTCTTGGGTGTGGCTTTTGAAAGGTGTTTGGATTATAGAATTCATAGTTGACTTGCTGTTAGGAGATGGGGTTTAGTAAGAAGAGGCAGGGCCTGGGGGTTGACCCGGAAGGGTTTATCTCCCTCCCTCCCCAGCAACTTCTCTCTGCCTCTCTCTCTCTCTCTCTCTCTCTCTCTCTCTCTCTCTCTCCTCTCTCTCTCTCTCTCCAATGCCATGAAATGAGCAGCTTCTCCTCCACCATGCCCCTCGGCCATGCAGTTTCTTCCCAGGAGCCAGCCAACCAGGGACTAAAATATGAACCAAAATAAACCCATCCTCTTTTACCTTGTGGGTTCCAGGTATTGTATATCAGCAACAAGAAATTTACTAAGTCAGGTTTGGTGGCACATGCCTATAATTCCAGAACTGAGGAGGCTGAGGCAAGAGGATCTCTGTGCATTCAAGGCCAGCCTGGGTTATATAGTGAGTTTAAGCCCAGCCTGAACTACATACCAAGACCCTGTCTCAAAAATGAATGAATAAATAAATCTATAATTAGTTTCTATAAATAAAAAAAAAGAAAGTGACTAAGACAGTCACTTAGTAGCCTTCTTAGTTATCAGATCAAACATCACAGTATCTAAGTGCCCTTATTCAAGTTACTCCTAGGTCACTTAATAAAGGACTCAGAGCACAAGAGCTATCATGCCAGCAATTTAGTATGTATATTGTTATATTACTTTTTGTTATTAATATCTTACTGTACCTCATTTTTAAATCAATCACAGTTGTGTATAGCTAGAAAAATATGCTACATACAGTTCAGTACTATTCGTGGTTTCTAGTGGCACCCACTGGAGATCTTAAAATTTATTCCCTGTGGCTAAGTGGGGACCACCATATTCATTACTGCCTGAACCCCAGAGTGCTTGTTAAAATCCAGTCGTGTTTAGGAGGGAATTTAACAGATATAGACCATTATTGGACTTCTTTTGATGAGTCTGGTATATCCTTGCATATTGTCCCACTTGTGACTTCTATATGAACATGGTGGTATCCTGAATTATAGATGCCGTAGGAGACATCAAACCCTGAAGTCTCTAATAATTAGAGGTTTTAACATCTCAGGTGTCAAATAGTAGCTTAGTCTTGCAAAATTTTAAGGCAATCATTGTGGTCAATCAGCAGTTTTTTGTTAAGATCAGAGGAGTTGAAACACTAAAGTGGCAAAGACAGGAAGGCTGTAAGCCCATAATAGAGTAAAAATGTAAATGTGCATTTGGGAAAAAGAATGTAGATTCAGGCTGCTGACATAAGAAAAGGGATCTGATTCTGAATAAAGCTGGAAAGGCAGAACGAGGGCAAGTCTATCTCTTAGTATCAGAATAGATGTCTGGACATGATGACAGATTTAGAAATATAAATGAAAAGTTTTTTAAAGGAATTCTAAAAAAGAAAGCTGGCAGTAAGTCTAGGAATTTCTCTGGATGTCTGGGTCTTCCTTCCTGTTAATACACAGACCCTTACATCCTCTCCTTTACATCTCATTACTTTCTAAAGATAAACTACCTCAAACAATTTAGCTTGCAAGGGGATACCATGAATAAACATGTTTTCAGCTTTAACAAAGGTATAGAGACTGCGGGAAGTGAATCACTCACTGCTTTAAGTAATGAAGAGAATCTTATATGTATAAAATGACATGCTCTAAGAGGTGTGCTCTGTAACTCTGCAGGGGCTGGAGTTGTTTTAGGTGCTGGTATGAACCCTTATGAAAGGACATGTATCAGATATGGTAGGATGGCTCACGTATTCCCTTTCCCAGCTTCCTTCCTCTCACCCTCCTCTTCCACAGAGGAAGACATACAGGCCAAAAAATCTCTCTCTAACTCTCCCTTGCAGTGTGTGTGTGTGTGTGTGTGTGTGTGTGTGTGTGTGTGTTTGGTGTTGAAAACTAAGAATTAGCCCCTTTGTGGGGAAAGAGGAACACTGCTCCACTGCCGGTAGACTGGTGCAACCACTGTGGAAATCAGTATGGAGATACCTCAAAGAACTAGGACTGGAAGTCCCATTTGACCCAGCTATTTCCCTGCTGGTGATCTTCTCCAAAGAATTAAAAGAATCATACCACAGTGATATATGTGCACCCATGTTCATAGCAGCACAATTTGTAATAGCTAAAACTTGGAAGCAGCCCAATTGCCCATCAACTGGAGACTGGATCAAGAAAATGTGTTTTTTTTTAATAAAATGGAGTACTACTCAGCCATAAAAAATGAGAAATTAGAGACATTTATAGCTAAATGGATGCACATTGAAGCAATACTCTTAAGTGAAATAAACAGGACACATATGTGTAAATACCAAATAGTTTCTCTAGTGTGAGAAACTGAAAGTGTAAATAAGGACTAAAATGTATAATAGATAATGTGAAATAGGAAGAAAAGGGGCAAAGAGGAAGGGGAAGTGGGAGGGGTAGGGGAAAGGAAAGAAGGGAGTGGAATTAATATGAGAAAATGAAAAAATGGAAACAAAATCTTTGTAGATAGGGAGGGATGGAGGGGTTGAAGGGAGGGCAGGGGAATGGAGAAAAAATAAGAACTAAGAGTGATTATGTGAAGGTGCAAATTTCCAATGATGAATGTCATTATACTGTATACCTTAAATGTACCAATAAAATTAATTTTTTAAAAAAGAATTAGCCCCTTCCTTGATGTTTAAATTGTTGAAGAAAGCATAACAGAAGCCAGCCATGGTGGCACATGTCTGTAATACCAGCACTCTGGAGGCTAAGACAGGAAGATCTCGAGTTCAAGTCCAGGCTGGGCAATTTAATTACTTAGTGAAATCCTGTCTCAAAATTTAAAAATTAAAAAGGGCTGTGGGAATAGCTCAGTATGAAAGCCCTGAGTTCAATCCCCAGCACTGGTGGGGGGTGGGAATTACATGAGAAAGAACAGAAAATGTTCACACTGTAATACATTCAACAAGCTGACATTAAACTTTTAAAAATTACTGAATACTATAAATAAATTAAAGGGCAAAATAAAAGATAGATAATAGGAAACAGGGAGATAGTTCTTTTGCAAACCAGAAGGGGACATAAAAAAGCATTAAGATGTGTTAGGTAAATGTACCACCTCCCCACAATGAACGTAAGCATTATATACTGCAAACATATGGTAATAAAATTAAAATTTTCAAAAATTACCAAATGCCATATACTATGATGTATGAGGCTAGAATGAAAAGAAACTCATAGTTTATTCTGGAAAACACTGAGTAGTACTCAAAGTTGTGTTAGGAGCAGAATGAAAAGCAAGTTATCACAGCATTCTATGCTGGGAAGGGAGAAGAAAGCTCACAAGGACAGTGACCACCAAGCTGATTTCTAAAGAAAGGTCATCAATGGACAAGGGAGTGTTTGGCTTTTAGAAATACCATGATCAAGCTGAGTTTGCTCAGGGAGTGAAATAATTCTCAGGTTTTGCTTCTTCCTAATTTCCGTAGACCAGTCTAAGTCATCACAGTGGTCATCCGTGGATAACTGGTTTTCCGTTACTCTAACTGGTTTGCAGTTACTCTAACTGGTTTGCAGTTACTCTATTGGGAAGAAACCAGCTTCTTTCACCCAACACAGTGAGGTTCTTTGGGCTTCTTCATATACTGAGTCAATCTTTGGTATGTTTGTCGCTGACATCAGGTGCCTTTACCAATGCAAAACCCATCAGAATAAAGAAGAAATGTAGAAATGTTCTCTCACACCCTTTTCCTTTCACTGGCCCTGAAAAACTCTAAAACCAGCCCAGAGCCATTTTGAAACAACCATAACACTTCCTACATAAGAAAGTTAGAATTCCTAATGAATCAAAATGATATTTTCATACAACGGAAAGAAAAGGTAACTAAGGTGAGTACCCAACAATTTGGTGTTTTACATTATGGTGCATCAGCATGACAGAAAATTATTTGGCCCTACAAATAATGATTAAGATGATTATGTATGCCATACAAGATTGTTTTTGTATGTTATGGTTGCAGAAAAAATGTAAATGCTCATAAAAAAGTTAGAATTAACATGAAAAATTTAAATGAGTAATTGTAGCGAGTAAATAATAGATTCTTCTTTAATGCTATTGATGAATCATCTTTTAATCTTTTTAAGAGTTTGTGTTTTTTAAATAGTGCTCCAAATACGATCTGGTGCACTGAATCCAGCAAGTCCGAAGTATTCCTCACACTTCCGGTCGTACTCAGATGAATGCAGCCCCAGGCCACAAGAATGTCACGTGTCACTCTCACCAAACCCAGTGACAACAACAAAAACCTCTCATTAACCTGTGTTATTTAAAAACAGTTAATATAGAACCTTTTTTTAAAACCTATTTTTTCACTATTTATAACCACCGCTTCTATCTATTGGCATACCCTGATATTCGTGTGGGAGAATCCCATTCTTCTTCCTCTGTGGATATCCTTACCTGAGGTGAAACTATGTCTTTTCTTTTTAAATAAAAAGACACACATGATATACAAAAGAGTACCAATAGTTCATATACAGAAGAATGAAACCAGACCCCTCTCTCTCACCAATTAAAAAAATCAACTCAAAGTGGATTTAAGACTTAAATTTAAGACCTAAAACTATGGAGCTACTAGAAGAAATCAGGAGAAATGCCTCAGGATAGTCAAATGGGCAAGGATTTCTTTTTACAAGACTTCAAAAGCATACGAAAAAAAAAGAAAATATATACAGGATTATATCAAACTAAAAGTTTCAGCTTAGAAAAGAAAACAATAAAGTAAAGAGACAACTTACAGAATGAGAGAAAATACTTGAAAACTCTCATTCTGCAAAGAGGTTAAAATCCAGAATATATAAGGAACTCAAACAACTCAACAGCAAGAACAAACAACCTGATTAAAAAGTAGGCAATAGATCTAAAGAGACAATTCTCAAAAGAGAGATACAATGGACAACAGGTACATGCAAAAACACTCAATATCACTAATCATCAGAGAAATGCAAATCAATTGCACTGAAATATCACAGTACTCCAGAATAATGGCTACTAACAAAAAGACAAAAGATTAACAAGCAGTATCAAGGATTTGGAGCAAAAAGAACCCTTATATACTGTTGGTGAAATGTGTAGTCATTATGGAAAATAGTACAGAGGTTCCCAAAAAACTTAAAAATGGAACTACCATAAGATGTAGCTATCCCACTACTGGAAATAGATCCAAAGGAAATGAAATCAGTATGTCAAAGAGATATCAATATTCCCATGTTTATTGCAGCACTGTTCACAATAGTCAAGATATAAAATCAACCTAAGTGCCCATCAACTGGCGAATGGATAAAGAAAATGTGGAACATAAACACAATGGAATACTAGTCAGTCTTTCTTTTTCTAAAAAAAAAAAAAAAAAGTAAATCTTGTCATTTGCAATGGCATGAATGAAAATTGGGTCATTATGTTAAGAGAAATAAGCCAGGCATATAAAGACAATTAGCATGTGATCCCACTCAGGGGAAATCTAAAAAAGTTGATGTCATGAAAGTTGAGAATAGAATGGTGGTTACCAGAGGCTGGGGAGAGTAGAGGCAGGTAGTAATGGGAAGAAGTTGATCAGTATTAAGTTTAGATAGGAGGAAGAAATTCTGGTGGTCTATTACATAGTGAGATGAATATGTACATTTTTTTCATTGTAATGTACTGTATATTCCGAAAAGGAGTTTTATGTTTTCACCATAAACAAATGATAAGTGTTTGAGGAGCCAGATATGTTTAACCTGACTTAAGCATTAAACAGTGTATACATGTATTAAGATATGACATGGTACCACATAAATATGCATAACTTTTATGTTTTTATGTATCAGTTAAAATAATATTAAATTTTAAAACTTAAGACATCTTCCTCCTCTCTCACAGGCAAACATCAGTATATGTTTAGTATATCCTTTGAAAGTACTCTTTGTATGAATTTCAAACATGTTCACATTTACACACATATATGTGTGTATGTATCACTTTGGGGGGGAAGGATTACTAGGGATTGAATCCAATGAGCACTGAGCTACATCCCCAGCACTTTTTACTATTATATTTTGAGACAAGGTTTCACTAAGTTGCCCAGGCTGAAATCAAAATTGCAATCCTGCTGCTTTAACCTCCAGTGTAACTAGGATTTCAAGTATCTGCCATCACACTCAGCTCATATATGACATTTTTAACCCAAATTGGGCCATACCATACACATTATGCTACAAGCAACTCTTTTACTTTAGCAAAATAACTTGAAGATTTTTCAAATCAGGACAAATAAGACTTCTTTTTTGTTCACAGCTGTACAATTTTCCATTGTACGGATGAATACTACTTTTTTCACCAGTCCCATACAGGATATTCATATTCCTATGTTACTACAAACATGCTATCATAAATATTCATAGCCTCATATTTATATATATATGAGGCTATATATATTTATACATATATATGTATTTATACATATATATGTATTTATACATATATATGAGGCTATGAATATTTATGATACATAAGTAACCACAATACATAAATAATTTTATATTCTCCCTTTTCCACATATACATTTTCAGAAGTTTTAGGAATTTATCTTCAATTTTGCTATGATAAGCAAATCAAAATAAATATCACCCTTAATAATTCAGACGTGGTCTCGGGGAAGACTTCAAATCACCCTGCTGCAGACAGGCAGGTCTACCCACGCCCTACCGAGGTCCCCAGTCGTGCAGAATACGCTGAATCAGCCTGCTGCACACAGGAAGGTCTGTGCACTCCCTACCGAGGTCCTGAGTTGCACTGAAGACACCAAATCACCCCGCTGCAGACAGGCAGCCACCTGGTTCCACACTACAAAGACGCAGAGGACACCAGACCACCAGACCACAGTACTGAGTCCCACTGTTCCCAGCCCAGAGGTAGGGGCTTCTGAGCCATTGTCCCACT
>NW_004624820.1:1464143-1474298 GCF_000247695.1 Heterocephalus glaber | reverse complement strand
GGAAAAAATAAGAACCAAGATACATCATGTAAAGGTACAAGATCCCAATGATGAATATAACTCTATTGTATAATTAAAATGTACCAATAAACTTAATGGAAAAAAATATTTATCATTTCTTTGTGGTAAGAACATTTAAAATCCTTTCTAAGCCCCCTTGACTTTAAGTATAGAGTTCCTCAAGTTTCAGTTCTAAATGTTTGCTACTCTTCACTCTGCTTCAATACCAATGGCCTTCTTCCTGCTCCTCATATTCACCAGCCCTTCCATCCAACCAAAGTCCTCCACATATAGCATTCTGGGAAAGTTCCTTTCTCTTTCTACTGGACTAGACACACACATTTCTTTGACATCTTACTGTATTCAGCCCTTCAGCATGCCCTCACCTAATTATCTGACTAAGTGAAGTCCTTCTATTATGTGTTCATTCCCCTATTAGACCACATTATTCTCAAGAATAATAAACACTGTAGTAATTTACATTTTAATTTTCTTTAAATTTATTATCTATTGGGCTGGGGATTTAGTTCAATGGCACCATGCCTGCCTTGCAAGTGCAAGATCCTGAGTTTGATCCCCAGGACCAAAAAAACAAACAAACAAAAAAAGAGAGAGAAATTTACTATCTATTGCTTATATTAGACTGGGACTTGTTGAAGTATATAATAAAAGGGCCAAGTAAATATTCATTGAATGAATGAATGAATATCCTTCCAAAATGGTTTTCAGCAAATTTTACTAATGGCTAAAAAAGTATTTCTTGAAAGAATTAAGGACTGTCTTTAGGCCCCACACTGTGTCACCTACAAAACAGGGGCCTACCCTGCTCATTACATGGGGTCTTTAAATATTTAGAAAATAAATACAATATTTGAAATTAAAGCTCAAATATCTGCATCAGTTTTGGTAAGCTAAATAAACTACTGACTCAAATAAACACATATACTGTATGGCTTGAATACAGCAGAACTTTACTTCTTGTTTATACAGTATCCAAGAACAGGTGTGTGGGGCAGCTGGAAGCTTTTGCCCCATGCATTGTTTCAGGAGCCCACATGCTTTCCATTCCACAGCTTCCCAATGATCTTGTTCTCACCTGCATTCAACCCACAAAAGAGAGTGTGAAGGAAGAATTTCGATTCTCTCAAAAGCTCCAGTGCAGAAGGGCACACCTCGCTTCGACTCATCATGTAGCTATTATCCTGTCACTATGGAAAAAGGAGAGAATGGATCTTGCAGCCAGCCAGCAGTCTCTCCTGCTACCATCCAAAGACGTGACCTCTTCTTGTTTCAGCTTCACTGTGTTTTTTGAACATGTGACAATTGTGAGCAATAACAACATTCTGGTCTGAAATTAGGTCAGGCTGAACGGCAACAAAAACATCTGCTATCTTTCCTAGTAATAAGAAGCAATGGTACCCCAATTTCCTTCCACAATAACTCAGTTGGGGTTGAGGATTGGGGAGATGTTGATCAAAGGATACAAAATTTTAGTTAGAAGGAAATCTATTGTGTATATTGTATATATTGGTGACTATAGATAATAACAATATTTTGTGTATTTGAAATTGCTGAGAATAGTTTTGTTTTGTTGGTACGAGGAAATGGACCCAGGACTTTCCCACTGAGTTACATATCCAGCCCCTCTTTTATTTTTTATTTTGAGTAGGATCTCACTAAATTTCTAAATTGCCCAGGCTGGGCTCAAACTTGCAATCCTCCTGGTCAGTCTCCCAGAGTGCTAGGATTACAGGCATGTAACACCATGCCCAGCCTGAGAGATTTTAAAACGTTCCCATCATAATAAAAGGAAGTATGAGAGGTAACACAGAAGTTAAATAGCCTGAGTTAGCCACCCCCAATGGATACATATATTAAAATTTCATATCATACACCATAAATAAGTGCAATTTCAATTTGCCAATTTAAAATAAATAGGCCTAAGGAAGTTTATTGACCCATTTTACCATGTGAAGGCATATCACCTTCAAGCCAGGAAAGAGGCCCTCACCAGACTGACTAGATCTGCTGATGTCTTGATCTCAGACTTTCCAGTCTCTGGAACTATGAGGATAACTTTCTGTTGTTTAACTGGATATGGTGATGCATGCCTGTAATCCCAGCCCTCTGGAGGCTGAGGCAGGAGAAACCCTGAGAGTTCAAGGGCAGCCTGGGGTACATAATGAGTTCAAGGCCAGAGAGAACCTGTCTCAAAAGAACAAAAACAAAAAATTGTTTTTTATAAATTTTTAATAATTGTTTGTGAGTATGGGGGTGTGACTCAGTGATAGGGCACTTGCTTAACATTCCTGAGGCCCTAGATTTAATCCCCAGAAACACACACACACACACACACACATGTTTGTGGAAGTTAAAACATTTGCCATTCTCTGTTCTGCTTAGACTGAGAAGAAAAAAAACCAACAAACAGAAACATCCCAATCAAAATACCAATAGGATACTTCACAGAACTAGAGAAAACAATCCTAAAATTCATATGGAACCAGAAGAGACCTAGAATAGCAAAAGTAATTCTGGCCAGCAAGGGCACCAAGGGCAAAGCAGGGGCCATCACAATCCCCAATTTGAAGTTATACTACAAAGCTACCATGATAAAAACAGCATGGTACTGGCACACAAAAAAATAGACCCAAAGATCAATGGAACAGAATAGAAGATGCAGAAAAAACTCCAAGCACACTCAATTACCTTATCTTTACAAGGGGGGCAAACACCTTCCCTGAAAGAAAGATAACTTCTTTAATAAATGGTGCTGGGAAAACTGGCTTTCCACATGCCAAAGGAAGACTGAACCTAACCCATATCTCTCACCATGCATTAAACTAAAATCAAAATGGATCAAAGATCTAAATATTAAAACAGAAACACTAAATCTGCTGAAAAATAGAACAGGTAGAACTCTTGAAGACATAGATATAGGCAAAGATTTTATGAACAAAATCCCAACTGCACAGGAAATATCACAAAGAACAACTGGGATCTAATCAAATTAAAAATCTCTTGCACAGTGAAAGAAACCATCAACAGAGTGAAGAGACTGGGGCCAGGGATTTAGCTCAGTGGTTCCACCACCTGCCTTGCAAGTGCAAGGACCTGAGTTTGATCCCTGGTACCAAAAAAACAAAAACAAAGAAACAGAGTGAAAAGACAACCCATAGGACTGGAAAAATTTTTTGCCAGCTAATCCTTAAAGGACTAATTCAGTGATACTTCAGTTTATGAACTTAATTCATTTCATGATTCTGGGGAAGATGATTGCATTAGTGTTCATGCAGGGAAAATGGCCATGATCTTGTTCATCACCTGATGCAGAGCTCATGAAGAGAAGCAAAATTCTGCCAAACCCTTCTGTTTGGAAACCGAATTAGTCACAAACAGAAACATTCGTCAACCAAGATACTGTACTGTATCTAGAATATATAAAGAACTTAAAAAAATCAGACCAACCCAAATTTAAAGACTCAACACAAAAATGAGCATCTGAAATGGATACTTCTCAGATAAAGAAGTAAAAATGGCAAAAAAAATATGAAAAAATGTTCAACATCACCGATCATTCAAGAAATACAAATTAAAACAACACTGAGATTCATCTCACTCCAGAAAGAATGGCTATCATCAAGAAATCAACCAGAGCTGGGCACGGTGGTGCATGCCTGCGATCTCAGCTCTTGGGAGGCTGAGGCAGGAAGATCACTCAAGTTCAAGGCCAGCCTGGGATACATAGTAAGCTCAAGGCCAACCTGCACTACAAAGCGAGACCCTGTCTCAAAAAAAAAACCCAAAATAAAATAAAAGATTCAATCACTGGTACCAAAAAAAAAAAAGAAAAAAAAATCAACCAATAACAATTTCTGGTGAGGTTGGGAGGGGGAAATGAACTCTTCTCCATTGTTGGTGGGACTTAAACTGGTACAACTACTATGGAAATCAGTATGGAGATTCCTCAAAAAAACTAAAACTAGAAGTTCTATTTGACTCAGCTTTTTCCTTTCTAGGTATATTCCTGAGAGTTAAAAATATCATACCACAGTGATGTATGCATAGCCATGTTTATAGCAGCACGATTTATAATAGCTAAATCTTGGAAATAGCCCATATGCCTATCAACAGATGAATGGATAAAGAAAATGTGGCATTTGTATACAGTGGAGTACTACTCTACCATAAAGAAAGATAAACTTGCTGGGCATAGTGGTGCACACCTGTAATCCAAACACTCAGGAGGCTGAGGCAGGAAGATTGCCATGAGTTTGAGGCCAGCCTGGGCTACATACTGAGTTCAAGGCCAGCCTGAACTACACAGGAAGACCCTGTCTCAAAAAACAAAAATAAATAAATAAATAAAATTTTAAAAGAGAATGGCAGAAAAGATGGAAAAAGCTTTTGTAAATGGGCAGTTGGAGAAGGGTTGAAGGGAGGGGAGAGGAATGAGAAAAAAAGCAGAATTAAGATATTATGGACAGGTACAAATTTCCTATGATGAATATGATCATTATGTATGACAAATATGTACCAATAAAAAAAGAAATCTTCAGAAGGCTCTAAAAAATTATTACATTGAATATAATTATATTCTGACAGCCCTGTAAAAGGAAACCATACTTCAAAACCACCTTCCTGGCTCCCAAAATAGTGCCCTGGCACTTGAGCTGTATATTTCATTTTGTTTTCTAAATATATTCTGAGCTTCCAAAAGAAAGTAAAACTACTAGTAAAACAGGTACCAATGGAGTGACAGGAGGAGAGAGGTCAGAGAAAGGAAGTATTTTCTTTTTAAAGATATTATTTTGAAAAGTACCATATGGGCTATGTATGAAGTCACAATTAGACTGCTCTGAAAATACTCCTGAGTGAAAAAATGCCTTTACCTTCTCATTCTGTGTTATACAAAATGTCCTCGAGGAAGAACAGCACAGTAGCATCTCCCAGTGTTTGCCTTTATACTTTAAAAAGTTTTTATGTACAAAGAACTTAATGAAATTTTTTTGAAATTTTTTTGAAATTTCACCACAGTTCAAAAAATGGCTTTCTAGGTCAGATGTGGTGGTGCATGCCTGTAATCCTAGCACTTGGGAGGCTGAGGCAGAAGGATCGCTGTGAGTTCGAGGACAGCCTAGGCTACATAGCGAGACCCTGCCTCAAAACAAAAAAAAGGCTTTCTGAATGATTTGCACAATTTTATGAAGACCTCAAAAACTATAATAAATGAGAAGAATCAATAAAGTTTTATTTTTGTTTAAAAAACATTTATTAGAAAATGTCTAAAAGAAAAAATTCACCTGGCGCTAGCCATGTTGGCACACTTCTGCAATCCTAGGTACTCAGAAGGCTGACGCAGGAGGATCAAAATTGTGAGACCAGTCTGGGAAACCTAGAAAGAACTTGTCTCAAAATAAAAAATAAAAAGGGCTGGAGATGTAACTTAGTGCTTCCTGGATGCAGTCCCCAGTATGGCAAATACATACGTACCTACATACATACTTACACATATATATACATATATATATATATTGGATGCTGCATTTCTCAGGCCTTTTTTTTTTTCCTTTGGTATTGGGGATTGAACTTGGGTCCTTGTGCCTGCCAGGCAGGCTGCAGAACCACTAAACTAAATCCCTGGCCCACATCCCTTTTTGATCATAGAACTTTCCTCTTTTTTTTTAAGAGCATCTAGAACTAGCGTTCAGTTTCCTACTTGGAAAATCTTGATTTATACCAATTGAAAGAAGAGAAGAAAGATATATGTAGCACAACACAATTTATAGAAGACTCAAACTGCTTATATTTCAGCTTCAAAATACATCCAGCCACTCACCTGATGGTGGCAGGGCACACACAGCTCCGTCACCTACACAGCCCCTCCACACCTGGCTGGGGCCCTGCTAACACCCAGAACCCACCTCTCTGTGGAAAGGTCATCACCTGGGTCACCACAGACAGCTGACTCAGGGTGTTTGTCATCATAGACATGCAGTCCTGAACCTGCAGCTTACAGAAGTATAGAGAACGGGAAAGGGGACGTCACCAGAGACCCCTGCAGTGGGTGCTGGTCTCCGAGAGCCACGGCAACACAAAGCTAATTAAAGAATAAAGGCAGGAAATGAGACCTAGAGAAAAAGCTGGGTCTTGGGACTGATCCGGGCTGCTCTGGGCAACAAAGACAAAGGCCCCCAAGTGCATCCAGTATTTATTGAACACAACCATGGGAAGGAGTTGGGAACCCAGTATGCTTTGAAGGCATCTAGTGAAATACTGCCGAACACCTGGCATAATGGTGCCAGGCAGGGCTGTTAGGGAGTGAGCACTGCTTATCTTGCTTAGATAGAACAAACAGGTACTGGGACTGGGTACAATTAGCAAGCAACCCATCGGGTCATTGAGAAGCATAATTCAGGGGAAAGAATTTTAATTGGGGTCACACTGACCGCAGCTGCACGTAACTCAGCAGAGCCCTGCCACTTCACAGACCAGTGCTTAGGCCTCAGTGGCAGCCCTGGGGGGAGGCGCTATACTTGTCCAGTCCACCATGTGACATGCCCATTTGAGTCACATAGGACTTCAGTCTGACTCCTGATATAAAACAATATAGCTGAATTAGGGAAAGCAAGAAACATGTGCCGCTTATAGCCCGTTAGTACTGGCCAGGGAGATCTGCTATACAAAAGCCCCACCTGGACAAAGGAAAAACAAACTGTAGACAAATTATCAAAGAGAAAGCATGGAAACTGCTGAATCATTGAGGTCGTTTCATTTCATAAACTACACTAGTAGTACTTTACATAGAAAGCACTAATACTCAAATTTAGGATTTCAGAATCAGTACCTTGGAAAGACCTTGAGAGATTTCTCACCTTGAAGACTACATGAGTCAAGATAGATACTCAACAGGTTTTTTTTAATTTTAAACCTCCAAACAGATCATGATGGCCTCCTCTTCCTGTGTGCTCCCTGTTTACATCCTTATTCGCACCTCCCACACTGAATAGCAATTGTTAATCAAGCATAGTGTGAGCTCCTTGAGAGTTGAAAATGAGTCTGATTTTTAAAGCCTTGATGTGCTAATAAACATTTTTGAACAAATGGAAAAATATTGGCTGAGTGAATATATGTTTCCTTGGTAACTTAATTATCAGTCTTATCATGAGGTTTTTCTTCATACCTACTCCCATAGTTACTTTCTCATCGCTGGGACATAATACAGTGGACCCTCGAGTTACAACTGGCCTGACATATGAACAACTTGGGTTACAACCAGAATTTTAGTTTTAACTTATGAGCAAAGTCTTGAGTTATGACCTGAATGCCGGCTACTTGTTTCCAGATGATCTCAGACAGAGACTTAACCCTTAAAGTGTTCTGGAAGGAACATTACAATGTCCTTTCCTGTGCAGGGTTAATTTAGAAGCCCTGGGGGAATGTATCTCTAAGGACACTGAGATCTGCCTGTGTACAGGCTGTGCAGAGGAGCCTGAGCCTTCAATTGACCAGTGTGAGTTACAACCAGCCCTCATGAATGAATTGAGTTCATGAGTCAAGAGTCCACTGTACTCAAAACTCACAACTTAAAGAAGGAAAGGTTTATTTTGGCTCACAGTCTGTAGAGGTTTCAGTCCAAAGTTGGCTGGCTCCAAGGCAGCACAGCATGGAAGAGGGGCGTGGCAGAGGAGGCTTGCTCATGCCAAGGCTTCAGGAAGCAGAACAGGATCAAGGACGGGAGACATACATCCTTCCTGGCCATTCCCCAGTGGCCCAGTTCTTCCCACCAAGTTTCACCTCTCAACATCACACCAAGCTATAAACCCATCAGTGGACTAATCCAGTGATGAGTATCACACACACATGATCTAGTCACCTCCCAAAGCCCCATCTATGAGCACATGAGGCTTTGGGGGGACATTTAGATATAAACCATAACACCTGCTTAAATAGTTGTGTACAGGAAATTCTTGTGTATAGAAAATTCTCTAAAAGATTCTAGAAGTTACCCAGGCTGGCTAGACATGCATTAAAAATACTTTTCTTGCTTTTGTTCATTATATTTCTTCTTAATGTTAACCAAAGAAAGCTATATAACCATCCTTGCAGATGTATTTCAATTTCACAGATCTCTAGACACAGAGGCTCCATGCACATACCTCCATGAGGGATGCAAACAAGGTAAATGGGTAAATCAGGGGAACTTGGGCCAAGGCCCAACACTAAGGCTCAGTGTTATGTGCTGCCTTGATATCTGGTGACATAGAGGGTGTTGAAGGGTCTACCTACCAGTTCCCATCCCCATTCTGCTCCCATGGATCAGGTACCTTGGTCAAACAACTGTCCTTATCAGGGAAGCCAGGGACACTTCCTGCTTGTCCCTAACTAGTGAGTTTGTTTCCTGTCAGCCTGTGCAATTATCCCAATGAGCCAGCCACATTTTCCCAGGAGAAGGCAGAGTCACCTCACCCTTTTGATGCTATAAAGCCTGCCTCTCAAGTCCCTGCTTGTCCACTGGGATCCTGAGTGCAGCTCCCTTGTGATCCTGTGTGACATTCATTGTCCTCCATCCCTCATGAGTAATAAACTTCTGTTGATCTCATTTATCCAATATTAGATGCCAAATGTCCAGCTATTCCCCAAACCCTAGGTCAAGGAGTAGAAGATGATTAAAACAGAGATGGATCTGAGATGGGAAAAACAATTGCCAGCGAACAAATTCTAACAAGGCCTGGCCTTAGTGCCTTGGAGACAGTCAGGGACCATGGAGGCCGAAGTGAAACATGTCCCAATTTAAGTAGGCAGCTGTCATAGAGCTCTAGCCTATTGTTGCAAATCAGTCACAATGGCACAGTGTTGTCAAATTTTCAAGCTTTCAAGAGACACTGGAAATCTGGATTTTATATAGAAACTCACACCAGGTGTGGTGGTGCACACCTGTAATCCCAAAACTCGGGAGGCTGAGACAGGAGGATCACCACTAGTTTGAGGCCTGCCTGGGCTACATAGTGAGTTCAAGGCCACTCTGAACTACAGAGTGAGACCCTGTCTCAAAAGGAAAGAAAGAAAAAGAAAGAAAGAAAGAAAGAAAGAAAGAAAGAAAGAAAGAAAGAAAGAAAGAAAGAAAGAAAGGAAGGAAGAAAGGAAGGAAGGAAGGGAAAAGAAAAGAGGTACTACTGCGGCAGAGGGCTGAGGAGGTGAGCCACGCAGGCGCCAGCACACTCCCAAACCCGGCTGTGCCAAACCATTACCTGGATCCACACCACAGAGTTACATGGGTAATAAAGGACATTATTCTGAGCTTGAGAAGATAGAGTAGAAGTGAACAACAGAAAGAGGGCCTCTCTGAGGCCCCTTGATTAAAATTAAAGTCCACTGGAAAAGAGAAGAAAATCTCTGCAATAAAGGTACACCAGACCACCTTAGTTGGAGGAGCAGCATTGTGGACCAGAGCAGTGCGGCTGTAAGCAGATCCCAGCCAGGGCTCCAGCCTGACCCCAGAGGCTGGGGCACAACAGCTCAAGCTAAGGACCTGCCTGGAAAAGAGCTGCACAGGCACACAAGCAACAGCCAGAAACTTGCCCCAATACCATCAGTAAGTGTGTGACACCCTAGCCAGAACCTTGCTCACACAACAGGAACTAGGGTACACAGCCCCCAGCAAAAGGCTATCCCAGACAACAGCTACATAGGGGCCCTAGCCAGTGGCACACCTAGATACCATCCCAAGTGTGCACAGGCCCCAGTCAGAACCCCACCTAGATAACAGGTAAGCTCAGGGATCCAGAAGGCCACTTTTCTGAACCCAGGAATTAGTGTACTGGTGAACAGCAGAGAAAAGGTTGTGGCTTGCTGAGAATTGAAGACCACTGGGTGAGCAAAAAGTTGCCTCAACAAAGGCATAGCAAGCTGCATCTGTGGAAATGAGAAAACATGTAAACAAGCCTCAAAACCAGACTTCCAGATCACCTAAGACAACCCCAAAGGGAAATGAGATGGAACACTCTGATACTCAACCACCTGGACTCACTGAACTGGCAACAAAAGAGAATCTGGAAAAGATGAAATCAGAAATAATTTCTCAGATAACAGCAGGGATTGTGCCCATAGTGCAAGACATGATTAATAAATCTAGAGAGGACACAGATAAAAAAA
>NW_004624820.1:1445307-1457693 GCF_000247695.1 Heterocephalus glaber | reverse complement strand
TAAAATAATACATAAATTTAAAAAATAAAGTAAAATAAAAGCATACTTAAAGGGAATAGGATTTTTTTTGTTTTTTGGTGGTGGTGGGGGTTTGGTTCCAGATATCAAACTCAGGACCTCACATTTGCCAGGCAGGTGATATGCCGCTGAGCTAAATCCCCAGCCCAAAGGGAATAGTTTTGAAGCAAATTAATTCATTTATTCATCAAAAACCTTTTATTGAGAATTTACTCTGTTGCAGTCACTATTGAAGATGATAGTGATATATTAGTGAAATAAAGAGAATAAGATTCCTACTCTCACTGTTTGCATCCCATAATATTAAGCAGGGTATAAAATCTACTGTACCTGTTAATTATAGCTCTGTAAAAATATGTAAGCTGATGGATAAAATCAGAAGAGAATGTGCAAAAATTAAAATGGCAACTGGCTCTGTTAAGGAGATTACAAATTATTTACAAATTATTTCTTTCTCAGTATAAAATTTCTTTTTCAGTATAAAATGCATGAGTTCATAATGAAAGAAAATAAAAAGAAAGGACAAAAAAATACATTGGTCATGTGAAGGTTACTAGGTACCAACTCATCATTCATCATGCAAATTGATAAATAAATGGAATGACTGTACAATTTATTATCCAAACTGAGATACTTTTGAGAATAAAATCCAATTCAAATTCACACATTGAATTTAGATGATGTATGTCTTAATTTTCTTTTTATCTATAACTTTAGACTTCCCTAGGACTTACGTCAACATCATCTCTCACTTGTACTACCACAACAGCCTTTACTCTCGATCCCTAAAAATCACCTACTATTCAGCATCAAAAGTCATCTTTGCAAAGTAATTCAGAGGAATTAAATGGAGGATAATGGTGGCAACCTGAATTCAAATCTCTTCATACACATTAAAAACAAAATAGTAACAAAAACATTAGGATTACCAAAGAGTAAAAATAAAACAAAGTGTGACACACACCTTCCACATCCTTATGAACCAGATAATATCATAAATTTCAAGTCATAGTCATATGTTGCTTAACAAGAGAGGTAAGTTCTAAGCAGCACATTGATTTCATTGTGTGAACAAGATACAATGTACTTATACCAACTAAGATGGCTCTGCCATGTTTAAGCAATGTAATCTTATGGGACCACCACCATATATGAAGTTCATCGCTGACTAGATCATGTTTATATGGTACATGACTATACCCAAAAGTAGAGAAATAACACTTAAATGACAATATAGCTCCCACCAGCAATGCAAGTTTGTGAATACAGAGAAAGTAACATGGACACTCAAAAAGAAGAGAAGACAGATGAAGACTTAGAACACAAACAAAATTACCCAGAGAAAGAGAAGTACAACATGAATGACAAAATATCAAAATGCCAACACTTCTCAGTTCATGGTACCTGACCGGAGAAAGGGACTTGAAAATGAGTGGGACCAGAAGAGAAGAAGAGGAATAGTACTTCTGAAAGAAAAGGAGAAAAATATAAAAGGGATAAGGTCCTTTGGAGTGTCTCAGTGAAGGGAAATGAAAATACCAAAATTAACATGGAAATAAAATAGAAGACCTGCCAAGTTTTCTCCCACTTACACCCATCACCAATATCATAATCTACTCAGAGGGAAAAAAATGCATTTCACTAAATGAAAGAAAGAACTCATGAACCAAAAACTGTCTGGGAAATGGGTTAGGATAGGAAAAAAATCAAACAATACCATACAAAGCTATTGTAAGGAAAAATACAATCAACATATAAGTCAAAATGTTTCAACTGAAAAAATTCTCCTAAAAAATGCCAATCACAAAACTTAACACACTTGAGCTGATTTAAATAATGTCAAACAAACATATGGAGATATTGAAAAGTTTAGAACCAGAAGTGTTGGTGCTGTGTCCCCTCCCCAACATGAGCAAGCAGGCCCATGATGGACACGCAGCATCCCCCAGACACGAGGCTGTGACCATCCACCAACTGCAAGGTAGCTCTACATTTTGCTCCCACTTGGCACAGGGCAGCAGAGATGAGGACTCATCAACTGACCTGATCCTGTGCTAGAACACCTGTGGGAACAACCAGACCCCAAAGCTGTCAACATTAAGTCCAACAGTCCACTTGAACACAAATTCAATGGCCAACATCCATTAGAGAGCAGAAGGCATATCATGTTTCCAGTCTACCAATGGGAGCAGAGATGTACCTTAGCTTGGGCAGTAACCACAGTATGGGGTGAATGAACAGAGGGGTCTGTGGTGCAGGGAAGATAACTCAAAAACCCACAGGTCCTAAAGCTAGGCTTGTGACTGGCTGGATCCTGAGACTTCAGAGAGTGGAGAAAGAAATTAGGGGGGAAATGTGATTCCAAAAGCATCAAGAAAAATTATATACTTAGGAATTAATCTAACTAAGGAAATGAAACACCTCTACAGTAAAAACTACAGTACTCTGAAAAGGGAACTCAAAGAGAACATCAGAAAATGTTAGGCATAACTATTCCTGTTAGGCATAACCAATGCAGTCAAAATGGCCACAGTTCCAAAACTGATATACAATTAATGCAACCCCAATCAAAACACCAACAGCATTCTTCACACAATTGGAGAAAACAATCCTAATTCACATGGAATCAGAAGAGACCTGTAATACCAAAAGTAATCTTGAGTAACAAGGACAATGTGGTAGGCAACAAAATCTCAGACTTGAAGTTATATTACAAAGCTACAATGATTAAAACAGCATGGGACTGGCACAAAAACAGATATGTGGATCAAGGTCACAGAATAGAGGATGCAGAAAAAAACCCCAACACATTCAACTATTTGATATTTGACCAAGAGGCCAAGAAAAGATGGCCTCTGTAATAAATGGTGTTGAGAAAACTGGCTATCCACATTTAGAATATTGAACCTAGCCCTATAGCATTTGCTATGTACTCAACTAAGATCAAAATGGATCAAAGAATTGAATATTAAAACAGAAGCAACGTGCCAGAAGATAAAATAAGTAAAACTCTTAAAGTCACAGGCATTGGCAAGGATTTTTTTTTTTTTTTTGAGACAGGCTCTCACTATTTAGTGCAGGCTGGCCTTGAACTCACTATGTAGCCCTGGCTGGTCTCAAACTCATGGTGATCCTGCCATCACCTCCCAAGTTCTGGAATTACAGGTATGTGCCACCATGCCCAGCTAGGAAAGGACTTTCTAAACAGAAGCCTGGTTGCACAGGAAATAGCACCAAGAACCAACAAATGGGATCGTATCAAATTAAAAAGCTTCTGCACAACAAAAGAAACAGCCAACAGAGTGAAAAGACAACCTACAGAATGGGAAAATTGTTGCTGGTGTTTCCTCAAACAGAAGACTACTATCTAGAATATATAAAGAACTCAAAAAATGAGAAATGGAAAAAATGGAAACAAAGTCTTTGTAAATAGGGAAGGGTGGAGGGAGTGAAGGGGGTGGAGGGGGTGAAGGGAGTCCAGGGAATGGGGAAAAAAAAGAACCCCAAAAAATTAGATCCCAGAGCCAGGGATTTAGCTCAGTGATTCCAGCATCTGCCTCGCAAGTGCAACGTCCCAACTTTGATCCCTGGTATCAAAAAAAAAAATTAGATCCCAAAATAAAATACCAAATCAAAAAATGGACAAGTGAAATAAATGATCATTTCACAGAAGTACAAGTGGCCAATAAATACATGAAGAAATGTTCAACATCACTGGCCATTGTAGAAATGTAAATTAAAACTACACTGAGATTCCATCTTACCTCAGAAAGAATGACGATCATGAAGAAATAAAATAATAACAAATGCTAGGGAAGCTGTGGGGAAGAAGAAACCCTTCTCCATTGTTGGTGGGAATATAAACTAGTGTAACCACTGTGGAAATCAGTATGGAGATTCTTCAGAAAATTAAAACTAGAAATTCCATTTGACCTACTTCTAGGTATCTTCCTGAAAGAGTTTAAGACATCATATTACAGTGATACATGAATACCTATGTTTACACCACACAATTTCTAATAGCTAAATCTTGGAAGTGGCCTATATGTCCATAAACTGATAAGTGGACAAAGAATGTGGTATTTACATACAATGGAGTACTACTCTGCCATAAAGAAAGATAAACAAGTCATTTATCAGAAACTGCATGCTCCTTGAGACCATAATGTTAAGTGAAATAAATAAGACACACAAGCTTAAAGATTAAGATTTCTCTTATATGAGAAACCCAGCTTAGCTGGGGATTTAGCTTAGGGGTTCTGCCACCTTGCAAGCACAAGGTCCCAAGTTCAATCCCCGGTATAAAAAAAAAATATCTGGGCCGGGGATTTAGCTCAGTAGTTTCAGCACCTGCCTTGCAAGTGCAAGGTCCCAAGTTTGATGCCCGGTACAAAAACAAAACAAAACAAAAAATACCTTAGAAACCCAGCTTATTAAAAAAAGAGAGAGAGAGAGAGAAAGCAAAATACAGCCTGGTATGGTAGCACACACCTATAATCCCAGCACTCAGGAGGCTAAGGCAGGAGGTTTGCCCTCGAGGCCAGCCTGGGCTACATAGTGAGTTGAAGGCCTGCCTGAACTACAAAGGGAGACCCTGCCTCAAAAAACAACAACAACAAAAAAGCGAAATAAAAGATACATAATAGGAAGTAGGGAAATAGCTCTTTCTCAGATGGGAAAGGGATCTAGAGATGGAGCAAGGAGGGGAGGAAAAGGGGACAAGAAAAGAAATTAAAATGTGTTATTTACGTGTATGAACTTCACATAAGAAGCATAAAAACTACTGCAAACATGTACTAATAAATACATTAATTAATTAAAAAATAAAAGTTTGGCAAAAGGAAAAAAAGACCAAAAATAATAGAATCAGAAATCTCAAAGTAAATAACAGAATAGCCCCAGGAAGATCTATGCAAGGGAAAAATATATAAGAAAATGGATTGAGATAAACCAAAACAACCCATAAAAACAAAGGAAGAGGGAAAACTATCTTGGAAATGAAAACTATTTTGAAAGATGATCAAGGGAAAATATATTTGAATGGAAACTGAATTTAAAAAGAAAGCCAGGCATAGTAGTATATGCTATATTTCCAGCTCTTCAGGAGGCTGAGGCAGGAGAAACACTTTAGCCTAGGAGTTCAAGACCTGTTGAGGCAACATAACGTGACTGCATCTCAAAAACAAACAACTCTGAGCTAGGTATGTGGCTGAGTGGTAGCACATGTAAAGACCTGGTTTCAATCCCTAGCATGCACACACACACACACACACACACACACACACACTCACACACACAACTACAAAATCAGTAGCAAGAACACGAAGTAAAAGAAAGATGCAAAAGTATTAGAGAAAGTAAAAAATAAATGATATGAAAAAAGCAAAAGAAGTTCCAAAATATGGATAGCTGGTATTCCTGACAAAAACAAGAGAATAGGGTAAAACTATTATTTAACAGTACAACCCAAGAAAACTT
This sequence comes from Heterocephalus glaber, assembly GCF_000247695.1. Next base: position 1,452,197 of record NW_004624820.1, on the reverse strand, counting down.
TCTGAAATTCAGCAAAAACTTAAACTATGTATTTAAAGGGCCTAACATTTACCTAAGACCATTTAAATAAAATTATTAACTCTAAGATATACTAATAAAAGTATTAGAATTTAAAGGCTAAGAATATTCCTGGGTTTACAAGCAGAAAAAAAGATCAAATTAACAGGCATAAGAAAAATTAGACTGGCATTAAGTTTCACAAAAACAACCAGTAAAGCAAGGGGGCACTATTTTTAAGAAACTGAAAAATATATATAAGCCAAGAATTTCATAGCATGATGTCCTTCAAGAATTGAATCTGAGTAAAGAGTTTTAACATTCTCAGGGAATAACACCTACTCAGGTAGGAGTGGGTACACAGTAGCCCACCCAAGAGGTGTAGACTGGGATCTATCTTTGTTCGGCCCAGAAGGTAAAATGTCCCAAATGTTAACAGGCCGTGATGAAACCAGGAAGGGCAGCAGCAGTACTTGTGAATACCAGCTAGCCTCCTTAATTAAAATGAGCAGACAGACAGATTAGGGGAATAGGATTCAAAGTCCAGAAACAGATTCAACTACATATGGTAATCTAATATATAATAAGAATGACATATTAAATCACTGTGTCAAAGATGGACTTTTTAATAAATATTGCTGGTACAACTGAATAGCCACTTGGAAAGAGATAAAACTACATTCCATTCCTCATACCATGCACAGAAATAAACTAATGAATCAGAGGTCTAAATACTAATAAATAAACTATATTAAAAATACTAAAAGATAACACAGGTGGGTCTGGAGGATGTAGCTCAGTGGTAGAGCACTTGTCTAACGTGTATGAGGCCCTGGGTCCAACCATCAGCACCAAAAACACACTGACAAAAGAGAAAATGTAGGTGAATTCCTCCAAGCTTGAATTTAGGAAAAGACTTTCTAACCTGTAACTTAAACTCTAAATGCAATAAAGCATACAAATTTAACACTGTAAAAATTAAAAATTATTACATGACAAAAACACACAACACAAGACAAATGACTAATAGGAAAAATTATGTTGTGTGTGTGTTTGTGTGTGTGTGTGTGTTAAACAAAGGACTAATATACAAGGAACTTTTACAATCTGGGGAATATATAAATATTTCTATAGAAAAGTGAGCAAAATAAATGAACAGAGAAATATATAAAATACCCCCTAAACATATGAAAATATATTCAGTCATGCATAGTAAAAGAAATACAATTTAAAATTATACTTAATTATAATTTTTCTCCCATTGGATTGTTAGAAATTCAAAAGCATCACTATAATCGGTTGGCAATGCTGTGAAGGAATAGGCACTGGCGGGAAGGCAAAATGGTACAACACATCTGAAGGGAAATTTGGCAATATCACACAAAACCACATAGGTATTTACACTGAGATTCAACAATTCCTCTTACTGGATATTTATCCTAAAGATGTAACTCTAGCAATATGAAAATACATACCCAAAATGTTACTGATTGTAGAAATAATTGTAGTTACAAAATACTAGAATACTATCTAAACGACCAAGTAAAGGATATTTATTAGAAAAAATATAGTATATATACTATGCAACTATTTTAAAACAATGAGAAAGATATTCAATATATTTACATGTGGAGATTTTGGGATAACTGTACTGGAAAAAGTCAAAGTTTAAAAGTGTTTTTGTGGCCTCTTCTTTTTGTAGAAGAAAAGAAAATACAAACACATATATGCTTACTTTTCCAAAAAGAAAGACAGAAAAGGTTAAAAAAAAAGAACAATGAAATTGATTGTCTCCAAGAAGTGGGTGGGAAGGTGCAACAGTGGCACACAAAGGAGAAGAATTACACAGCTCTTAACAGAACTTTTTATAGAGTCTGACTCTTGAAAATAGGTCAATGTTCTATACAAGTAAGTACAAAAAAGAATATGTTTTGAAATATAAATAAATACAAAAAGTTAAATCAACAAGGACAAGGGAATATGGAAAAGCCTAAAACTGAATAGGAAACAAAACAAATGGCTCCTACTGTATTTCAAATAAATAACCATACTGAAGGATGATTATCCAAGAAACTTCAAACATTGTACTTGATTATATAAAATCTTTAGTCTAGCAGAAAGAGTCCTCCTCAAATCTTAAGCTATTATTACTAATTACATTATAGCTGTACAATGTAATATAGGACAGAACAAATGAGCAAATACATTATATTGTTGGGAACCAGGATGTGAGAGAAAAGAGAAACAAACAAGGGAAGAAAATGGCAAAGAAGAACCCTAGGGAACTGAGAGTTTCTGAGTTGCAAGTATCAATATGATCTCATGATTTCTTTCTTTCTTTCTTTTTTATTTATTTTTTTACTATGGCTTGAACACAGGGCCTTAGCACTTAGCTGTATCTTCAGCCCTTTTTCATTTTATATTTTAAGACAAAGTCTCGCTAAGTTGCTAACTTGCCCAGGCAGAGCTTGAACTTGTGATTCTCCTGATCTCATGATTTCTAAGAAAGAAAACAGTTTCTCACCACCACCACCTCTCTCTTGTAAAAGGGCCTGGAAACAATAAGCAAACCTAGCACCTAGGTCATGATTTCTGAGCATCTTTCCCCACAAAAAGAGGCAAGGAATCCTTAGCAAAAAAAGCTGATTCCAGGAGTGCAGGGAAAAGAAACAAGATTAGCCTGAAACATCTTTTTTTTAAATCAGAAAGTAGGTGCTTAAAAAAGAAAAGGTAGCATTTGAAAAAAATCTGTGTAAATTCCAAACAAATCTATTTGATTATCAAAATAAATACATTAATATAACCTACTGAAAAAAATAGAACATCCTATGCCCATACTGTTAATAAATGTACACCTAGATAAGTAAATAGAGAAGAGAAGATCTAGACTAGAGTGGTGACTGATAAAAGTGGAGGGCAAGCTCAGACAGACCCCAAGCTCGGATCATGTTCTACTGCTGCTACCTTGAAACTCATCCATTTCATTTTTGTACCTGTATTTTTTAAGTGAAGTTCTAAGGGTAATGGAGCATAAGTGTACGCAGAGGAGATATGAACAGCATGTGCATCTGTCAATCCTTGCCACTCCAGTTGCTTGCAGATAGATAGATAGATGTATATATGACTTTATATAAGATCTAATATATATGTACAATGGATGCTTGACTTACGAACTCAGTTCATTCTCGAGGGCTGGTTGTAACTCAAGCTGCTTATAAGTAAAGACTATTTTTCCCATAAGAAATAATGGAAATACCCATAATGCATTCCAAACCTCCCATAGTACCCCTTAACTAACCTTTTCATAATAAAAAAGAATGTATAATGTTTATAATTTACCAGAAACACCAATAATTTTCTAGTGTGTTCACCAAAAAGTTATTAAATGTGCCTAGTTTACTAGAAACAGTAATTTCATACTGTATTCACCATTTAAGTGGACATCTTTGGCTTGCAGGAAGGGAGGATGAAATGGAAGGTGGTTATTGTTTGGAAGGAGAGTCCCTTTCCATAAGATCATCAGGAATCTGGCTCTCTGGTGTCTTTCTTTCCTTGGGAGAGTGTGTAGCCCACTAGGACCTGCTTCTAGCTCACTAGGTCTCAACATTTTCAGAGCTAAAAACTGGTCTAAGGTTGTCTGTTTCTGTCTTTTCTTTAACGTTATCTGTAGTATGACATGGCATTGTCATTAAGCAAGTGAATGCAACAATTGGCTTTTTCTCTGTCTGGGTGGGTTTTCTCTACAAATGTTTGTAGCTCTGTCCATTTTTTCAGGATTTCCTTTATTTCACAAGAAGGATTTTGCTGCACTGATTGTTGATACTCCCCCTCCTCTTCAGAAAGCTCCTCAACTTTCATTTTCTGTTGCTCAGCCAGAAGTTACTGAAGTTCCTCTGTAGACAATTCCTCCAAGTGTTCCTCTACCAGTTCCTCAGCATCAAAACTGTGTACCTGCAAGCCTATGGACTCTGCTATAGTGACAGTGTCATCAACCACAGGGTCAATTGAAGGTTCAGGCTCCTCTACACAGCCGTCAAAGTCTCTCCCCTGTATAATTTTAGGCCATTCTTCCAAGCAGATCTAATGTTCTTAAAGAGACATTGACCCAGGATTTCTCAATTAACCCCACTCAGGAAAGAATAGAGTAATGTTCCTTCCAGGACCCTTTTAAGGGTTAAATCTGTATCTGAGACCATCTGGAAGCATTTCAGGAACAGTTCCTTGATATATAGCTTCTTAAAGTTAGCTATAACCTGCTGGTCCATAGGCTGCAGTAGAGAAGTTATACCAGGTGGGAGGAACTCAACTGAGAGCCATGGGAATTCTTCAACCAATTCTTCCAAATCTCGTGGGTGAGCAGGAGCATTGTCTATGATGAGAAGAGCCTTGAGTGGTAAGCCTTTGTCCTCTAGATATTTATTAACAGTAGGACAGAAAGCCTCCCTGATCCACTCAAGAAAAAGTACCTGTTACCCAGGCTTTTGTGTTAGATCGCCACACGACCCCTAGCCTATCCTTCATGACTTTATGTTTTCTGAACACTCTAGGGGTATTAAACCAAGATAGGCTTTATCTTAAAGTCATCACTCACATTGGCACACAGCAATAAGGTTAGCCTATCCTTCATAGGCTTGTGGCCTGGCATTTTCTTCTCTTCCTGGGTAATGTACGTTCTCCTGGGGATTTTCTTCCAGAAAAAGCCAGTTTAATCACACTTGAAAACTTGATGAGAACAAAAGCTATTTCTCTGTGTCATCATTTTGAAGTGGTGTATGTAATTTTCAGCAGCCCTTTTATCAGCACTGGCTGCTTCACCGTGGCTAGTTATGCTATGAACCCCAGTTCTTGCTTTAAAATTGTGAAACCACCCCTTACTGGCATGAAATGTTTCACCATTATCACTCATTGATTGATTATCCTTTACAAGATCTGAGTTTATAAGCCCTAGCTTTTTCACAAATTATAGACTCAGATAGGCTGCCATCTGCCTTTGTTTATCCACACTAATAATAGTCTTTTTAGCTCATCTAACACTGTTGATCGTGACTTACAAATTTGAGTAACACCTTTAGCAACACTAGCTTCCTTATATAAATCTTCTCTCTGTAAGATTGTCAAGATGATGGATTTTGACATGCTGTACATATTAGTGAGATCAGTCACAGGAATGCAACTCTCACTGTGATTGCTCTCGATTGTGATTGCTTTCTTTACCCTTCCTTCCTAAGCTTCTTTTCTAGTATTTTGGGGGCCATTTTGATAGCAGTAATTGTAGCAATTATATAAAGCACTGACAAAAATCATGTTCACAAACACATATTTGGCCTCAGACTGATGTTTACATATGTTTCCTGGCATCGAGAATCTTTGTTTACAATCACACAAGTGGCTGGCATTCAGGTCATAACTCAAGACTTTGGTCAAAAGTTAAAACTAAAATTCTGGTCATAACCCAAGTTGTTCATATGTAAGGCTGGTTGTAATTTAAGAGTCCACTGTACGGGGGAGTGAGAATACAAATGTGGCAAAAGGCTAAAAGATGACAAGTCTGAATAAAGGTATGGGTTATTTCTCTAAACTATACTTGGAACTTTGAAATATTACAACATAAAAGCTTAAGTGTATATATCAGATCATATCCTTTTCCTGCTCCTTTCCCCATGCCCCTTCAACAGTCTTCTGCCACAATTTATTTTATTTTATTTGTTGGGGGGTTTTTTGAGACAGAGTTTAATATAATTCACTTTTTTAAAACACCAATATGGTTTTAAGGATATTCAACTAATAATAATTCATTGTAGCACATTTGTTTCATGCAGTTTCCTCTAACTGCATTATCTATTACAATAACTATTTCAATATCACAGCAGTAGAGAATACATGTGGGGAAATTCAGTAACTAAAGTAAAAGCCAGAGTAATTATTGGATATAATAAACATCCAATGTTACCCTTTTACAAGCAAATGTACCCCTCAGTTTTCTTGACTATGCTGAGGAAAGGGCTGGATGGTACAGAACTAGAAAATATATAAAGTGTCCTAGAATTTGTAATCAAAACAAGCAAGAGTTTAATGTATACTTTCTAACAAAAGCTTTAAAGGAAATGCCTTCTAAAAAGTTAATTATTTTAATGTATCTTTCTTATGAATTTTATGATTTTGTAATGACTTCTGCAGATATAAAAGAATGTAAGGCAAATTTAGCAGACAAATTTAAAATGTTTAATTTCTAGAGACAAAACTGCCATAATTTTGTTACAATGATTTTATACCATTAACAATTTAACAATATTACAGTGTAATTTTAAGAACCCCAAATATCAATGAGGCTGAGGTCCTGAGTCTGCAGAAGATGCCAAATCACCCTGCTGCAGACAGGCAGGTCTGCCCATGCCCTACCTAGGTCCTGAGTCCGACAGAACACGCCGAATCACCCCACTGCAGACAGGCAGGCCTGCGCACACCCTACTGAGGTCCTGAGTCACGCGGAAGACACCGAATCACCCCGCTGCACACAGGCAGCCACCTGATTCCACACTACAAAGATGCAGAGGACACCAGACCACCAGACCACAGTACTGAATCCCACTGTTCCCAGCCCAGAGGTAGGGACTTCTGAGCCATCGTCCCAGTGCTCCTGGTCCAGAGGAAGGGGCTTCTGGGCCACCATACCTCCCACTGCTCCCAGCCCAGAGGGAGGGTCTTCTGAGCCACTATCCCACTGCTCCTGGTCCAGAGGAAGGGGTTTCCCGGCCACCATCCCTCCAGCTGCTCCCAGCCCACAGGAAAGGGCTTTTGGGTCACCATCCCTACTGATGCTCCCGGCCCCTGTCCCACCTCACCCAGCTCAGAGGAGGTAATCCGTGCAGGTACTAACAGCCCTCCGCCCCAGT
>NW_004624820.1:1396303-1413056 GCF_000247695.1 Heterocephalus glaber | reverse complement strand
CAGTGGGTCCAGGTGGTTGAGTATCAGAGTGTTCCATCTCATTTCCCTTTGGGGTTGCTGTAGGTGATCTGAAAGTTTGGTTTTGAGACTTATTTTTGTGTTTTCTCATTTTGACTGGGGCGGGGGGATGTTAGTGCCTGCTCGGATTACCTCCTCTGAGCTGGGAGAGGTGGGACAGGGGCCGGGAGCATCAGTAGGGATGGTGACTCAAAAGCCCTTTCCTGTGGGCTGGGAGCAGCTGGAGGGATAGTGGCCGGGAAGCCCCTTCTTCTGGATCAGCAGCAGTGGGATGGTGGCTCAGAAGCCCCTACCTCTGGGCTGGGAGTGGTGGGAGGGATGTTGGCCTGGAAGCCCCTTCGTCTGGGCCAGGAGGAATAGGACGGTGGCTCAGAAGCCCCTACCTCTGGGCCGGGAACAGTGGGACTCAGTACCTTGGTCTGGTGGTCTGGTGTCCTCTGCGTCTTTGTAGTGTGGAACCAGGTGGCTGCCTGTGTGCAGCGGGGTGATTCGGTGTCTTCTGCGTGACTCGGGACCCTGGTAGGGCATGGGCAGACCTGCCTGTCTGCAGTGGGATGATTCGGAGTGTTCCACACGACTCAGTACCTCGGTAGGGCGTGCACAGACCTGCCTGTGTGCAGCAGGCTGATTCAGCGTCTTCTTCAACTGTGTCAGATCTAATTCCTACAAGATCCCATGTCCTGTAATACTTATGAGTCTTCTTTGCAGACTAAGCCCTGAGTATAACCTCATGATTTTTTACATTTAGTTTAATCAATCATTTAAAAAAGAGAAGGCCCAAAATGCCTCTACCAACTTTTTTTGTTTGAACCAACAAAACTTTGTTGCATCCCTGCTGTGTGTTACACACCGTGGCAGTCTCTGGGGACATTTTGAAAGATTGCTTTCAAGGATAAATACAGATGAACAGAGACATTATAAGATCAATTAAACAATGAAATTCTGCACAGATCCAGAAGATGGAATCAAGCTGGGTTTGTCAGAGGAGATTTTCACATGAAGTAACCTTTGAACTGAGTCTTAAAACAAGCCTCTCAAACTTTGTAAGTGTAAGTCTGCTTAAAGATATTTTGGTTTGTTCATCAGCTGGTTTGGCTATTAGCTGTGTACTGACAATTCTTTCTCTGCTTTCCTCTATCCTAGCTCTAAACATCCTAAACTGTGGCAATTTGTGCTATATTTAGTTTATAAATAGTGATCTAGTTTTTACCAAAACAGTACCATTTGTCATATTAAATTAAAGTTGTTAATTTGCAATTAACTGGTTTTATAGTTTATATTTAATTTGTAAATATGTTTTGGCTTTATAAGACTAATGAAAGAAAATTATACCTAATTTTCTGAATATACACATTTAAGTAACATTATTATATTAATTCAAGTTAACACCAAAATTTTTTCCTCTGGGGAATCACTTCCTTGCTCAGTCCTGAGAAATGCTGGCTGTGTTCCTTGACTAGCTCTAGTAGCCTGTACCATCCTAATTTTCTCCAAGAGACAAACAACCACTATGTCATGTTGACTTGACACCATAAATTTTTCTTCCTCTCTCCATCTTTATTACCTCCACCATAGTTGAGTCCTTTCAGTGGGTCTGAGTCATCGGAGGATCTGATCTGAGCTGCTGGATGTGGGGTCTCCACATTCATTGCTCTGATCTTCACCTGGCACAAGCGCATCCTCACCTAGCAAGCTGCCATCATTTTTTTCTCATAAATATATGACAGTTTCTCATGAATGCCTGGACCCAGCACAACCATCATAAACACAGGCTTTCATGGCACTGAATGACAGAATTTAGTTATGAGATCAGCCTGATGACCTAGAATATGTTTACATTTCTTTCTTTTTAAAGTATCATCAAAATGAAAACTACAAAATTTTTAAACTCACAGATGACTCATGAGCCACCTCCTCTCTGCTGCTGAGCAGAGCCCAGGTGAATGCACGGCATTGTGGGTCTGCACCCAGGTTGCATGGTGAAGAAGAAATTCTCAGGTAAAAGTGTAAAAGTTTTAATAGCCAATAATCCTGCCTACTGAAGCAATTATTTGATCTGATTTAACCCCAAAGGAAGACCATTAACTTGAGAAATTGTATAGGGTAAAGGAGAGTTATTATTAGAGTGAAATGTTTTAATACTTTCATGGCCTTGACAATAAATGCAAGGATTTCAATAATTCAAAGAATTCAAGGTGCCACCTTTTCTCATTCTCTGCCAGAGCTCCACAATTTGCTAGCTTCAGTAATTGCCAATTACCGTTGATAGGAGCTACTCCTCTAGACTTAGAGCTTTTAGGTAAACTGCTTCTTTTAAGGGAAGTACCAAATCTATTGGTGGGTTGTCCATTTGGGAATGAGATAAGTTGCTGAAAAAGGTAGATTCATTCACTCATTCATTTATCAAATATTCATGAAGCAACAGTTATATGTCAGAAACCATTTGGCACTGACGATACAATAGTGAACAAGAAAAAGTTGCTGCCCTGGAGGTGTATATATTCAATGGTGAAATACATAAGTCACTAGGTCCTGATGTAATAAGTACTATAGAAAAAGTAAGCCAGGCTAAGGAAGAGACCCACCAGCACTAGTTATTTTTGCTAGTTATTTCTAAAGATATTCAGATAAACATAGAATTTTTCTCTTTGCATCCAGGGGTCTGTATTAAAAATTCCAAGCTTCCTCTCCTAATTTCCAAACAGGTATTAAGAAATTGAGTTCCAAACTTCCAATTTGACTTATTTGTTCCCTCTCATGCCACACGAGAATGGTTGACAAATATTTCTTTTCCATGGCTTCACTGAAAACAAAAGCAACAATTCCACCCACCTGTTATTTAAACAGAAAGAAACTCAAAGACTTTCGTTTTATTAATCTCTAAAAAGCTGCTCATTACAAGTTTACTATGCTGATCAAACAAAACACAATCCCAACTATGAGGGCTCCTCACACAGAGTTTACTCGCAGTTGAGATTTTTCAAGGTCCAGCCTGTGGGATGTGATTGATGTTTCTGAGTGTGATGGAACATTTAGTTCTAACATCTCTGACCTTGCAACTCAAGCTCTTTCTAGGACCCTGACATACTTCAACCCAAGGCATAGAAGATGCCACATGGTTAACATAGGCTCCTAAAACCTGTCCAGTGGAATGTTGCTAAGTTCTGGAAGTTTATGAACCGATACAGTTTCTCTAACTTATAGTATTATAGTTCTTGAAGATGTTTATTAAGAGTATGCATTTTAGGGCCGGGGATTTAGCTCAGTGGTTTCGTCGCCTGCTGCACAAGCGCAAGGACCCGAGTTTGATCCCCAGTACCAAAAAAAAAAAAAAGAGTATGCATTTTAAGGAGTATAATTAAAAAAAAATCCAGACAGAAGATCTGAATTAATTCCTAAGAGATGTGAAGTGGTATTTCTCAAAGCGTGGTCCCCAGACCAGCCCCATAGCATCATCTGAGAACTTATCAAAAATCCAAACTATAGTTCCCACTTCACACACACTGAGTCAGAAATTACATGAGTGATGTCCAGCAGTCTGTAGGTAACAAGACTTCTATGTAATCCTAATGCACACTAAAGCTTGGGAACTCTTGATCAAAAGCATCCTAAAAAGACATGTCACCATTATAAAGAAGTAGCATAATAGTAAACAGTCTTGTACATAACACACCAAAAAATTGAAAGGACATGGCAAACTAATGTAGAAAGTAAAGCATTCAACTCCTCTTTGTTTATTTCTTTTCTAAGAATTGGGTGCTGGTAACGTACTGAACCATTTAGCTCCCTGTGCTAAGCAGCAGGCCAGAATCTGTGTCCAGATCTGGACAGAAGGCAGGGGCATTGTAGAGTCCAGAGAAATGATCGCAAAAGTTCCCGAAAGTCAGAAGATCTTAATATTTTATGGTAGAATTGGGTATTCTCATGCTCCACCCCATACCATGGCACAATAAAAACATGCCCATCTGCTTTAAGCACAATCTCACCCTGGTTGTAAATTATTCTTTTGCCCCCAAATATGGCACACATTTAAAAAGACATGACTGCAGTTTATAGACTTCTGCTTTTTTGCAAATGCAAGAGCCACTAACTGCATCCATGGCTGTGGCCTTCCCCACGCTGTGACTCATTAGGCTGCCAGTAGAACATTCTATGTGAGAGCCACAAGAAAAGCCTCCTTTGTCCTCCTTTGTAGTAGCTTCCATAAGCTCTCAGACCCCAGCAGTGCAGGAAATCTGGTCCCTTGACATTCTGTCGATAAAAATAAGAAAAACAAAGTAACAAAAACCAAAACAAACAATAAGAAATGACATCCTCCAAGATAACTGTCATTACTAACTAAAAAAGGATACATGGCTAACTTGGTTAAGAAATACAGAGCTTACAATCAAACAGACTTGTAGCCCCTATTTCAGAATCTGGGATGTAGCTACAAAAAAGTCCTTCCAGGGTAATTCCAAAAATGAATGAAAGATTAGATTCAACAGCTCTGGCATCTGTGAACTCAAGTGGCAGGCAAAATGGAAAAGGTACTAAATTCATCTCCGATCCCCTGTGCTCTCACTCCCTTCTTTCTGAAACCCTCGCCCACATCCTGGTAACCCTTCATCACCACCCACGCCCAATCTGTCACATTCTTCCACCTTTGCAATGTCCCACTCATCACCTTGACCCAAATGTCTAAGGCAGTGTGAAAACAGCATTATCAGATTTCATAAGTGTGCGATGATGACTCAAACTGAAAAGAGACATTCTGTCACAAGGGAAACAGAGCTTGTCAAAAAAAATTCATATTAAAATTGTACAGTTCTCAAATTACAGGTTGGAGAGCTTTATTTTTAGAGATAAGTTCTATATTTCTTACTTTTCTCAAAATCTAAATTTTAATAAATAGTACTTCATTTTAAAAACTAGAAGGCCAGGGATTTAGCTCAGTGGTTTCGCTGCCTGCCTCACAAGCCCAAGGTCCAGAGTTCGATCCCCAGTACCAACAAACAAACAAACAACAACAACAACAACAAAAACCAGAGCTAGTATGTTACTATTACCATTAAAGTGTATATTTGTCAAAAATCAAGGCAATTTCTATTCTTTAAGTATTTTAACCTTTGGAGTTTATTCTGCTTATTTTGAAATTGAATTCATCCTTTTGCCATGTCCAAAACAAACCAATTTATATGTATTTTACATTGAAATTCCAGCGACAAGTTTGGTAAAATGTGGTACCCTCGCTCCTTCCTGCCTTCAGAGAGGGTTTCTGCGATGTTTAAATGTGTATCTCTGAATCCGCTGTATCTAGAAGTCAATTTCCCCCTCTTTCTTAAACTTCCCTCTTCTCTCACCTCTTCTTTTTTTCTTTCTGTTTTTCCCTGACAAAAGGTCTGAGGAAAATAACCTAAGGGTGAAAGTATTTACAAGGTGTGATTCAGAGAATTTCCATCTTTCCTACTTGAAGGTAAGATTCAGGACTTTCATTTATTGGTTTTTGTGACCCCCTTGCCAGGTGTGGAAGGCTTCCTTTGCCTTCTCTTTATCATCTTGGTGGCTGCTGAACAAATCACTGAGGGCCAAGCTCAGGACAGGGTGCTTGGTTAGCACATGAGGACTTGAGTGGGAACAGTGTGCCCCCAACAGCCCTGCCAGGAAAAGCAGATGCTGCGGAGTCAACAACAGCAACACAACCCACCTTGGCTCTGCCTTCTCCCTGAGAATGACACCATCAGATGGGTGTTTATGGGGAAGGACAGAGCCCCTGACACGACTCACCCACTGCCCACTGCACCGCTGTCATCCAGCCACCCTGTCCTACAAGGAGAACATCACCAGGCCCTAGGAAGAGGGCACCTCACACCAAGGGGCTTCCCAGCCCAGAGCAGGCTGAGCGGGACTGGTAGTTTTCCATCAAAGACACAGGCCCTTCAGAACCACTCAACAGTGTTCAGTGCAGGGTGCCAGAAAAGTCACTGGAGTACAAGCCAATGGTTAAAAACGAAAATAGCACAGCTTTCTGGGAAGGAAAGGAGGGAGCTACAAAGACAATAAGTAAAAATTAATTCGTTAATTAGTAAGATCTAGGAGAAAAAGCTCAGGAAACATGCAAGAAAACTACAAAAAGTTTAAAAGAATTAGGAAAAAAAACTGTACAAGATGTGATATAATTACCCCCTTTTAAAAGAGAAGGCTAAGAAATACATGAGAGTGTTGAGGTCTTTGAGAGCTGTTTTATAATTCACTAAAAAAGGTAAGAAGGCAGCCAGGTGTGGTGGAATACTCCTGTAATTCCAGGACTCTGGGAGGCTGAGCCAGGAGGAAAGCAAGTTCTAGCCCATCCTGGGCAATGTGGAGATATAGTGAGACCCTGTCTCAAAATAAAAAATAAAAAAGGGCAGGGATGTAGCTGAATGTGAAGACCCTGAGTTCAATCTCCAGTACCAAAAAGGGGGACAGAGGAGAAGGCACACAGCAAACAATGGAAGGTTTGGAGATTATAAGGGGGAAAGAGCTTACAGAGAGTATGGGTTGATAAACATCAAAAAGTTACAGCATAGTTGTGGAGTTTAATTATTTTGGAAAAATGTAAAATATGAAGCTGAAAAGTCATTATATTACAGGAACTACCTTTTATCTAGCACTTTACCATCACTTGTCCTATCTATTTTATGGAGTTGTGACAAGTATCAAGTAAGATAATACACCTGGATCAGGGTGGGAAAGAACTCTTTCAGCTCTTCTCACTCAGTAGAATTTGTTGAATGAATGCTCACCACTGTCAACTATTTTGTAAATGACATCTGGTTTAACCCCATGCCAACCTGTGAGGTTGATAGGAAACATACAGGGTCCTGCTGACACTAAAGCCCACAGCCAGAGGGTAGTCCTACGTCACTAAGGTAGCTACCAAGTTGGTGTGAAGCTTAAACTCCCTATAAAAGCCTTTTTGAAAGGCATTAGTCCTGGTTTCTACCTCAGAAACTTCATTTACCATGTGCTTCATTATCATAAGGCTGGGGAAGGAAAGACACAGAAAAGGTCTAGTTCATTTACTCAGAAAAATGGATACAAAAAAAAGAAAACAGAAAAATGGATACAGCCTGTGACATCTTCCCAACTTTTGAAAATCTGGGGCACTTGTTATATTTGGGAATAGGTGCCCAAGTGTTTTCATATAAGCACTCACAACCAACAGAGCTGATAAACTAAAACATACTGTGCTATGCTGATTACTCTGAAACAAAACCCTGCTTTCTCACTGTGACAGATAACTGAAATGAAATATTTTCTGAATAAATATTTTTGCTTTGCTAAGTCACACATTCAGCTTTCATATTATGCATCAAAACAGAAAATCTTTTCCAAGTTTAAAAGAAATGACAGCTATTTTATAAACAAAACATTAAGCAAACATGAACTTGAGCATCTCTGAAGGTCAGACCTGACACCAAGCTTTGACGATTGATTCTAAATCCATCTATTATAATTAATAAAAGTAGTGTCAATATGTAACTGGAGTTTCTTAAAAATAGTCAATTCTAGGTTATTCAGCTTTTGATTATTTGAGTTGCAAGCAACTTCCACCCCAGATCATGAATGAGGGCAAAGAAAACCCAAGATAAATAACTAACCAAGCAGACCACATCAACAACTCTGGATAAAAATGCAGGGAGAGAAGATGGAGCTGTATTTCAGTGGTAGAGCAAATGCTCAGCATACATGGAGGTCCTGGGTTCAATCCCAGCACCAAAAAAAAAAAAAAAAAAAAGCTGAAAGAGAAAAGCATTTCACACTGCTGTGACCTTTAGATGCACCTAATCTACTGTGGTAGATAATTTTAGTGAAATCTAAACTGATTCCCATCAAAAGTAAGTGGTATGAGGGGGCGGGGATTTAGCTCAGTGGTTCTGCCGCCTGCCTCGAAAGTGCAAGTCCTGAGTTCAATTCCTGGCACCAAAAAAAAAAAGGTAAGTGGCATGTCTAATAAGAGTAGAAGCCAAGATTTGAATCTAGATACCTTAAAATCCCAAAGCTCCAATAACCACAGTTCATGAGCTTATACCTACCTACTGCTCCTAGTTCATCTTCCTCCCTCCTCACTCACATACTCCAGCCTCATGATTCTGACAAAACAAGTTCTTTCCTTTGTCAGAACATCTTTCTTGTCTTTCAGTTCTCGGCATAAATAGAATTCCTTCAGAAAGTGTTACCTGATCCAAAACATGGCCTCCTCATATAATATCTTTATAGCACTGAGTTCTTTTCCATTTCATCCTGTTGTTTTATAATTGCACATTTAAGTGTGCTTCCTCATTCAGTGTTATCTTCCCCACTAAACTACACACTTTAATTTTACAGAGACCATATGTATTTGTTCAGTTCTATATCCAGGACCTAGCACAGTGCCCAACACATAGAATGTATTCAGTAAATGTTCTTGAGTGAATGAGAAGTGAGATGCAGAAATTACCTAAAAGTATGCACTACCTAAAGATATCCCCAGTTGTAGTTTATCTAATTAGGTGAATTTAGCAAACAGAATTTAGAATTTATGGTGGCAGAGGACTTCTTGAGGCCCTACTGGCATGCCAAAAAGATCTTAGCAATGAGAAAAGAAACTATTAGCCACTTTTTCAGAACTCACTAATCAAGATACACAAAAGAAGATCATAGAAAATCTCATGGTCCTAAAGCCTCTTACCCTGCTGGGAAGCCACCATTGTCTTAGAAATAATTAGGGTCACAGACATCATGACATGTTCCTTCTGAATTAGCAAGACAGCCAGGTAAACAACAGGCCTAGTGTCATTAGCAACTCTTCAGTATTAATTACCACAAACAAATTCAGGCTTAATCCTTTCATATTTTAAGCCTAATCTCCCAATGGTATTCCTAACTTTAATTCTGAACTTTGTTTACAAGAAAATTTGCTTAGGTAACTTTTGTGGGTAAAAAGCTAATGCATTGTAGTTAGGCAAAGATTAAACTGCAGGGCCAGGGATTTAGCTCAGTTGTTCCATTGCCTGCCTCGCCAGCACAAGGTCCCGACTTTGATCCCCAGTACCAAAAAAAAAAAAAAAGATTGAACTGCACATCAGAATACCTCATGTTCTCATTCAGACCTTCTACCACCTAGCTTTGTGCATTTGGAGGACAAATAATTTGAACCTCTCTAATTTAAGTCTTAACTTTCTCATCTGTAAAAGGATAACAATTACTCTGACAGACCTATTGCTGGTCTGAGGGTTTGGAAGATTCTTGGAGATATCTGGATGACTGACCCTTGCTCTAATTCTTCAGAATCACACAAGGATCAAAAAAGGATATGGAGGGCTGGGGATTTTGTCTCACCTGCCTCGAAAGTGCAAGGTTCTGAGTTCGATCCCTGGTACTGGAAAAAAAAAAAGGATGTGGGACAGACTGTGGGAGGCTGGGAAGAAGGAAGATGCTAGATGAGGGTGCACTGATGCGTGGGCACACTGTGTTATGCTAGTCTCTGGGATCCTGTTAACATGGTGCTCCTTGGCATAGATCTGATTGGGGAGATGCAGCAAGGCTTGGAGGCAGGGGAGATTCTGCTCTTTGATCAGTGAGAACTTTCCACAGTTTCCAAAGTAATCATCACCTACTTGGACTTAATTATATGCAGTGATACTGAAGTCTTTGGGGGAGACCAAATATTAATATATTGTGTCTATTGGAGAACATTCTATCACTCTCTGATAGCACTTTCTTCCATCTGTATCAGTTAACAGACCTTGACTCAGACCTCTGTCAGTCAGAATATACTGTTGATGCCTGTCAATATGGCAGTAGCATAGGTTCTAATATCCGTTAGCATAGGTAGCATTCCACGAATATGAGCTATCATCACCAGCTGCCTTCAAAGCTGAATGCTGAACCTTAGTATCTTTTCTATAAGAAACAGATGTGAGCTGGGGCAGGGCACCAGCTCAGTGGTCCCACCACCTGCCCGGCAAGCACAAGGTCCTGAGTTCGATCTCCAGTACCAAAAAAAAAAAAAAAGAAAAGAAAAGAAATAGATGTGATATGGAATTTGCACTGCTCCTTATAGGATTTTTGTCTCTACAGACATTAAAATCTCTAAGAACTTGAGTTTCTTCATCTGAAAAATGACAACTCAGTAACAGAGTATCTGGCTCATAAAGGTTGAGGGTAAGAGATAATGTGGAAAGTACCTAGTGCTGTACTAGAAAACTGAAGATGCTAACTGATTTCAGATTTCAGATATCTGAATCTTAAAACAGGGACCCAAAATTTGAGAGAAGTAAATTAAATTAAAAGCTCTGTATTTATAAGAATATTTTATTATGAAAATAACAGAAATGTGAACTCAAACTAGATCAAACCACAGTGAGACTCACCTGCCTTTGTAACTGAGAAGTCCAGAGATAGTTTAAGTATTAGGCACTGTTTACTGAAGGCTCCAGCTCCACTCCTCTGCAGTTCTCTCCACTCACCCTCCTCCGCTTTCTGCCTAACCCTCTGGCTGGCTTCCCTCATGATGGCAAGATGGCTGCCAGCAGTTGCCAGGGCCCAACACTTGCTTCTTCACATCCAGGGAAGATTAAATGTGATTTCTCACAAAAATACAAGAGCCTTCGGCTTTGGGGACCTTGAAGAGCCACCGTCACCCGGTGCATGCCGTACATTGGAGTGCAAAGCTCGACAAGCTGACTGGGGAGGGGCTACCACACAGGCAAGGTGAGATGAGCACTTCGGGGAGAGCCGTGACGCCCACCATCGGGAACGATGCTCAGAGGACAATGCCTTCCAAAGTTTTTGTTGTTGTTTTAAGGAAATAAGATATCTATGAATTAAATGTTGAATTTTGAGGCTTCTGGAAGCCTAAGCTCAGATGACAAGATATAGGAGAGGTGAAGAGTCTGAAAGAACCACTCTGAACTACTCAACAGAAACTCCAAAGTGTAACACGGGTCAGGAGAGAAGTCCACTCCACCCAGGTATGGGGCAGCTCTACCCTGGAGCTTGAGCACCACCATTTTCAAGGCCAGTCTGAGATGAACACAGCGAATAGCCCTTGGAAGTAAGAATCATATCATAGTCTTTCCCTGCAATTTCTACAGATCTAGAATGCTGAGAAAGTTATAAATGATTAAAATTCTTCTCCCTATTTTTCTAAGGAAATAAAAAATCACTATCAGTACCACTGAAAATATAAATAAAACCACTCACACAAATGGCATCTCTACTCCAAAGGAAAAGCTCCAAGTCAAATCACCTTAGGATGATTTCCTTAATCAGACATCTTATTAGGTCACGGAGCTCATTTCATTTTAAAATACTGAAATCCATGGAAGGTACTTCAGCAACAAAGGAATTTATTGGATGGCACTGTGTGAGTCAGCTTTCCATCCCTGAGGTGAAATACTTGAGAAAAACAAAGGAGAAAAGATTCAATTTGGCTCATGGTTTCAGAAGTTTCAGTCCATGGTTATCTGGCTCCATTGATTTTAGCACAGAAACTTCATGATTAAAGGGCATAAGAGGTAGGAGGCAGAGACAGAGTGAAAGAATCAAAGAGGAATGAGCAAGAGACCAAATATAGACCCCAAGGTCATACTCTCATGCCCCATTCCCTTCTGTGAGGCTCCATCTCCTAAGTTTCCACTGTCTCTCAATAATGCCATCAAATTATGTTCTCTTTAATGAATTAATTCACTGATGAAAGTTAGAGCCCTTGTGAGCCAGTCACCATCCAAAAGCCACAGTTCTGAACAATGAGACTTTGGAGGGATATTTTTTATCAATTGTAACAGGTGGATACCAATTGTCTCACAGCTAGGAAATATACATGGCCTCACAAGGAACAAAACTTGGCCACAGGGTGAATGCCCAATTGCTTTAGGCTTCTGTTTGTCACAACCAGCTTTCCTTCTGAATTTGTTCATTGGTCAGTCCTAGCTTTACATATTCCTTGTTTAAGAGCCCAAAACAGATGCTGAGTAGTTCCTATAAGCCAATTTCAAATTTCTAGGAGAAAGAGCCTATTACACCAAGAATCAGGTGTCTACTTTTTGGCCAATTAGGTATGGCTGGGATGGGCACAGTAATTAGGTTGATCTGCTGATTTAGAAAAACAAAATGACCTGTGTGCTTGTGTTAGAGAAGGCAGTTCTTTCCTCTCCTGTCAAAGTACAGCCTGTGTTAAGTAATGTTATAAAAACACTACAGAAATAGAAACCTTTGGAGGAGTATGGTTTAGGTCTACAACTAATCTCTCAGCCTGGCCCCATTCTAACTTTTTATGTATCCTTATACAGCACAATTTCTTAGTGCTAAACTTTTTATCTGTCAAATAAAGTTAATCATATTTGTCCTTGTAACTCATAGAATTACAGAAAGAATAAAGAGATAATAGATGAGAAAGTACTTTAAAACATTTAAATGATGTTGTTTATACTTTGTACATTGTAAAGCACCTCTTCTGAATTCTAACTTAATCCCCACCACTGTTTCTATGGAAATACTTGTGCGTTCAAGGACCATCTGTCAAAACAGACATTTTAGGTTAATTCTCCTAGATAGAAAAACAGATCTTATGTCTACCATGTAACTGTAAGGCAGAGTCTTTCACAAACTGTATGGCTACATAGCACACACAAGACAGACATCACAGAGGAGAGCTACAAAGATTACCAAAAGACAGACGAGTAAAAGCAAAATGAGAATCAATGAAGTAAAAACAAGCAGAAACCTCACCCCTAAGAAAACAAAAACAACTGCTAACAGTCCACACTGGTGTGCACTCTTGTCCACTAAGGACAAAAAGAATGGAAACAGGCTTCAAATGAAGGACTTGCATTAAATATGGAGAAAAATTCCTGAGAATGAGGACTGCTGAACATTTCCTACTAACAAACGTATTCAGTTACTCCTTCCCTTGCAGCAAACTATGCATTCTTTGACAGCAGGATTTGGTTATATTCATTGTTGCTCCCCAGAGTCCAGCAAGGTGCCTTCCCCTGTGGGCACCCAGCTAATACTGTGGAGGACATGAATGTTCAGAGATTGAGAAATAGCAACAGACAACAGCCATTCTTGTCCCTTCTCAGCAAGAAACTAGTTCCTTGGCACCATGCAGGAGGAAGACATTCCATTTATCCTTCTCTTTTTTAATGTCCAATGTACCCACTGTGAGAAGGGTCGTGTTTTTGTGGACCTAAAAGTGGTCGCCACGTTTGTATTGTTATCTTTTGTTATCTAACACAAAACACCCACCATCAACCAAAAGCTTCCTGCGCTTTATTTTACATCTCTTGATCTGCTCACAAGACTCTGGTCCAAATGTGTAAACAGATAGCAGTCCTTGGTGCTGTGTTCCAGTGAGTGCTTGAGCTCACAGGCTGGCAGAGGCAGCAGTGTGTATTGGAAAGGGCCCAGAATCACAGGCTAGTTCTGACCCAGCTTCTCCTCATATGCTTCTCCATTGTAAAAGGAGGGAGTTAAATCTGGCTCTTGGATGCCACCATACCATCACTCAATGGCTCCAGTCAGGGCACCAGAGTCTCTAACAGTTACTGTAATTAGAAAAACAACTACTGTTCAAAGGGGGAGATGGAGACAAGAGCAATATTTACTGTATTTGTTACTTCTGTGTTTTCAGAAACTTTTGAGTTTAAAGGCTGAGTCTTATTCACTGTCTAAGGGAATTTGTTTTTTTATGCTCAAGAGTTTGGGGCCCATTTTCTTCATCTCCATTACAAAGAAGCAAAAGGGACAATATCAAAATAAATTTTTAAAATAAAAATTAAACTGGGGAGTCAGGTGTGGTGGTGCATGCCTGTAATCCCAGTACTCAGGAGCCTGAGGCAAGAGGATTGCTGTGAGTTCAAGGGCAGCCTGAACTACATAGTGAGACCCTGTCTGAAAACAACAACAACAAAAAATAAAACAAAACAAAAAATTAAGCTGGGAATGGTGGCACACACCTGTACTCCTAGTTACTTGGGAGGTTGAGACAGGAAGACCTCTTGAGACCAAGAGTTTGGGGTTGGCCTGGGCAAAAAAGTGAAACTCTGTCTTTTAAAAAACAGCAATAGGCCTGAGGATTTAGCTCAGTGGTGCTGCAGCCTGCCTCACAAGTGCAAATGCAAGGTCCTGAGTTCAATCCCTAGTACTAAACCCCCCCCCCAAAACAAAGAACAATACCTGAGTGAAGTGGCACACACCTATAACCCTAGCACTTGGGAGGCTGAGGCAGGAGGATTGCCATGATTTCAAGGCCAGCCTGGGCTACAAAGTGAGTTCAAGACCAGCCTGAATTACACAGTGAAACTCTGTCTCAAACACACCACACACACACACACACACACACACACACACACACAAACACACACTAACACCTAGAATTTTATTAAAAACATTTTTTTCCTTTGCAGTCCTGGGGATTAAACCTAGGGGCACTCTAGCACTCTATCACTGAGCCATAGACCAAGCCTTTTAATTTCTTTTTTTTTTTTGAGATAGGATTTCACAAAGTTGCCCAGACTGGCCCCAAACTTGCGATTCTCCTGCCTCAGCCTCCCAAGTAGCTGGTATTACAGGCATGGGCTAGCACAATCAGCTTGGACTATTTTTATAAGACTAAAATTAAAATTAAAAGGCTAACTTCACTACCAAAATGACTGAAAGAAATCAAGGGGAAAAAAGACCACCAAGCAGCAAAATTCCCAACTGTCAAATGCAGTAATGGGTGAGGAACATGCCACATTTGGGCTACTTAATCTCGGTCACCAGCAGGTCCAAGCAAACAGACGTCACTGAGTACAGAAGTGACTGTCTCAATTATGCCACAATCCAAAGCAAATTTTTAGACAGAAGGAAATTATATTGCTCCAAAGGACAAACAGGAAGAGATCAGAACTTTCTTTAACTTTTGTAAAAACAAGTTACTCTAGTACATGCCTTTTTAATCTTAAACTTCTTCTGCCTAAGGGTTGAAGTTTACCAGAATAATCTAAAGCAGCCCTCTGTAGCCCATTCTCTAAACTCTAACTCCTTAATGCATCCAGTGTATGTAATAAAATCTTTTTTCTCCTTTGCATCATGTACCATTCTTGAGAGAACTAAGAAAATAGTCACTTTGGAATGGAGTGCAGAAAGGCTTACTTAACAGACTCAATATTTAGTGCTCTCTATTCTTCATTTTTCTACAGTTGTTTATGGTTCTCAAAACCTACAGAAATATGCTCTGCTGGCATAAATTAGCAACTCAGGCAGTGCTGAGAATTGAGATTTTAGCTTCATTCGAAAAACAATAAACATATAACATCAGTGAGTTTAAGTAAACACCCTACAATCTAGAACTGGAATTAGAAATCCCCATAGAAAAAGTAATATACTTTATGGAAAGTCTACCTTTAGCTCTTTCTACTAAAAAGGTGTCTGAATATGACCAATCCAGTGTGAATCAGCATTGTCTAGCACCTGGATTATTATCTCTGTTATTATTATCTCTGTTATCCTGAATAATAATAATAATTTTTTTTTTCACTAAAAGGAACCAGAGTTTCTTGGAGAACTTGCTAATTCCATGCCTTGGACGGGAAATTTCCAAGATGAGCATGGAACACCTTGTCATAGCACAGAATATGGAAACTATCAAGTAATTACTAGGGTGAATGCCAAAAGGACTGAGGAACAAACTAGAAAAATACTTGCAGAACAAAACTAGGCCAGTTAGCATAAGGACTGCAACAGACTGAAAGGAATCAAATATGTTAAAATCTGTGAATTTATAAGAATACTTAAAGCCAAAAGAAAGCTCAGTCACTCTTGGAGAATGGAAGAAGAACTGTTTTTCTTTTTATTGTGGTAAAACAGCTATAATAGAACAATCACTATTTTAACCATTTTTAAGTTTTAGTTCAGTGGCATTAGCACATTAAGATTGTGATCCATCCATTACCACCACCCCTGTTCAGAACATTCACTTGCCTAAACTGACATCCATACCCATTGAAAGATAATTCCTGGGCCAAAGATTTAGCTCATTGGTTCTGGCACCTGCCTCACAAGCACAGGTCCCAAGTTTGATCCCTGGTACCAAAAAAAAAATTTCTGAAATCCTGTCAACCTATTTTTTTTTTTTTGGTACCAGGGATTGAACTCGGGACCTTGTGTTTGCAAGGCAGGCAGCAGCACCACTAAGCTACATCCCTGGCCCAACCTATTATTTTTGAATAGGTAAATAAAGGTTAAAAAATAAATAAACTATTTACCTTGTCTTTCCTATATAACATGTACCTCAGAGTAGCCAAATGAAGGCATTTTCTTCAAAAATGAAGAAAGAATGCTAAAATTTAAAAATTACCATTTTACAAGGCAATGATAAGTAATGGCAGATGGCATCACAAAAGGAAGCTTTTATACCCCCTGGTGCTTTAAAATACAAACTCCTACCTACCAAATAGCACATACACATGAAACAACAAAATTACTCAAATCTTGAATATACTTAGCATTTCAGAACTGTACACTTAAAAATGGGTAAGATGATAAATTCAATGCTATATTTTTATTATCATTTAGAAAAAGTGGCCTGAATCTGATCAAGCCTCTAGCAAACATTCAAATTTATAAGAAATACAGGAGCCAGAAAAACATATTAAATGACACATAGAGATACAATCAGCAAAATTCAGACCATGAGGAAAATTATAGACAGTGACCTGGATTTTACAGTTAAAACCAAAAAAAA
>NW_004624820.1:1327785-1391018 GCF_000247695.1 Heterocephalus glaber | reverse complement strand
GAAACTGAAAGTGTAAATAAGGACTAAAAGGTATAATAGATAATGTGAAATAGGAAGAAAAGGGGCAAAGGGGAAGGGGAAGTGGGAAGGGTAGGCAAAAGGAAAGAAGGGAAGGAAATTAATATGAGAAAATGAAAAACTGGAAACAAAGTCTTTGTAAATAGGGAGGGATGAAGGGGCGGAAGGGAGGGCAGGGGAAGGGGAAATAATAACCAAGAGAGATTATGTAAAGATGCAAATTTCCAATGACTAATGTCATTATATTGTATACCTAAAATGTACCAGTAAAATAAAATTTAAAAGTTAGAGTAAAAAACAAAAAGGTCTAGAGGGGTAGGGGAAGTAGGAGGGGTAGGGGAAAGGAAAGAAGGGAAAAGAAAAAATATGAGGTAAGGAAAAACATGGAAACAAAGTCTTTGTAACTAGGGAAGGGTGGAGGGGGTGAAGGGAGGGCAGGGGAATGGGGAAAAATAAGAACTAAGATACATCATGTAAAGGTACAAGATCTCAATGATGAATGTAACTGTATTGTATACCTAAAATGTACCAATAAACTTAATGGAAAAAAATTTTTAAACCTGGCCATGGTGGCATACTCCAGCTACTCAAGAGGCTGAGGCAGAAGGATCACTTGGGCCCCAGAGATCAAAACCAGCTTGGGCATGGGCCAGGGATCTAGGTCAGTGGTTCTGCCACCTGTCTCGCAGGCGCAAGGACCCGAGTTCAGTCCTTGGAACCAAAAAAAAAAAAAAAATCAGCCTGGGCAAAGTAGTGAGATCTCCCCATCTCAAAAAATGTGAACAAACAAGATACAGTTGAATACCTCCATGACTTAGGCATGTAATAAAATTTGCATGTTCTTTTACCTGTTTAAGAAAAAAATAAGCTAGACATGGCTGCACACACCTGTAATCCCAGCTACTCTGGACACTGAGGCCAGGAGTGTGTGACAAATTCGAGGCCACCCTGGTGAAGTTAGTGAGACCTCCGCCTCAAAAATAAACAAAAAAAAATTTATAAGACAGGTGCTGGGCATGGTGGCGCACATCTGTAATCTCGGCACTGGGAACACTGAAGCAGAAGGACCACCCTGAGTTCGAGGCCAGCCTGGGCTACACAGTGAGCTCAAGGCCAACCTGAACTACATGGCGAGACCCTGTCTCAGAAAAAAAAAGACAATTAAAGCAATGCAAACTTTGAATGACTATGATATTGAGGAATTGGGTTTTTTAAAGATATAATTGTAATATGGTTTTATAAGAAAAAAGAGTTCTTATCTTAGAGAAAGATCTTTATAAAGATGAAATTTTCTGGAATTCCTTCAAAGTAATCAGTACAGAGTATAGGCATAAAAGAAACAAAAATGGCTAAATAATCCTTGTTTCATGTTCAATGATAAATAAAAAGGAGTTTACTGTATGATTTTTGTCTACTTTGGGTATGTTTGAAAATTTATATAACAAAATATTTTCATTGTTAAAGAAAAGGAAGAAATCTAAAACCCAAAATGCAACTCTGGGGGCCTAATGCATAATCAATTAGTTTTGCCCATATAACAAACAGCTTTACTACAATTAAAAAATTGTTGATTGAAGCCAGCCATGGTGGTGCATGACTATAATCCCAGCACTCAGGAAGCTGAGGCAGGAGGATCACTACAAGTTCACAGCCTAGGCTACATAGTGAGTTTAAACCCAGCCTGAAGTACATAGCAAAACTCTGTCTCAAAGAAAAGAAAAACAAAAACAAAAACTGTTAATCTAGGATTGTGGGTGTGGCTCTAGTACAGCACATTCTCAGGTTCATGAGGCCCTAGTTAGTTGCCCAAAGCCACAACCCACCCCCCACTATTGATTGTAAATAGTTCAATCTAAAAGACCAGCTGAAATTTGTGCTTCTCTTCCACCATCTATGAAAATGATTTGTAGAACCAATTAATGTCCACAACTGTGGCTTTTCTAGGCACTATAAACTGAGCTAATCTCATTGCTATACTTAGCACATTACTATTGAAGATGTTCTTTAGTGTGAAATGTTGGCTAAGCAATTTCAGTAAATTCTATTTTATTTTAAAATTTGTATAGTTGGGGATTTTAAAATTTGTATGGTTCCACTGTCTGCCTCGAAAGCACAGGGTCCCGAGTTCAATCCCTAGTACCAAAAAGTAAATAAATAAAATAAAATTTGTATAAATATTGGTCAAATGTTCACTCATGTTCTGTACTATCAAGGGAAATGGCCAAATGAAAATATTTGTTTTCTTCAAAACTCTTGTTGAAGTCATTGACATTTACATTGCCTTGAGCACTTTATGTTTCTAATACTGCAGTTCTTTTCATAAGTCAGTTCCAGAAAAATAATTTGTCTTCCCTGAGGAGGCTAAACCCCTTTAATCATGCAGTAAATAGTATAATGAATTTTCTTTTTTACCTACTCTTCCAGGAAACTCAAAGCTAAATTTAATTAATACTTTTTAGATACCTTCTCCCTTTTACATTCTTTAAATATTAAAAAATATGAGCCATTTATGATAAAAAATGTATACTTTTAGAATTAGGAATAATATGTCATTAATTCTAAAATACACATTTTATGCACATTTTAACACCTCTGAAATTGTGATGCAGCTTATAACACCATAGTTTTCCCAAAAGCATTTTTTTCTTATTTAAAATTACACTAAAAGCCATACATGATGATGTATGCCTATAATCTCAGCACTTTTGGAGACTGAGGCAAGAGGATAGAAAGTTCAAGCCCAGCCTAGATAACTTAGCAACTTGGCATGACCCTGTCTCACAATAAAAAGGACTGGAGAAGTTGCTCAGTGTGAAGATCCTATGTTTAATCCCCAGTACAACACAAAAATATTATTTTAATAATTGTGTGTCTTATATTTTATGGCAGGCTATATTTGACAAAATATTAAAATGTGTTCCATGATTATCTTGAAAATAATATTACAGAAGAGTAAAACTGGAAACTAGAGCTGGAATTAATCCTTATTAAACATTATATTTAAATATATATATGTACACATATATATTTCAAAAGAACTATTTCTCATGTCCATACGTTTTAAAAATAATGTACAATGAAGGAATTGGCTTTTTCTATATAATTATTGGGAAACATTTTGTATTCAGTTTATAACCTTTGTTTCAAATGAAAATGTTAAAAAATGTTATGTAAGCCTCACATTTTTCACAATATCATCGATACATAATTCCCAAGGACCCTGTATACAAGATATTTCAGCTCCTAAAAGCTCAATGTGAGACAGCTTATTGGATCAATGACTTCAGATAACCACTACTGTCACTACCAGTTGACCACCACACCATAAATTAACCCCATCTCTTAGGAAGAATGAATAGTCTCATAGTATGAATATTAGAAAAATTATTTCTACAGCAATTCTTAAAGGGTTGCAATCAGCACTAATTTCTACATACCTTATAATCAACAGAATCTTACATTAGGCTTTTGCTCTATATAAATTTGTTTTAGAAATTATTTGACCTGAATGTTAAAAATACGAGCAGAATCTGCTGCATTTGTGTTTGAAACACAGGATAATAATGTTATTTTTATTATGTTAACCTACAAATTATATGTTTCTCCCAAAGATGCACCAATTTCATAGAACTTAAGGCCACACATGCCTGGAAGATTTCATTAGCCATTCCCCACTCAAGGATATTTGGGATTTTTTTGTTTTATTTTTAATTTTTCCATATTCCTACAGTGCTTGTCATTTCCACCATCTGGCATTTATTCACACTTTTGGGTGGCTTTGTTTGATGCTTATGACGGAAAACACAGTATAATCTGGTGGTTAGGGCATGGGCTATACACACATAAATCTGAATCCTTCTACTTTCTAGGACTATGTATTAGTTACTTTTTCATTGCTGGGACAAAATACCTGACACCTGCAACTTAAAGCAGGAGGGATTTATTTGGCTCACAGTTTCAAAGGATTCAGTCCATAGTTGGGTTGTTTCAAGGCAGAAATGGCATGATAGATGTGCCTGGCAGAGGAAAACTGCTCAACCAATGGAATCCAGGAAGCAGAGAGAGAGCAAAAGCCACAGCAAGAGATATGTCCTCTAAAGTCATGTCCTCAGTGATCCACCTCCTCCAATTGGGCCCCACCTCCTAACTGCACATTTAACTAGGAGTTCATCAGTGGACTAGTCCACTGATGAGTACAGAACCCCTCATGATCCAGTCACCTTCCAAAAGCCCTACCTCTTGTCCACAACAATGTGTACAATGTTTTAGGGTACAAAGTAGATAAACAATGTATTAGTTCATTTTTTGTTACTAGAAAGAAAAACCTGAAGTGGGATAAAGAAAAAGGTTTTATTTAGCTCACAGTTCTGGATCCTGAAAGTCCAAACAGCATAGTATAGGCTCTGTTATGGGCCCCTCTCAGTTGGGTCACCTTAGGGTAGGAGGCATGGCAGGCAGGAGAGATCACATTGCAAGACTGGAAGCCAGTGGAGGTCTGGGTTCTACACTCCCTTTCAGGGACACAACCCTAATGACCTAGGTACCTCCCACAAGGCCCCACCTCTTAAAGGCTCCATTAGCTCTCACACTGCCAGACTGAGGACTAAGCCCGCCAACACCTGAAACACTCTCAAACTATCCAAATCACTGTACTCAGTTACTTTTTTAGAAAAGTATCCTCTTGATATGATGTGATCTTACTCCCCAAAACACAATAACCTCAAATTATGAGAAAAACATCAAGCAAATCCCAATTGAGGAAATACCAAGCCAGTATACTTCAAAATTGTCAAGCTCATCAAAAACAAGGAGAATCTAAGAAAGTGCCACAGCCAAGAGAGCCTAAGCAGATCTGATGACTATATCTAATGAGGTATTTTGATGACTAAATATAATGTGGTGTTGTGGATGAGGTCCTAGAACAGAAAAAAGAATTGGTGGAAGCCAAGGAAATTTGAATAAAGTATGGATTCTAGTTAATAAATGTATCAACATTGGTTCATTAATTGTGACAACTTAAACATACTAATGTAACATGTTAATAATAGGGGAAACTGAGCATGGGGCATACAAGAACTCTCGGTACTATCAATTTTTCTGTAAACCTAAAATAAAAAGTTTAAAAAAGGTACAAATTAGAAAATGGCAAGACAGAATGGGACTTATTCATTTAATGAACAAATATTTTTTAAATATCTGTGTGCTTGACATTCTTTTTTTCCTTTTTGTGATGTGGGATTCAAACTCAGGGCCTCACTCATGCTAGGCAAGTGTTATACCACTGAGCTACCCCCACAGTCCCCCAAGGAACCATTTTATGTTGATGTAATTCTTTTTTGTCCTTTGGTGCTGGAGCTTGATCCCAGAATCTTGCACAAGCTAAGCAAGTGCCCCATCACTGAACTACCCATTCAGCCCCCTTGACACTTTTCTGAGGACTCAGGGTAGAGCAATGCACAAGGGGAAGAAAGATCCTTCCCTTGAGGACCATGTATGGAATGTGTTGATCTGACAGAGCTAATCTGTGTTCCCTGTCGCAGTGCCCTCCCTTACCAAGGAAGTCCAAGTGGTATTCCAGTGACAATGTGACCTCATTATTTCTTGTTAAATGAGGGACAGACAAGATCCAAGCCATTGCTAGCAGTAAGGGGTGAATAAAAAGAGACTTTGCATAAGAAGTGGGTGCTTGAACAGCTGGGAGCCAAGTGGCATAGCCAGTATGCAGTTCCTAGTGCACCTCCTGACCCCTGGAAGACAACACAGCCCCTATAACCTAATGTTTGCTCAGGGAGCATACATAGGCCCAGGCACAGAGGGTAGCCAGGGGAAAGGTCCTTCCAATTGCTTGGTCTGTTTCACTTTACAGGATAGGACACTGAGGCTTGGTGGTCACAGTGCTGTGGGATTTTCATGTAGAGAGACTGGACACCAAGGCCCTTTCCCAGGAAGCAGCTTTATTCCTGCCAGGACTGACAGCAGATTCACATCCAAAGGCTGAGTGCCGAACATGGCGTCCTTGCACCCTTTCACACAATTCTTGTGTCTTTGTCTCCTATATGGGCATACACTAACATTTTACAGTGTGGTTGGGTATACACTAACATTCTATAGTCTGGTTGGGAATAATTTGTTACAGAGTTACCTCAGAACTACACAGAGGCTGATATCACTACATGGTAAAAAGCTCCCCCCCACCCCAGACATGGAGAGTGGCCCTTCCACAACAGTGCCATCTTTGAATCTAATTTTTTGAATTTTTTTCCCCAGGTGCAAGGGATTTAACCCATGGTCTTGTGCATGGTAGGCAAGTGCTCCACCACTGAGCTACATCCCAAGCCCCTAAATTAACTTTAAAAATTTTATTCCTCAGAGGCTGTGGATATTTATTCTGAGGCTAGACATCAGCAAAAACTGAAAGTTTATACTTATAGCCCCAGCTACTCAGGAGGCTGAGGCAGGAAGATTGCAAGTTTGAGTCAGCCTGAACAATGTAGCAAGGCCCTGTCTCAAAATAAAAATGGCGGGGGATGTACCTCAGTGCAAGGCTCGAGGCTCAATTGTCAGTACTGCTGAAAAAAAAAGAAAAAAATGAAAGGCTAGATGTGCATACTTGCTTTGAATAAGATATTAACAATGGAAAAGAACCAGAAAAGGTAGTTATACAATAAATACGACTGTGGATTCAATAACAGGTGATAAGAGTTCACAAGCTGATTTTGCTCCGTATAATTAATTATAGAAACTTCTGGGATGCTACAAGATAACTAAGGTGGCCTTAAGGTCACCATAACTAAAATCAAGTGACTATGTTTTGCATACGCATTAGCTAAGTAACAATTTACAAGAGTGCAAGTGGTATAAGGGATGGGGCAGGGCTGATACTCCTTTGAAGACTAAAAGACAGGGCTGGGGATTTAGCTCAGTGGTTCTGCCGCCTGCAATCCCCAGCACCAAAAAAAAAAGGCAAATAACAAAAATTTAAAATCTTCAGGGTAATGCCAGACTCAATTCTTAGGTAAAAACAGAGCAAAGAGTTCCTGTAAACTTCGAGCTTGACTTAAACCAAATACAAGCAGATAACCATGCTATTCCTGAGAAACTCTTTTAGGGGTATTAGCAGCATCCTGAAGCCTAGAGATGCACCTACGATATCAATTTTAGAGCCAGCTTATTCCCCAACAATGTCGATAATTCTACACAAAGTCAGGAATGTAACCAGAGAACACACTCAAAGAAAATTACTTTTGAAATTGAGTTTGCAATCCTTCCTTTAGGCATTTTTTTAAACCAACCACCAGGGCAGAAGATGCCTTCGTTTTACAGGGGGAACACCGTAAGCACACTGAAGGTGAAATTTTAATGAGAAGATAATGAAAGATGAATGAGAAATTAGATTTATTAGCTTAACCTCTAACATTGAGCTAAATTTTATGTATGCTGGAGAGGAGAATCACCTGGATAGCTTTAAAAATTCCTACTGCTCTGGCTCCGTCCCAGGGCAATCACAGGACTTTCCAATCTCAGGGATGGGACCTGGGCATCAGCACTTTTTAAGGCACCCAGGGTGGTTCCAATGTGCAGCCCAGTTAAGAACGAACTGCTCTATAGGGAGTTAGTCTCAGTTTTGAATATCAAATACTCTTAATGAAAGCAGAATAAACTAAACAGGCAACCTAGGAGTAAATACCCTGAAATGTCACCCAATTGGATACAAAACTCTGTGATTTTAACAATTTTTTCTTTTCCAGTCAAATGCACCCAGCTGTGACTTTCCTGTCTCCAGACATTTCCAAAGCAGAGGCAATAACTTCCTAAATTAAGATTTCTCCATATACTTGTGGTGAGCTTGAGATACAAACTGAGAAAAAAAAAAATCTCATCTCCACTCCTCCAGCCTCCTTGGTTGGCCTTTCCAGAAGAGAAAACAAATAAAGACTAACTTCTCTTAAATGTTTCAAAACAAAATAATTAAAATGACTTTTTGGGTAAACAACCATGAAACTCCATGAGCTATTTCCTTTATTTTTTAATAGTCACAGACTCAGGGTCTATCATGGAAATAGCTGCATTCTTTTGCCTCTGCCAAATCACTCAGTGAAATTACATTACAGGAGGGCTGCCTGTGACCCATGGTGTGTGGGAGTTCTGAATGGCAAGTACCTCTTTGGCCATTTGGGCACCTGCCTGCTGAGCTGTGGAGAGGTGGCTTTTTCCAGTTTGCGAAGTCTCCTGAGCTATACAGGACAATTTGCCCAGCCTACCTGGAAGAGATTATCTAAACCTGATTGAGGACATTCAATAAACAATAATGAAAAAGACAGCTTTAATTGTCCTCAAGCCTGAAATTCTCCCTGAAGCTTGAAATACAAGGGGGTAGTGGCCAGATTACTGGATTTCTAAGAAAAGAGTGACTCTCTCTAGTACCACATTTAAAGCAATCATGAAAAGAAGCATCAAAAATGATCCAGATCACGAATGTCTCTTTCCTTCAGAAGACATTCAGGTAGTCAGAGGAATGAAAATATTCCCCAGCTGCCTGGTGAAAATAGTGATTCATTCTAATCAAGAAAATGGTTGCAATCCTACTACACTGTTTTGCTTCCAAGTGGTAGTGACGTGTTTCTCAATATAAAAAAAAGGAATAGCATTCAGCAACACAAAGGAGGTACTCATATATACTACAGAGTGGATGAGCCTCAAAAACAGACTTACTGAAAGATGCCCCACTGTATGATTCCATTTATAAGAAATCCAGAAGGCAAGTCCATAGGGAGAAGCAGTAGGGCAGTGGTTAGGACTGAGAGTGTGCAAAGAGATTGCAGAAAGGATCATTTTGAGAGTGCTAGAAATGTTCTAAACCTGGATTATGAGGGTTACACAACTATATATACTAAAAAAGCATTGAATTATATTCTTAAAATGGATGAATTTGTAATACATAAACTATATTTGGAAACCTATTTGGAAAAAAAAAAGATATTGTACCAGGAAGTTCATGGTTGTCCCTATCTGGGGCTGGTAGCTACCATACCAATTCATTTGCCTCATGAATTCTGCTTTCTCTTTTTGTCTACATATGTATATATTTTGGTACCAGGGATCGAACTCGGGACCTTGTGCTTGTGAGGCAGGTGGCAGAACCACTGAGCTAAATGCCTGGCCCTCTTTTTGTCTACCTATAAATGCTATAATTGGGGTGGGGCTGGAGGCTATCACACATTAAGAATCCAAGAATGTGTGCAACCACCACAGACACCAGGTCTGGGAACCTGAAAGGGCAATCAGGTATAAATAAATGGTTCTTGGTCTACTGGAGGCGTGGCTGTGCCCATTACCGTAGATGTAGTCCGCCTGGGGCAACGGACCGCCAGCAGAGACGAAGTCGAAGTCTGAACCCCCAACAAATAGCCAGGCGCTGGGCAGACTTCCTAGCGAACAGAGGGCACGCGTTTGGCAAATCCAGGTTTGTTGCGCTTTAGGAGTTGGAATTCATCCCAGCAGAGCAGGAGGTTGGGAAGTTTTGAGGACCTGGTAGCTCTCCTGCGGACCCTGCGCTGCTCAGCTGCCTTGGTCCAGCTGAGCCAGGGAGATGACGGCGGGGACCATGCACTGGGACCGCCACCCCCGCCTGCCGTCCCGCCCGACGCCGTCCCGCGTGCGCCCTGGAGATCCTTCCCGCCCTTTCCCACACGCGCCCGAAAGCCTGGTCCCACCCCG
The DNA here is from genome assembly GCF_000247695.1 of Heterocephalus glaber. Next base: position 1,381,283 of record NW_004624820.1, on the reverse strand, counting down.
TTCCCGGGACTCTGGGACCTCCGGGACTCCTTGAGGATCGAGGGACGCCGCGTCAAGGGGCCAGGCTGGGCGCCGCGGGGGCAGGCGCCTGTACGCCGGCCTCCGGGGGCCGCAGGAGGGGGCGGGGCTGCGCGGCCCCAGCCCGGGCCCGAGGGACCCGCTCGCAGCTGCCTCCCGCGCGTCCCTCGCGCAGTGCTCATGCGCGCGCCCGGCCTTTATAGCGGCAGCCCCAGCCCCGCTTTCCGCACTCGGGCGCAGCCGGGCGGTTCCCACGCAGGTGCAGCAGCACCCCCGGGCCGGCGCGCGCGGGCGGGATCCCTGATGGGCGTCGGTCCCGACCTTCTGCAGCTCCCAGCTTCTCTGCCTTCCTGTTGCCCACTGCCACCGCCACCCCCACCCCCACTCCCACTCCCACTCCGGGGCTGCACCTCGATTCTGGGTTTGGCTCCATTTGCAGCCGGGGCGCCGCCTCCCGGAGCAGCAGCTCGCCTGCCGGTCTGCTCCCTGTCCGGGCCGCCCTGGGTGCGGAGGGGACAGCGGGGCGCTGTGCGCTAGAGACTAGGACGCCCCACCCTCCCCCGCGCGCCCAACGCCCTCCCTCTGTCTCGCTCTTTCCTAGGTCCGCACACCCCCTCAACTACCATGTCTGCAGCCTGGATCCCAGTTTTCTGCCTCGGTGCGTACGCGTCCTTTCCCTTCCCCTTTCCCCAAGCGCCGAGCGCTGTGCGGCCGGACCAGCCTCGTGCTCTCCTCTCCTCCTCTCTTCGCAGGTGTCTCGCTGCTGCTACTGCCGGATCCCACGGGCAGCGAGGGAGCCGGTGAGTTGTGGGTTCCAGGGAGAGGTTGGTCCGGGCGGACAGAGGAGCCGAGCACCAGCAGTTTTGGCAGCGGGGTCTAGATCGAGTCCCCTGACCTCGGTCCTGGACTAGAGGCGGAGGGCGCGCACGTCGGGGCCCCTGATGTGTTCGGGATCCCTGATGTGTTCGGGGTCACCAAGTTCTCCCACACGAGAGAGATCCGAGTTCGCATGGGGGAGAAGGAAGCCTTGCCACACGCCCGCCCACCCCTCCCAGTGACCTCCCCCAGTGCCGAAAAGGGAGGTGGAGGCAGAGGTGTTCATTGAGCTCCATTGCGGGACACACCAGTCCCAGGGGGTTCCGCAGCGCTTGGGGTCGAGGCGAAGCCTTTAGATTGTCGTGCCCGAGAGAGGGAGGCTGATGTTGTCCCACGTAGGTGGGTTTCTAGATGTCATCTTTATGAAAAGCAGCTTGGCAGTCCCATTCGCTTGCCCACAGTTTTAAGAGTTTTTGTTGCACGAGTAGAGGTCCCGGTCCGAGGGTGTGGTTCGGTGTGTTTTCCTACAATGTAAAAGACAAACTCTTTTCAAAAATATGTTTGTTTTCCCTGAAAAGTAGACGTGAGGATAAGTATTGTACCCGAATGCATTTCTCATCCTTCCCTCAGCAAAGTCAGTCTTAGCAGCTGAAGACAGTTTCTGACCCAAATTCCAATACTGCCCCTTCCTCAGCCAAAAATGGGAGGAGGATCTAGACTGTTAACAACCAGGAGGTTCCTGTTTTCCTTAAGGATTTTAACTTCCCGGGTTCTCTAGAGCGTTTCGGAGCTGAGGAGTCAGCCCTGTACCCAGCATCCTCTCTTCCCTTTCCATGGACTTCTCTAGTCCAAAACAGAGTCCACCGAAGAGTGTCCTTGTCAGAGGCAGCTGCTCGGTTGGGCATTATCCAGACAGTATTCCTCTTAGAAAAAGAGAGGGTTTTTTTGTTGTTGTTGTTGTTTCAGAGAGTTTTCAATAACCACATTTTCTTGCGTTTGGAAAATGGTGTTTAATAACGTTAATCTCAATATCTATATTAAGTTGACAGATTAATGTTTTGTATTATGTTATCTTGTCACGCATTGCCAAGGGCTTGTCTCTGTCTAGCATCTTTTTAGTAAAATTTTTTATTATTAGTCAAGTTGACTGTTTAAAACTTGAGCATGTTAACAGTGCTTTCTAAAAATGCGTTCATTGGCTGATACATCTCTTTGGACAGATCTGGAGCAGAAATAATCAGGTTCAGTTAAGATGAAAACGCTCCATTCTAGTGGGACTTACTTCCCTGTGTTCAGTTCTCTGAACACATGGCTCTAATTTCCTCATCTGTAAGATGAACAGTTGAGCTAAATAACATTCTGTGAATTTAAGGATCGTTTTACTGGTTTGCTTAAGTGAACATGTGATTTTAAGGCTCTACATTTATAAGATAACTAAGACAAATGGCCCTATGAAGGGAGAGATAACTTAGATTTTTCACAGACCTATGAAAATGTTTCCAAAAAGCTCAATTCAAATTTACTATTTTGAACTATATACACAGTTTTATCAAAGTTGAGATTTTTACATTTCTAGAATAAGTGTTCAATGACTGTTATTTTCTAGATCTGATGTATTTCCAATTATGTGCTTTCAAACAGCTAGAACTGAGAAAATTGTGACATTAGATTTCTATAGTGGCTGGGGACTAAATTAAATTGCAAAAGCAGCTTTTGGCTCCCTAAAATCTGGAATGGTGTGGAATGGTGGGTAAGTCAATATTGTTGGTAGAAGAGTAGAAATTAGGGAAGTAAAACTTAAATTTCATTCCCTAATTCCTCCTCCACGACTCCCCAAGAGGTCCTAAGGGTGCTTATCCCATTCCCCCCTTTCTCTTCAGTTCCTATTCCTATCACATGCTTTACCAGAGGTTTGGACATCAGGAAAGAGAAAGCAGATGTCCTCTGCCCAGGGGGCTGCCCTCTTGAGGAATTCTCTGTGTTCGGGAACATAGTTTATGCTTCAGTATCCAGCATATGTGGTGCCGCTATCCATAGGTAAGCACAAAGGCAGCTGTGGGGGTGGGGGAGATGCAAACATAATTATTTTCCCACTGTAAGCCATCTGGGCCACCTTCCTCCTCACTTTCCTTTGGTGCCAGTTGTGGCCATAGAAGATGGATATAGTTTCAAAGTTTTCTTGGGTATCCTTGAAACATCAAATACACAAGGGAAGCTTTCTGACAGGGCATATTGCATTACTTCTTGGTGGTTAGACTCCTTGGTGGTTCTGAAACAGCTCTAATTATTTCATGTATTATGAAGTTTTGTCCTGTGTGCCAGCCATTTTCTTAACTTCCACAATTCTACAAGGTAGGTACAATTTTACTCCATTTTAGCGATGAGGATACTGAATTTAGACAGTTGTTAAGTATCTTGCCCAAGTCACAGTTGTTAGCCAGTGCCATGGTATCCTTCAGTACAATTGCCCGTGTGAGACACTTTTAAAAAATGCAATCCAAGCACATGTGGAGTATCTTAGGGACCCAATTGTTTGGCACCCTTTTTTTTCTTTGGTACCGGGGATCAAACTCAGGACCTTGCGGTTGTGAGGCAGGTGGCGGTACCACTGAGCTAAATCCTCAGCCCATTTGGCACCTTTTATTAACTACATTTCTGAGCTGTAGGAAACAGGCTAATACATTTGTATTCTTATCAACACTGAAGAAATTTGACAGCATATAACCATTTCCCCAACAGGTTTTGTTCCAGTGTAGGCAAGTTTTGAAAAGACTGGCATTATGCTTAGATGACTTCCTTGCTGAACTATTTTCTTGATTAATGAGAGCAATAGATGCAGCATGGCACAATAAGTCAGTTGGATGCCCTGAAAAAGTGTAGATAGTGTCTCAGTTGTTACTCTTATGTTGCAGAGGAGTAATCAGCATCTCAGGGGGACCTGTACGAATGTATAGCCTACCTGGTCGAGAAAACTATTCCTCAGTGGATGCCAATGGGATCCGGTCTCAAGCGCTTTCCAGATGGTCTGCTTCTTTCACAGTAACTAGTAGGTACAATTGTTCTCACTTTTGACAAATATTGGCCCCCTCCCTAAAAAAAAAAAAAATTTCTGCTTTCCTTGGCCAAACTTTTTGATTCTAATGGGAAAAATCTGTGGTCAGGAAGAGGTCAACTGTGGGGTACAGCCAGGAAACCAGAAAGGTCACATATCACACAAGCCAAACTTAGGTGAATAAGGAAAGAACAATTTGCTGTGAGATAGTAGCAGTAGAAATATGAATCGCCTATGGTCAGAATGCCTGGACATTTACCAAGTAACACTAACCTGCAAAGCTAGTGAATTCATTTTTGATGATCCTTTTAAATATAATAGATGAGATTCTATTTGAGTTCTCTGAAAGTAATGTGCAGCACGTTTCTACTGATCATCACCATTACCCTATTACATTTATCATCCGAACCCTAAATTGGATTCATAATGCTTTGGTGATGAAGGAAGAAGAACAAGTAGACTTATCTTTATTTTAACAGAAGGCAAAACTAGTACCCAAGAAGCCACGGGACAGGCAGCGTCCACAGCACGTCCACCAACAGGTATGAAACATGGAATCTGTATCTCCTTGTTGCCTTTCACAGCATTTGGAAATTATAAAGAAATATGTTACTGATGGAAGCTTTCCTTTAAAAACGTGGCAAAATACTTGATGAAACAACTTTTAAAGGAAGAAAGAATTATTTTGGCTTAGGGTTTCAGAGATTTCAGTCCATGGTCAGCTGGTTTCATTGCTTTTAGGCCTGTGTTAAGGGAGAAGCATCCTGGTGGAGGAAAGCTGCTGCCTCAGGGCAACCAGGAAGCAGAGAGAGAGCTAGAGCTTGGGCTAATGGCTTCCTCCTGCTTTTGTTCATCTGGCCTCCACTCAATTGAATAGTGTTGCCATAGTCAGGGCAGGTCTCCCTCCTTAGTTTACTGTCCCATGTGCTAGTCATTTCTGGAAACACCCTCATAGACACATCCAAAAGTATGCTTTACTAATTTCCTATGCATTTCTCATTCCAGTAAGTTGACAGTCAAGATTAAACCTTACAAAAAAGAAGCAAAGTAAATATTGTATGTTTACTGATATATTATGCACAGAAATATTCAAATTTATATTTAAAATTTCTTCTTGTATTTTTGACTATAAACTTTGCTGACAGTTATTCTCTTGAAGCCCTACCTGACTTGATAGAACGTGCCTAGGAACTTGCCAACATTAAAGAACATGAACTTTCTGCTTTCATTTGCTTCACTAAATTCCCTTACTGCACTGTCATATTTACTGTCTTACTTATTATCATATGAATAAAAGGATTGCTGTGTGTGTCTACTGTAAAAAAATAGCCAGGGATCCCCCTTTCTAAGACTATGTTTAAAAACTGGAGATTAAAACCAGGGAGCACTAAGCTACACCTCCAGGCTTTTAAAATTTTAAGACAAAGTCTAAGTTGCTTAGCCTGGCTTCTAACTTTGCTATCCTCCTGCCTCAGCCTCCTGAGTATATCACACACATAGCAACTATGGCCATTTTAAAATCAAAGAAATTAAGAACTTTAGGCTCTGAGTTCCCAATCTTGGCATCAAGTGTGGGTTTGGAATTTTAAAAGTCTTAAGTCAGAGGCATATCAAATATGTAGGCTTCCTATAGTCCCTTCTATAGTCATTTCTTTGTTCGGGCATTGCTTCCTCAGTCTAGAAAATCATAAGGAAATTTTTTTTAAAAGTCTTTTCAAGAATGACACTTCTAATGCCTTTCTATAATCCTGCACTGTGAGAGGCTGAGGCAGGAGGGTCTTAAATTGGAGTCTAGCCTAGGCATTTTAGCAACTCAGCAAGATTCTGTCTCAAAAAAGGGCTAGTGTGTAGCAATGGCCTTGGGTATAATCTCCTCAGTACTGGAAAAAAAGACGCTCCTATCCAGGTACAGTTCTACACGAGAGGCTGAGGCAAAAGGATCACAAGTTCAAGGCCAGCCTGGGCAGCGAGACTGTTTCACAATTCTTTGAAAGGGTTATGGATCTAGCTTAATGGTAGCGCACTTGCCTAGCATGTCCCAGGCCCTGGATTTAACCCCCAGGACTGCCCCCCAAAACCAAAATGCCTTTCTACTGCTAATGCGAAGTACTGCTTTTGTTTCAGGCAAACAACTAAAGAAAACACCTGAGAAGAAAACTGGCAATAAAGGTAAGAATGAGATATCCATTTGTGAAAGTAGCATTTCCTCTGCCTTTTCCTGACACTGCTAATGAGAGGACTTGTTTGATATTCACAGACTGTAAAGCAGACATTGCATTTCTAATTGATGGAAGCTTTAATATTGGGCAGCGCCGCTTTAATTTGCAGAAGAATTTTGTTGGGAAGGTGGCATTAATGTTGGGAATTGGAATGGAAGGACCTCACGTGGGCCTTGTTCAAGCCAGGTACCAACTTTGTTAAAATGAGACGTGACTGATGTATTGAATGACAAATTACCAACCTGGCACATTCACTTTGGTTTAATACAATCATGCTGAGTTGTGGACAAGGTGGATTTCTAAACTATAAATTCAAGATTGAAGACTGCCTGGGCAGATGCTTGCCTAGTGAATTATGAGGCCCTGGGTTGGACTTCCAGCATCACAAAATAGTACCTGGGCAGACTGAGGGCCCCTTTTGGAATAAAAGGATTTAGAGACTGCCTGTATATATGAGGACAAGAAGGTAGATGCAAAAGTCCTGTTGCTCGCGTAATCCCTCACATCTACTCTGCTCAGTTCCCAGTTTCTTTTTCTGAAGGAAGAAGCAGTGATGTCTATTCTTTTCTCTCCTGCCATTACTCTCTTCAAAAGACTGTCTCTTGTATCCTCTCATTCCATAGTATTTTGAGCATTTTCTCATAAGTACTCATCAAAAACTGACATTTCATATATTCCTTTGTATGGTGATTGGTGATTTAACCATTCTTCTCTTGCTTTGTCACCATTACACATTACACTATGACATTATCCTTATACCATCTTTGTGCCTATCTCTGATTATGTTATTAGCTAGATTCCTATATATGAGGTTCTGACAATTTTAAAGCTTCTGAAATAACTAAATTGCTTTCTGAACAGATGAGCTAGTTTTAAACTACTATGAACAGTGTACAAGTAGTCACCAGAACTACTACAAACACTAATTTATATTTCATTTGTTATTTTTTACAGTTGGCTCTGCTCTTAAGAGTTTCTTTTTGGTGTGAGATGACTATTTAATTTTGTTTTCTATATATTTTAACTATTTATACCTCACTTTATTCTATTGCTTTTTGTGTGTGTGGTGCTAGGGATTGGACCCAAGCCCTCAAGCATTCCAGGAACGTACTCTCTCGTGGAACTACATCCCCAGCCCTGTAGTAGCATTTTTACACACAAGTCTATTTCTTTAATCAATATGCTAAATCCTTTTTGTTTAAAATGGGGTTTCACTAAGTTGCCAGATTGGCCTTGAACTTGTAATCCTTCTGCCTCAGCCTCCTTAAGTAGCTGTGATTATAGACATGTACCACCATGCCCAGCTTTATATGTTTGTTTTCTTTTCTTGAGACAGGGTCTCCCCATGTATTTCAGGCTGGCCTCAAACTCATGGCAATTCTCCTGCCTCAGCCTTCCAGGTGCTGAGATTACAGGCATATTTCACCATGCCTGGCTTTATGCTAATTTTTACATCCTCTCTTATACTGTTTTTTGTTTGTTTCGAGACAGGGTTTGCCATGTAGCCCAGGCTGGCCATGAACTTGTGGCAATCCTCCTGCCTCGAACCTTCCAAGTGCTGTGATTATAGGCATGCACCACTACACCCGGCCTCTCTATACTGTTTTGATGACTATAGCTTTATTGTACATTTTAACAGCCCATGAGGCAAGTCCCCTGTAGTAATTTTCATGTATGTTATATACATATATGTATGTTTATATGCACATATTTTTTTTCTTTTTAAAGGGTCTTATTGTGTTGCCCAGGCTGGTCTTGAACTATTAAACTGAAACAGTCCTACTACATCAGTTTCCCAAGTAGCTAGGAGTACATACAGGTGCATGCCACCACACCCAGCTAATAGTAAATCTCTTACATATAATCTTAAGATTGGTAAATGTCATTATCATTTATTATAAGAAAAATTTAATATAATTCATGTCCTTATAACTTTTTCCATTTTTATAGTTTTGGTCTTAGTATAATTGAAATTGTCCCTTCTGATCAGAGAACTGGGTTAATAGACTCAGGCTGCTCAGTACGTCCAGGGTCCCTCACTGCAGCAGACCTAGTCTCAACCAGCTTCTTCCTAGGCACCTTGTGTCCAGCTCTGCAGCCTTCCACTAACCCTGAGCCTCTGGGCCAAGGTGGGTTTCAGGTGCTATACATACTGTTTAGGCATAGATTTTGGAGCCATACAATCTAGCTGTTTTATTGGGCAGATTACCTAGGTCAGTGGTAGTGAACCTATGGCACACATGCCACAGCCAGCTGTTTTATCATTGAAAGCTCTAAAAGGCTTGCCATCACTGACCTAGGTTCTCTGAGCCTGTTTCATTTATATAATAATCAGGATAATAATCTGTACCTCAGATACATGATGAAATGAGATTATACATGTATTTTATTATCCAGGATATAATAAACCCTCAGTGTAGCAATTATGTTGCATTTCTGAAATAGCCCCAGTAATTCAAGTAATGATGTAGTGTCTTAGTTGACTAGGATTAAAAATGAAACTTGAGTTGTTGTGTGATTTGGAAGTTTTTTTTAAAAGCATCTAATGTTGCATGTTTTGCCTTTGTGATACTCCCTGGATAACTTTTTTTAATTACAGTGAACATCCCAAAATAGAGTTTTACCTGAAAAATTTTACATCAGCCAAAGATGTTTTGTTTGCCGTGAAGGAAGTAGGTTTCAGAGGGGGTAATTCCAATACAGGTAAGTAAACTTTGGGCAATACAGTAAAGAGTTAGGTTATTAGTGATGAGACATGTAAAACAGTATTATGTCATTTTGTATAAGCAGATGTGAAGCTCTTCTTCTTGGCACTGAAATTATCGCTAGGTCTGCATTTGATCAACTGAGATAAATATTCAATTTATAATGGAAAATATACCAAGGAGATAATTGATAATTTTTAAAAAATGAAAACATTGTGATATATAATCTTTACATTGGACAGGTCAGAGATAACTTCAGAGAAATACTTGTTTATAGCACTAAAAAGCAGCAAAGGTCAACAGACTAATGAATGCAGATGTGGCAGAAAGAATTAGAGTAGCACAAGTGACCCTCTGAGAATTCTTGTTCTGAGTCCTTAGAGGTACTCATCAGTCACCAAGGGGCAGGAGAGCATGACAGGAGCAAGGGGTCAGTTCTGTTTTTGACTGTTGACTGATGTAGGGTTAAGGAAATGTGAAGTTTCTGGGAGGTGAAAGAGGAAGTAGTTGGGTTGAGGACAAAAAATAGGCCTAAAGGATAAACTTTCCCAACTTATGTATTTATTATAGACTCAAGTATCATATAAATTAATGATGCCAAATTGCTCCAGGGAAACAAATGTCATTTAAGAGTGTTCAATGCTGGTTTGCTTCATTTTCAAACCTAGGAAAAGCATTGAAGCATACTGCCCAGAAATTCTTCACAGCAGACACTGGAATGAGGAAAGGGATCCCCAAAGTGGTAGTGGTGTTTATTGATGGCTGGCCTTCTGATGACATTGAAGAAGCAGGAATTGTGGCCAGAGAGTTTGGAGTCAATGTATTCATAGTTTCTGTGGCCAAGCCTATCCCTGAAGAACTGGGGATGGTTCAGGATGTTGCATTTGCTGACAAGGTAAGGTGGTGAGAGTATCTTCAGTTATGGTGATATGGATTGAACTTTGGACCTCTAAGCATAGTGCTGACTAGCCTTTATCTAGATTAACTTTGATCACTCAAGATTTAATGTTTTCACAATTTCAGAAGAAACAATTTTTGATTCTTTTGAATATCTTTTATATATCTCCCCCATTAGGCTGTCTGTCGGAATAATGGCTTCTTCTCTTACCACATGCCCAACTGGTTTGGCACCACAAAATATGTAAAACCTCTGGTACAGAAGCTCTGCTCTCATGAGCAAATGATGTGCAGCAAGACCTGTTATAACTCGGTGAACATTGCATTCCTAATTGATGGCTCCAGCAGTGTTGGGGATAGTAATTTCCGCCTCGTGCTTGAATTTGTTTCCAACATAGCGAAGACTTTTGAAATCTCAGATATTGGTGCCAAGATAGCTGCTGTGCAGTTCACTTATGATCAGCGTACAGAGTTCAGTTTCACCGACTATAGCACCAAAGAGAATGTCCTAGCTGTTATCAGGAGCATCCGCTATATGAGTGGAGGAACAGCTACTGGTGATGCCATTTCCTTTACCGTTAGAAATGTGTTTGGTCCCGTGAGGGATAGTCCCAACAAGAACTTCCTGGTGATCGTCACTGACGGGCAGTCCTATGATGATGTCGGAGGCCCTGCTGCTGAAGCACATGATGCAGGTGAGGTCCTTTTCCTTCATATGGGAATGGAACTGAGAAGTGGTTTTATTTTGAGGTAAATACGAAGTTAATCACTTATTTTACTGTATACCTGCAGTGTGACGGTGTTCTCAGATCATTAACCAACATTAGCTGACTTAATTATCAGAGCAGTCCTATTCATCTCATTGTACAGATGAGCAAACTTCCCCAGAATGACAGCTATTAAGTAGCAAGGATTGAAACCCAGGCATTCTGGTTTCAAAATCCACATTCCTACCCACTGACTGGATTATTAGAACTACACTAACAACCATCTCACGTTGAGGACTTACATTACTGGTGTTTATGTTTGGCTTAAATTTGGACTACATCCCAAATAAATTAGTTACCTACAACTTACCTTTCGATTCTTTATCCTAATCTGTTTTAGATTTTAGTCTGGCATGAGTTTTCTAAGATGCAAGGGTCTCCAGTAAAAGTTTTAATCCTATCCCACTGAAACTTTTCCTAGTTTTTTTCTCCTTCTTGAGATAATACACTGGTGATAATACTTCTTCACCCCAACTTTAGTATTTCTTTATGTTGCTGAAATCAAGCCAGCAAAAACATTCCCTTTCTGGAGAAATAACTCAGTAACTTAGGAGAATCAACAGCCTTACATTCTTGGATATTCTGCCATCTCTTTCCGCCTTAATTCCTAATGACTTTCTTTCATTTCTATACATCAGAACCTCTCCTCGTGTATATTATATATTTTTATAAATATTGATAAAATACACTGGTACCTTGGTTCATGACTTAATTTGTTCTATGATTTTGGGAAAGATGGCCACAATCTTGTCACCTGATGCAGAGTTTGCACACATAAAATTCTGCCAAACACCTCTGATTGTGAACCAAATTATTTGCAAAGTGTTCGTGAACCAAGTTACCACTGTAAGTATGACGGAAACTGCTACAGCCAATTTAAACTATACATCTGACTTATAGAAAGTATTTTTTACACATTGGCAACAAACCTGTGTTGAAGTGAAGACATACCTATCTGTTGTCACTCTCAAACAGAGCATACTGAACTAGTTTATGGTAGCAGGACTGTATTTAAGCTAAAGCAAACTAAACTCAAATACACATTTACCCTGTGATTAAATTTAAGGAGGCTGGGCTACATTGTAAGTTTCATAAAATTATCTTAGCGAAAGTCACAAAAGCTAGAAAACAGTAAGATTTTAGGGCTAGATCACAAATTTTGTTTAAATCTTTAATTATATACTGGGACTAACGAACAATCTGAGCTAGACTGTAGTACTCGAAGTGAGAAAAACTGAGGAGTATTTTCTGTCTGGCAGTGGTAATGGGGAGAGGTGATTAGCTGGTGGTGATCAAATTGTTTCAAGTAGCTTTAACATCCTTTACATCGTCTTTCTGAGCACTCTGTTTCACTAGAAAGGGAATAAAATCTGGAACAGCGAAGTGAAACTCAAAAGATACTAAGGGGACTACGGTAATCTCCCCTAAGAATCTGCTGAACCAATACATCAGGACTGATGCAAATTGCAATGGGTATGAATCCAACTAATGAATTACCACCTAACCAAAATGTAGTTATTAAAATTCTAGTAACTCCAGGAAATGCAGATGGAATGCTCAAATGAAACTGAAATTATCCAATTCATATAAATCCCTTGTTTAGGATTAGACTATCAAATTATGATTGCGTTTTCAAAGTAACTGTAAAGACTGAAATCAAGGAAATAAGTTACATTATCCACAGCAGACTAGATACCATTCCCCAGACAAGGCAGCCTTTGAAAACTTTCACCACGTACCCTTTTGTGTCATTCTCTTGCTTGAGTACTGGTTAGGACTAACAGTGTTTAGTTACACAATGATGATAGGCTCAGGCAGTCCTTTCTCATGCCAACCTCAAAAGGGAAATTTTGATCATCTCTTTTTTTTAACCATGTGTGTTTCCTATAGGATATTTTTAAGAAAGGTACTGTGTATCAGGCCAACAAAGTTTCTGTTCCTAGCTTACTAAATGTATTGTTGTAAATGGATACCAAGCTTCAAGGGGTTTTTTGGTATTAGTCATCAATATTAGTCTGTTAATATGGTGAACTATACTGATGGCAGAGACTTCTGGTTTTGACCAAACTGTTTCATAACTCATCACAATGATTGTGAAAACTTACCCAACAATTTGGTATGGGGAATTTCAGTTCTTCAGAAATTATTATGCAGTTTTCTCTGCAATTGTGTACTGATGTATGTGGGATATATACACATAATTTTATATATAAACTGGATCGGTTTCTAATTCATTTTAAAATACTTCTGTTGTAGGTATCACCATTTTCTCTGTTGGTGTGGCTTGGGCACCTCTGGATGACCTGAAAGATATGGCCTCTAAACCAAAGGAGTCACATGCGTTCTTCACGAGAGAGTTCACAGGCTTAGAACCAATTGTCTCTGATATCATTAGAGGCATTTGTAGAGATTTCTTAGAATCCCAACAATAATGGTGGTATTTTGATAACTGAACAAAAAAGTGCAAGATCTAATGTATGAATTGTATTCTTATGATACTGAAATACTATAGCATACTAGGATCAGATACATTAAAGATGTCAACAGCTATTTTAAGCAAATAAGCCTTCATTTAAAGTTATTACCTTCTAATTACAACTTAGACTTTTAAGACTTGACTGAGGCTTTATAGTCATGGCCCTTAGAAACTCAGGAAAGAGGAAGAGAAGATATCATGGATTAAAATCTTAAAGTTCTAATGTACCTATAAAATGTATAGATATGCAAGTGCCATAGCTCAATAAAAAAATCTGATACTTAGACCAAAAGCAACATTCTTTCTCTGTTATTCTATTGATTATATAAGGAAAATGAGCAAGGTTCAAGTATCAACAGTGTGACCCAAGTGAATGTTTTCTTAAAAACCAATCGATAGCTGTTACTTCACATACTAAAGAACTGTAATTGTGGGCTATATAGAAAGGAAATGAGTATCAATCTTTGTGTATTTTCATAACTTACAAATGAAAATATACAAAAGAGGATTGCCAGGTATTTTTCTATATCTTTAATTTTATATGTGTATAGATCGGCTTGTACCCTATAAAAGTAATGATCCAAGGACTGAGAAGATAGTAAGGACTTTGAAGAGATTCAAATAGCAGAAGTATAGAAAAAATATTGTAGTTTGAAGAAATAAATCGCTAGTGACATACTCTATGCCACTTTACCTTTATTATTCCATGTTTCTCTGTAGGATATAATAAAAACTCTGTACTTACTATGATACATAGACCAGTCTGAATTGCTTTTTTCATACCAGGGATCAAACTCAGGACCTTGTACTTGTGAGGCAGGTGGCAGCACCACTAAGCTAAATCCCTGGCCCTGAATTGCTTTTTTAAAATCATACAATAATACTGAATACCTTTCACTTATTTACTGAATGCCTACTGTTTTGAGGCATTACCAGGTTAAACACTATGACATGCTTTTGAGCATTTGCTTCAAGAGAAATGTTTTGTAGCTAGTGTTACTTTTCCTTAAGAGTGTTCGTAGGGCTGGGGATTTAGATCAGTGGTTTCACTGCCTGCTGTGCAAGTGCAAGGACTCAAGTTCAATCCCCGGTACCAAAAAGTTTGTGATGTTTGATCGAAACTCTTAATGACCTAGAGGGACTCTCCCCACAGAGATGCTCTATCACCCCATCTTGCCTGACTTTCTGTCCCCTCATCGCTACCTCACTTCAAGCAGATACTACTTGTAACAAACTTTACAACAGAAGAGTTGACCTGAAGAAGGTACAATGGACCCTCAAGTTACAACTGGACATATAAGCAGCTTGGGTTACAACTGGTAAGTTTAGTTGTAACTTATAAAGTCTTGAGTTACAACCCAAATGCTGGCTCCTTGTGCTTCTAGATGGTCTCAGATACAGATTTAACCAGTAAAGAGTTCTGGAAGAAACATAACATCCATTCCTGTGTGGGGTTGATAAATCCTCGGACATTGTCTAAGGACACTGAGATCTGCCTGTATGTAGGAGACAAGACAAGGTTGTGTAGAGAAGCCTTAGCCTTCATTTGACCAACCTGAGTTACGAGCCCTTGTGAACAAACTGAGTTTAAGTCAAGGGTCCTCTGTATTAATTGGTTGTAATACTCCAGTAAATCTTTTCAGTCCAACAATTATACAGTCCTTGCAAAGAGAATAAAAGCATGTTTGAGAAGAGACACAACTTTAACTTTGACAGCATATAAAAATTTGATCAAAGGGCTGGGGATTTAGCTCAGTGGTGCGACTGTCTGCCTTACAGGCACAAGGTCCCAAGTTCAATCCCTGGTACCCCCCCCCCAAAAAAATTGATCAAATGGTGAAGACAGTAACTTCCCTCCTCCTCCTCATTAATAAAAAGCTGCCGGGGGGCCAGGGATTTAGCTCAGTAGCACTACATCTGCCTCACAAGCACAAGGTGCTGAGTTTGATCCCCAGTACCAAAAAACCCACAAAAACCCCCCAAAAAACAAAACTGCAAATATGATTGAGAATTTTAAGAGGAGCAAAAATGGGTTTAACTTCTCCCCCCCGCCCCCAGTACATAACCTCAAATTCTCAACCAGGAGTACCAAATTATCTATTACCTATCTGTATCTCTATATTGATCTCTTGGTATGTCTGTCTGACTAGGGTCTTGCTATGTAGTCCAGGTTGACCTCGAACTTGTAGCAGTCTTCTTGCCTGTGCCTCCCTAGTGCTGGAATGACAGGAGTGAAATATTAATCTTTAATCAAATCTTGATGCTTCCAAGGCATTAGTTCTTCTAAATAGCTTTTTCCCCCCTTTAATTCTATAAAAGACAAAATTCTGGGGAATTTGAAGGTAATACTTTTATGACTTATAGCAACAAGAACAAAATCAAGAACTTGAAGTTACTGTCAATTATTCCTGTAAAACAATCAAGGGGTTAATAAACCAAAAAGAAATTTTTTTAAATGGACAATTTTAACTGTAGCAGACATGCCTAAATTTCAAATATACTAGCTTATTTACAATTTTAATACATTAGATGTGATGTTACTTTTCAATAGGTGACAGTTTGATATTAAGAAAAATAACATGAAGCCAGGTATGGTGGTGCATGCCTATAATCCCCAGTACTCACGAAGCTGAGGTGGGAGGATTGAGTTCAAGGACAGGCTGGGCTACATAGTTCATTCCAGCCTAAACTACACAGTGAGACCCTGTCTTTAAAAAATATACTAAATACCTGGCCAAAAAACTAGTTAAGGGAAAAATGAACATATATACTAATTTTTACTCACTAGTTTTAATATATTCCAAAAGAGGTGAATACTTTGGCACTACAATGTTAACTACATTGCTATTAGAGAGTAATGTAATGGGTTGGGATAGCTGCCAGAAACAATACTAGATTTGGAAGAGGAGGTGGGAGAGTGTCCTTTTAATTTGTTCATTAGAGTGTTCAGTGCAGAGAACAACCACCAAAGATTTTTCTTAAAAAGTTTTGAGGCCCGGGGATTTAGCTCAGTGGTGCTGCCGCCTGCCTTGCAAGCACAAAGTCCTGAGTTCGATTCCCAGTACCAAAAAAAAGTTTTGAAAAGTCTTAGTGTTTCACCAGCAATAACTAGAACTTGCCAGGTGTCTCAATGAATACACAATGTCATTTAATTTTCGCAGCAGGAATTTAAATAGAATTTGTAAATTTTCTAGTGCCCCCTTCTAATTCCATTTGCAACTGCCTTCAAAAAAAAAAGATATTACCTGTGGAAGGAAAAAGTTTTAAGATAGTAATACTATACCTTATTTACAAGGACATTTTTAACTAATGAATAATGCAGTTTATTCTTTGCTGAACTTTTTCATGGAAATAGGTATGGCTAGATAGGACAACACCATCAACTGAAATTCAGATTTAATAGAGTAACAATGTCTAAGCAAGTTATTAAAACTGCATCTTTTTTTAAAGTTACTCTGAATGGACTAACATTTTATAATTTTTAAAAACTTGCCAAATGGGGTGAAATACTTCAAAAAGATGTTTTTAATACTGTTACTGTTCTAATCTTAATAGAATACCAACAAGCAGTATAATGTATAATACAAAAACAGCATAAAAATGAAGGACTCACTAAGAAATCATCTCCTTGCCCTAGTTTAATTATGGAGAATATTGCACTTTATTATTTAACATAAAATGATGTGGCCAACAGTAACATACAGGTACACAATTTAATATTTATTATATGCATTTTATATACATTATTTTTCAACAGGTGTACTTTTGTGTTGTGGTACAATCTTAAAAATTTGCCAATTCATAGTTTGTAAAACAAAAACCTTACAAAACTCATCAAAACTCACAAACTGATCAGAAAAGGTTTTTGGAAGACTAGAAAAAATACTTTTATTGTCTTAACCATGCATTACACAAACAAAATCTTTAATTACACCATAAAATTAAGCACATCTAAAAAAATAAAACAGGGAAAACTAGTCCAAACACAGCAGATTCTGTATCCTGATTCAACTTTTTTTGTACCCTATTTGTAATGCAAATAAAATTTTATTCCAAATATTTTTAAACAAAATAATTCTGTTTGGAATCATGGTAAACCAAGATAAGTATCTGATGGGGAAACACTTTGGATTTGTAACTTAAACTATAAAATATTGCATTTTTAGTCTATTTTAGACTATTTAAAGAATCCCAAAATAGATATACAGGTTTCTTTAGCACATTAATAAAAGGATATAAAGACCAACAAAAAGTGAAATAAATAATAGGCCATTAGCAAGATGGATAATCCTTGATAAATAAACTTGTAAATACAGTAAGATGTACAAAATATCACATAGTGATAGGATGCCAAGATTAGTTTTTTAAGAGTTCATTTGGAGTACTAAACCCCACTGTTTTACTTTAATACACTTAATAGTCCTTGGTTCATGAAGACATTTATGTGATGAAGGTGATTTAGCATCTTTATGAAGGACTTAACTGAGCTATATTAGGCAAAAAAAAGAAAAGAAAGTGGTTATGGGCAGCTGGTCAGTGAGATCTCATGTTTTAGGGTTGTATAATGCAGAAAAACTTCAATCTTGAGCACTGTTGTGACAGGTGAAATATATAAAAAGACTTATAAAAACTAGAATTTTATCCAAACATTTTGTGCAACTAATGCTAAAATATTTTAAGTTAAATTTTCCTTTTTTTTTTTTCAAAGCAAAATAAGTTTAGAGGGGAATCTGTGGCATTCAACTGATAAACATAAGATCACTAAGAGATGAAAATAAGGTACTCTTGGAGATCATGACCCCCCACAGGAGCACCAAATTCCTAACCCTAAGGCAGCACACAGAGTCCAAAAAAAAAAAAAGTCTTTGTAAGATCAGATTCTACATTGGCTTACACACATCTAAAAAAAACCCCAAACATATGCTCAGTTCATATCCAGTACAAATACTGGAGTCCTTTTTCTTTTTGTCCCACAAAGTACAGTAATGACAGTTAAGTCAATTCGCCTAACATTATTTAGATGTGATTTCCACTAATTTATGCCTGCCCCAAATGCCTTCACCAGGCAGATCACATGTAGTGTCATATCCAGTAACCTTTTTGATGGCAGTGATGCAGACCCTCCTTTTCATCCACGCAAATCTTCTGTCATGATGAGAATTTCTACTGATTCACACAAATACTTTGGCAAGGGCGTCAGCTCCTGCACTGGCAATATATGCTTTTGATGGATGGAAAGCAACATCATAAATTGATTCATCCAATTTCTTCCTATGAGCTGTTATTTCTTGCACACAAGTCTTGCTATCTAAATTCCATAATCTAATTGAACAGTCATGGCCTGTAAAAAGACAAATAAAGCTTGTTATTGAGTAATGATTCTTATTAGAAAGTTTATGGGTGCTGGGGATGTAGCTCAGCGGCACAGTGCCTGCCCGGCAAGCACAAGGCTCTGAGTTCGATTCCCAGTACCAAAAAAGAGGTTTATGGGAGGCACAAAGATCAGACTTACTTCCAGACATCAAATAGATTCCATTAGGATCTACTGCTAGACTTGTAACAGCATCTAAATGAGCTACCATAGAATGGATCATTTTACCTGTAAAACATAACAGCGAAGATAAAGTTTCCAAAAATATTAAAGTAAGAGACTGAGACCAATGCAGCATCAAGCAAAAAAAATCCCTTTATCAATACTGTTTTGGTAAAACTACATACAATATATTAAGTTTACCATTTTAACCATTCAAAAATGTACAATTCAGTGGCTGTTAGAACATTCACAATGTGCAACTATTACCACCATCTCATTCAGAACACTTTTGTCACTGAAAAAGGAAACTATACCCATTAAGCAATCACTCCCCATTTGTCCCTGCCTCCAAGCCCTGGCAGCACTAATCTGCTCTTTCTAGAGATTGGCCTATTCTGGATGCACCATATGAATGGACATAATATGTGGCTTTTTGTGTTTGGCTTCTTTCACTAAGTATGTTTTCAAGGTGCATCTACCATATAAATATTTTGAAGAGAATTTTAATTCTAACACAGAACTTTTCCACATAGTTACTCTTAGGAAAGACATCTGTGTGACATGCATTTGACAGTATCTGAGAGACAATGGAAAACATAACATTAGGGCTGAAAAGGTTTAAGACATATAAGGTAAAATTAAAATTAACATCTTAGTAAAAGATCTTAAGATTATTTTATAGACTTCAGTTAACAACAAACAAATCACCAGAAAATATACACCTAAATCTTCTAGAGTCAATTTTATTTATCCTATAAAATGTCAATTCTTTTATATATTCAAAACAAGAAAGGGGAAGAAGAGATAGGAACACATCACAGAAATTACTCTAGATTCCCCCAGATATTAACAAAACCACTGCTCTAAAAAATGTCATCTAATGAATACTTTAATTGAAGATTTAGCAAGAAAATGGGATTCCAACAGCAAGTTAAAATTAAAAACAAGTTGGGATACAAAGCTGAGCTGCACAAAGACTGGGGCAAGGCCATCTTACATTGGCAACATATGCTTTTGGTGGATAGACAGCAACATAATAAATTGATTCACCAGGCTGGGTAAGGTGGCAAATGCCTGTAATCGCAGCACTCAGGAGGCTGAGGAAGAAGGATTGCCACAAGATTGACTGAGGCTAACCTGGGCTATACAGTGAGATCCTGTCTCAAAAACCCAAACCAAATCAAACCAAATCAAAACAAAAAAATTCACTAAAGAAGGTAATAAAATAGCAAATAGTGATACTTGTAAAATTTACATCCCTTTTACTCAGCAAAGAGTCTATTACTAAATTCCTTGGCAGCCTCTAAAATCAGAGTTACAATCATTTGCCATGCCTCTGGGCCTTTATGACATTTTACATTCGGGCATGAATGAATTCTATTGGGAACAATTCTACATAATTTTGGGGAAAAATCATTTTAATTAAATCATGATTAGGGCCTAGTTTTCCTGCCTACAGGCCAGCTATGGCATGTCAAGACATAACTCCGTTTACGCCTCCGTTGCAGCTAGATCTCAACGGTCTGGTGATGCTGGGATGTTTCAGGGCAGGACTACACCAGCTGGAGACATATTGGGAGGAACCAAATCTTCACCTGCACAGTTCCTCCTTGTTCTAGGATTATCACCACCACCCTCTGAGTCATCTGCTACTTTTGTTTCTGCTGATGTTCTGAATAAAAGTGTGGCAAGCTCAGGGTCTGGGGTCTTTGCTGCCAAGAGCAGCATGGACCAGGCCAAAGCTCAGTTTCTTCTCTAAGTCTTATTTCTGTCTATATATTAATTAATTCACTGTGTGCTGCCGTGGCTCGCAGGAGACTAGAACTTGATACACAGGTTCTAGTAATGTCCCCTTTCCCTGTTCCCTACAGAGTTCTACTTTTGTTACTTGCCATGAAGCTGTAACTGTTGACCTCAGTGAAAAACTCACAATTCTGAAAACTTTATTCCAAAAAATTATAAAAAGTCATATTAATTTCTGGCAATAGTAAACAGTTATGAGTTAAGGACAATATTAACGAAGTCTCATCATTTGAAACCACAGTTGCTTCTCATTAATAGTAAGATTAATGAATAGAGGACAGAAAAATCATTTAACACAGTATCTTCAACTTATTAATCCCTCTCTGATCAGTATTACTAAAAAAGAACCCAATACAATACAATACAATACAATAAGAGCCTAGCATATGAACTGACTGGCCTCCAGGACAATACTGTCAAAACATTAGGAGTTAAACTAGAATCGCTAGGTTTCTTTAAAAGCCTTCTTACAGGGCCGGGGATTTAGCTCAGTGGTTTTGCTGCCTGCTGCGCAAGCACAAGGACCCAAATTCAATCCCCAGTACCAAAAGAAAAACAAAAAAAGCTTTCTTATAGAGGGCTCCAAATTTAACTCCAGTCCTCCAGCCTGTGGAGTAGCTAATGCCCACCATGGTATCTTAAGTCAATTCAGAATCTATCCTGCTTCTTCACATTGTCAAAAAGTCACTTGAAAATGTGAGTAATCCTATCAGATGAACCATATAAACAGATACACAATGCTGGATAATGATGTTGGATGCTGGCTTCTACTTGTGACCACATGAAACTTCAGTCCTCTTCCAGTAACCCAATGTGTGTGTAGAGCAGCAAGATCAGTTTAAAAAGGTGAGAGGAGGTCAAGTTTTTCATTGCTTAAACCCTGTTGCTATCTTCATTCACACCATGGGTAAGTTACCAGACTAGTTAACCAAAGAATTTTAGATTTGGAAAAAATTTGAAAGATTATATTCTCCTTGTCTTTGTCACTGCACAGAATTTTTATTGACTATTTCTTGATTTCTGTTAGCAAAATGTCTCTAAAGACTTATTTTGCTTTTGTGCACAACTACTAAAATTCTGTAAATTTTATAATTCTGTAAAATATTGTAAATTTTCATTAATCAAAAATCTTTTTAGAAACACAAAGGAAATTACCTATTGCAACAAAGGAGGACATTTAATTAAATGATTCAAAGAACTGATATAAGGAATTAAACTGGGAACATGTACATGAATGTGAATTTTATTTCCTGTGCGATATGAAAACCTATGAATAGTCACTGTGTTCCCAATTTGTTCTACTGGGTTAAAAGGAATCTGTCCATGAAAATGTTATTTGAACAAAAGGATCTTATGTAAGACTGAAGACTGAAACTTACTGCCATATAACTTCCAAAGAAAAACCTATAATTCTAGTTTGCTGCCTGGTATGATAATTCGTTCTGTAATAATGTTCCAGTTAACATTTAAATTTCTTATCTGAAAGTCCTCCAATACCCCATTTTAAGCTTCTTCTCAAAGTAGACCCTTGCTGTCAGACCTCTTCTGAAGAGAGCAAGCAGCATTTCATTTATATTTTATATGAATAACAGACGAAAAAGAGGTCCTTAAGCAATACACACACAGAGCCAAGCATGGTGGCACGTAGCCTGTAATGCCAGCTACTTGAGAGGCTGAGGCATAATGATCCCAGGTTCAAGTCTAGCCTGGGTAACTTAGCAAGACTCTCTCAAAAAATAAAAAGAGCTGGGGATATAGCTCTGTGTTGCAGTGCTTGCCTAGCATGCATGAGGCCCCGGGTTCCATCCCTAGTACTGCTAAACAAAACAAAACTCACAAATACACACACACAAGTATGGCAAAATTAAAATTTGATTTGACATCAATACAACTGATAAGTAAGTTTCCTTATAAAAAGAAGGTAAGACTATAGGAAAGATAATAAATGATACTCACTGTATCATCATTTGATTAATCAAATTTTATAAACATATCTAAAATGTCAAATCCAAGAAAGAGATGTCTTCTGCTGTATTAATTTCTAACAGAATATGATGGAAACATTTCCAAAAATGGAAGGATTTATAATTAACTAAAATGACATGAAGAAATAGGTAGGCAAGGAATTACACATATTTAATGATAAACCCAACATACATTTAAGTGTGTTACCCTAAGTAAAGCAAAAATGTGAGTTAAAACAGTTTAAGGCAAAGGGTATAGCTCAGTGGCAGAGTGCTTGCCTAGCATGCATAAAGCCCTAGGTTTGATCCCCAGTGCTGAAGAAGAAAAAAAAACTTTAACTTGGCAATTTCATGGCCCACAAGTTAACATATATAAAAGATGAGCATTTTTAGTAACTTCAAATTTACAGTACTATTAAAAGGAAAAGGACAACTTACCCGTTTTATTGTCAAAAAATTTGATGTGTCTATCTTCATGAGCAGTTATTGTAACAGGAAGTGTGGGATGACTTACTACTCTGTTAATATGATTAACAGATTGTAAACCTGAAAAATAAAGGAAGATAATACTTCTTCAAACCTTCAAATAGAAGTTGGATAATGGCCTTCTTAGTCTTACCAAAATGAATGTTATAAGACTTCACATCAATCATTCTACAAGTATATAAGATCTCTGATACTAAACTTGAACACATATTTTAACTGTGTGGGGGAAAAAGAGAATAGGGTTGAGGAGACATTAAAGTCACTGAATATATTTGGTTTGAGAGTACTATAATTTTTTTTTTTTTTTGGTACTGGGGATCAAACTTGGGACCTTGCACTTGTGAGGCAGGCGGCGGCACCAGTGAGCCAAATCCCCAGCCCTTTGGTTTGAGAGTATACCACAGAAACCATGTAAATATTTTACCATAATTATACAATAAACTGCTTAAGTACCTACTAAAAATCAAAAGCAAAATTAAGTGAACTCAACTATCAAACTAGTGGTACAGTTGTGTAACTACAAAGAAATGAACTATTCCAAGTGATACTAAAGCATAGTAATTAGATTATATATCCCTAGCAGACTACATCGTAAGTACAATCTACTACCAAGAGCCAAACTATTTATTGGTGGTGATAGTATTACTACTGAGACATCTGTGTGTATACTAGGAGATAAGCTAAACAAGAGATGACAGAGATGATTAATTTTTGCTGAGAATCAAGATAAGTTTAAACTGAAAGTATTTTACTTTTTAAAGAAATGTATGTTTCCTATCTCTGTCCATTGAAAAATACTAAAACAATGAACTCAGAAGCCACATAGTCCATGAGTAAAAGTCAAATAGTCTACTACCCAGATTGAAGTTTTCTAAATGCCATTTTCTGTCCACTTCCCAACCCAACTCTGAGAAATGGCTGATCTAAGATCTTAGGTACAAAATAAACAAGATAAACCTGGAATATTTTTTCATATCAGAAAGCAAGAAAGCTACTGACTACCAGGATCATATCAAGAGGTCTTGGCCAAAATGAGGTCATCTAAACAGCATTAAATATTTGCAATGAACTGAAACACACCAAATACATTTACATCTGAGATATTATATGAAATCGAAAACAGTAAGTACCATTTCATTATTTTGAAAACTTGTATACAGGAGATAAATAGCTACCTTGCTTTTCCATAACAAACACTAACCCCAAGGTAACCAAATTATTGATGAAGGAACTTTTTATACAAGTAGTATAGCTAATAAATGGAGAAGAAAAATAGAATAATTTATTATTTTTAAGAGTTCATGAATGAATTATTTTTATTATTTTTAAAGAGTTCATGAATGAATGATCAACACTGAAAACCACAAAAAGATACTCTGATAAAAGTTCACAAATTATCTACGAAGTAGTCTTGCCAAAACATTTAAAAATTTTGAAAAGAAAAAATAAAATGCTGAGCCAGGTATGGTCGTGCATGCCTGTAATCCCAATACTGTGGAGGTTGAGGCAGGAGGATCACCTCAAGTTCGAGGCCAGCCTGTTCTACATAGTAAGTTCAAGGCCAGCCTAAACTACACAGCAAGACCCTGTCGCAAAAATACAACAAAAACAAAACAAAACAAAACAAAACACAACAAAAGTTGAAGCTGAATTTGAATAAGCCTGAGACTATAACCAACTTATAGGAAATAAAATGGACAGAGGAGCTCATTAAAGGATACACAAGGATGCAAACCTGGAAATCCAGTCTCTGTGAAACTTGATAAATTAGCCAAATTCTTCAATTAAAAAAAAAAGGAAGGAAAATGACAGAGATGTAGAGGTAACCTGAAGATGAAAAGTGATCTGAAGACGTACCAACCAATCATGATGCATGAACCTTCCCTGGATTGCTCTTTAAGGAAACTACAGAACATATATCACATACCACACTTACAACATTTATAGATACTTATTAAAGCTGGATAGAGTATATCATATTTGGTTTTTTCTACTTTCACATATATTTACATAGAAAGTTCAAAATTATTCCTTTACTTTCACTTTCACATTACTCATTCTTCTGCTCCTACATAGCCATAAGGCATAATTTGTGGAAACAGTAAAAATAAGTGTAACTGTAACATAAAGAAACTGTTTTTATATCCTGAAGTCACAAAATCAAAATGTAAAAACTGGCTAAAAGATTACCTTTCATATAAGAACCCTTTTTAAGGTTTCAAAGAAAGTCATGAAAACTTACCCGAATCTACCTGTGATGAAAGTATCACTAACGACTGTGATGTTTCTAAATCATAAATTACTGCACTACCAGTGTTGAAAGAGGTCACCATATGGGCTGGATCACAGCCTATAAAGTCAACTGATGTAGGTATTCCATGCTCTGAAAGAGGCCCAAAGAGATATAGTATAAAAACAGCAATTTTTAAATTTCCACTTTAGTAAGAAAAAAGAATTCAAATTTTCTTGATAATATCAATCATTGAAAAAGCAGTTGTGTTAGGATGGTAAGGAAGCAACTTCTCAATCATTTATTTAGTTTTTATTTATAACATTCTATTTAACAAAAAATGCAACTAAAGAATAGATATTTGCAAAACTTATTTGTTCTCCTATGCATTTTCTTCCAAGGTAGAAAAATGTTCTGAATTCAGTCTATCGGTCCACTCGCCTATTTTCTTAGGAAACACATGAAAAACTGGCATTCTGACATCATCTTGGGAGACTGGTCAGCTGTACAATCTGTAAGCCTTACTTAACAGCTAATATAAGTCAAATTTTTCAATCTATAAAAATGAAGCATGGATTGTGAAATCCACACTGATGCACAAGTATCCTAAAGTGGCTGGAGCAGCAATTTCTCCTTTTAGCATATTAAGTTCAACTAGCCAGATCGATAAGACAATTAGATAAAACCTGAAGTCTAGCAATTAATTATCTAGATAAAGCAAAAAATAAATATCTAAATGAATTTTTACCTCTAAAGCCTGGGAACTAAAAAGTAGAATCACTAACATATCAAAAAGATACATAAAATATACCACTTACTTAAAATATTTTAAAACAACACATTTAAATACAAATAAAATATCTGATAAGCTGGGGATTTAGCTCAGTGGTTCCACTTGCCTCACAAGCACAAGGACCCGAGTTTGATCCCCAGTACCAAAATAAATAAATTAAATAAAATGAAATATCTGATAAAAAAGTCTAAGACTCAGAAAGCAAAATCACTAAATCTACATATATACTCATACAAATGTCTTCAAAATGTAAACTGGTTAAAGCTCTCTTTAATAAAGGTTTGAAATCATGAAAGTAACCCTTTCTAGTTCTGGTTAAGGGTTTACTTGAATGATTATGGCTGGACTCCCCAAGTTCTATGCTCAAGATTTACAGGTATGCTTAGAAGTGATCAGATGGAGTATTTCTTTTTGTTTATCATTTGTTTACTCTACAGTTAAATGCAATACTTATTTTTTAAAATCCTTTCTGCAGTGCAGAGAATCAATCACAGGGTCTCCTGCATTCTAAGTAAGCATTCTACTGCTTGCTTAAATGAAACATGATCTTCTGGCCAAAAAGCACTAAGCTATAGGATGTATATACAAAGCACTTCAAATATAAATAAATCAAATGCTTTGTCCTTTTTATCTTTTGTTTTTTTTTAATTAGCTTTTCTCATAAGACAAAATTTACTTACCTTTGTCTCCATTGTAAGTGCAAATACATGGCAATTTTTCTTGTGGATTCCATAACCTAATAGTGCCATCTGCTGAACAAGACAGTAATTGATTTTTTATGCCACTATAGGCAAGACCCCAGACTGCATCTGTATGAGCGACTAAAGTGCCAGCTAGAACATTTGGTTCTGGAAAGAAACAAACAAAAAATTAACTAAAAGAAGTCTGGTCTAAAGATAATTTACAGTTCAGCATGGCGGTACAGTTCATGATCCCAGCACTCAGGAGGGTGAGGCAGGAGGACTGCCACAGGTTCAAGACCAGCCCAGGCTATATAGTGAGTTCAAGGCCAGGTCTGAATTACACAGTGAGACTCTCTTAAAAAAAACCAAAAGAAAAAAAAGATAATTTACCACACAACTGCATATAAAGAACACATATAAAGATCACAGAAGATAAACCAAAGTATACACAGTGACTATCTCTTCTTAAGCAGTGGAGTTATGGGTTATTTTTATAACTTCTCCCCACCCCAACAATAATAATTCTTCTGTATTTTCACAATTTTCTATAAAGAACATAATACTTTAAAAAAGAGTTATTGGGATACATGGCGGGGGGCACAGAATCTCACTATGTAATTCAGGCTGCCTTGAACTCACTATGTAGTCCAGGCTGGTCTCAAACTCTCAGTGATCCTCCTGCCTCAGCCTCCCTAGTGCTGGGATTACAGGTGTGTGCCACCATGTCTGGCTTGAAATATAATTTATATATGCAAGTCATTCATTTAAAGTGTACATCAACAGTTTTTTGATTTTGACAGAGTTGTGTAACCATCATCACAATTTTAGGACACTTTTACTACTCATTAGCCACTTTCCCCCAATTCCTCCTCCCCAGCTTTCTGCAGCTCTAGGCAGCTACTACTCTGTTCAGACTCCACAGATGTCTATTCTAAACACTGTATATAAATGGAATCATAAAATGTGACCTTTTGTGACTCGCATGTTTCACAGAGTGTGTTTTCAAGGTTCATTCATAGATCAGCACTTCCCATTTTTATTGCCAAATATTCTACTGCGTAGGTATTACCACAAATTATCCATTGATCAGCTAGTGGATATTTGAAGGTGAAAATCATTCACCATCATTATCTGACAATCCTGTTTATGTACTAAACTCCTCCCATTTTCCATAAATATTTATCATCACTTCTCCAACCCTGTAGTTTCCAACTTCCTTTCCTCGAGAACGATCATGCCTTATACTTCACCAAGAAAATACAGCCTTGAAGTAGGAATCCCTCCTGTCACCCAATCTGTATCCACTAGCGTCTAAAGGATATCTTCTCCTTGCCTCTGGATACAAGGAATTGTTTTACCTATCAAAGACTACAGCTACCAAGTACATTATGAATTCCAGTCAACTCACTACCTTGCTTTCACATTTTTTTACTATACAAACTCTCCTCCGAATCATGATCATAACCCCCCCAAAAAGTTTCCGAATATCAGATTTAACTTTTCAGTGTCCTCCTGCTAAACAGCAGAAAAACATTAAGTTCATATGCTTTTCCCCTCCTGTTCATTCTTCAAATCACTCTAATAACCCTTGCCAAAATCTCCAATGAAGACTTCTACGCTAACAAATTTCATACTTTTCTTCGATGATACAAAACACTGGTCACTTGTAGCTTGCTGTGTTTCTGCCTTCAATCTTCTGCCTGTCACGAACTGTTTCTCCTCTACAAAGACACTCTGCCATGCAACTCTGCCTTGAAGTCAGCCAACTATAAACTGAAACCTCTACAACTTGTGAGCCAAAATAAAGCTTTCCTCCTTTAAAACACAAAGCAAAACACATACTCCTTCTTTGCTATTCCCATCATACTGCTTTTCATCCATGCTCTGACTTGAAAGATTATCAAGGCATGTTTTCAGCCACTGGTCTTGGCCCTGGCATTAAATCGCTATCTGAATGAGTTGCAAATGACATATATAATACTTATAAAAAGGAATGTTTTTTATCCTTCTATTACTTAAATCTCTCAGCAACACTGGAATATAGACTACTTTCTTTGCAGAATGGCTCTCCTCCTCTACCTATGGTTCCATGTCTCCACACACTCTTGTACTTTCTCTTAGCTCATGGGGTACATCTCAGTTTCCTTTGTTGGCTCTCTTGTTCTAATCATCCTTCCAATGTCTGGGTTACTGAAGAGTTTAGTCCCATGTTGTATTCTACTTTTTTTCCCATTAAGTTTATTGATACATTTTAGATATAAAATAGTTACATTCATCCCTGGGATCTTGTACCTTTACATGATGTATCATGGTTCTTATTATTTCCCCTTCCCCTTACCTCCCTTCACCCCCTCCACCCTTCTCTATTTGCAAAGACTTTATTTCCCTTTTTTTTCCTTTTCTCATATTTTTTCTTTTTTTCTTTTTTTTTTTGGTACCAGGGATCGAACTCAGGTCCTTGTGCTTGCGAGGCAGGCACCAGAACCACTGAGCTAAATCCCCAGCCCTCTCATATTTTTTCTTTTCCCTTTTTTCCTTTCCCCTACCCCTCCCACTTCCGCTACTCCCTTAGGCCTTTACTTTCTATTACACAATATTTATTATACATTTTTTAAATTACAAAATCAAAATTTAGAGGACATTACCAGAGATTTTACAGAATTTAAAAGGATATAGAAAGCATATTACAAAAATCTTTTTTGAAATAAATTTGACAACTTCTAAGAAGTACCTTGGAAGACAAATTAATGAAACTGACTCTGAAAGAAATATAAAATTTGAATATCATCTATTAAAGAAAGTATATTCCTAGCTTGAAAACCTACCCATATGAAAACAACAAGCTCATATACGTTTTACTGAAAAATTATATCAAACATTTAAAACAGAAAAAAGGAGGAACACTTCTCCCTTCATTTTAGGAAATCAACACTGTGCTAATACTAAAACTGGATAAAGATAATAGAAAAGTATGAACATAAATAAAAATTTGTTTAACAAAACAAACTATTAGAAGTCAGATCTGGCAGTATATAGTAAGTAGTTTTATTATAGGGATGGCAGTGTTGGTTCAGCATTGGAAGATCCACCCCAGAAGTCATCATTTTAACAGAGGAAGGATAAAGTCATATGATCCTGTCAGTAGTTAAAGAGAAAAAGTATTGGACTAAGTTCTACAGCTGTTCATGGTAAAAGCTATCAGGAGATTAGAAGTAGAACAGAACCTTCTCAACGGATATGCCACGTACTCCATACTTCCAGCAAAAACACCTTATATGAATGGAAAAGATACAATGCTTTCTCCCTAAGGCGGGGAACAAGGGCAGATATGCCTACTCTTCATCTGTCCATTAGTCTGGCAATAAAATAACACAATTAAGATAGGATTGGCAAGGTAGAAGTAAAATCTTCATATGTAGATGACACGATCATCTACAGAGAAAATTCTAAGAAATCTCTAGGAGGCCCTAGAATTTGTATTTAAATTTAGAAGGATTAGAAAACACAAGGTATATATAAAAATTCAGGTCTATGAATACTTGCTATAAATGAAGAACTGGATATTGAAATTTAAAAGTTATGTAGGAGTACAAAGGACCTAGAAAAGTGAAAAGAAAAAAAAACAGTACTGGAAGACATTTATTACCTGTTTTTTTCTTTTTTGTACTGGGGATCAAACTCAGGACCTTGTGTTTGCGAGTCAGGCGGCAGAACCACTGAGGTAAATCCGCGGCCCTTATTACCTAATTTTAAGACTTCCTCTAAAGCTACAGTAATCAAGACAGTGTTGGCATAAGGAAAGACATATAGATCACTGGAATAAAACAGAAAATCTGGAAATAGAACCACACATATATGGTCTACTGAGTTTTGAAAGATCATTTAACATTAACATTTTATAGAACATAAACTCAAGAGCAGAGGAAAAGACAGTGTTTTCAGCAAATGGTACTAGAACACCTATTATGTGTATGTAAAAAATTAACCTCAACCCTTTATTTCCATAAATAAAGATAACCTGAAAGGATCTACAAACCTAAATAAAGACTAAAAGTATAAAACTTTAAGAAGAAATTATAAGGGAAAATGTTCATGAATTTAGGGTAGAATTTCCTAGGGTAGAATTAGGGTTAGAATTTCCTAGGATACAAAAAACATGATGTACAAAAGAAAAAAATTGATAAATAGGATTCTATCAAA
Source organism: Heterocephalus glaber (assembly GCF_000247695.1). The sequence goes on along the minus strand of NW_004624820.1, from coordinate 1,350,641 downwards.
ATTTAGAACTTAAAATGACTTCGTTAAGAAAATGAAAAGTAGTCCTTGAACAGACTATATTTATAATACATATAACCAATGGCCAGAATATATAAAGAACTCTTATATCTCGTTAATAGACAACCCAATCAAAAAGCAGACACAAGAAGATGACAAATAGCCAGGTACAGCACAAGGAAAGCTGTGCAACACTAGGATCAGAAAAATACTAATCAGTACAGTAACATGATCGTATTATATATACACTCATTAGGGAGATGAAGCTAAAAGTTTTAAAAGAACAGATGTCAACTTAGGTGTGAACCAGTTAGAACTTTCAAATACTGCTAATGTGAATGTAAGATGATAAAACCATTTTGGAACAAGATAGAAATTACTTGTATTACTGTTAAGAACTAACAGTTCTGTTCTTAAGTTTTTACTTAAGAGGAAAGAAAACACGTTGTTCACGATAGATTTGTACATACAAGTTGACTATCCCTTATCTGAAATTCTGGGGAGCAGAAGTGTTTCAGATTTTCATTTGAAATCCACTTGATCTGCAAAGAGGATAGCTACTCCTGCTTTTTTTCAGGTTCCCATCACATGGAGTATTGTTTTCCACCCTTTAACTTTCAGTCTATGAGTTTCTTTTTGAATTAAGTGTGTTGTATGCAGCATATTGTTGGATCTTGTTTCTTGACCCGTTCTGCCAGTCTATTTCTTTTGAATGGTGAATTGAGACCATTAACATTGATGGTTATAACAGGTATGTATTGACTTATCATTGTCATGACTTTTTCTGCTTGTTGGATTCTCCTCCTTTGCATTTAATTTCTTGTTGCGCCCAATGGATTCATTCTGCTGGGCTTCCTGGGGTTGTGATCCTCTTTGTCTTTTCCTAGGATATTGTCTAAAATTTTTTGGAATGCTGGTTTGGGATTCATGAAGTTCCTAAGGTGCTCTTGGTCATGAAAGTATCTTATTTCTCCATCAATTTTGAAAGATACTTTTGCAGGGTACATTAATCTGGGTTGGAGGCTGTTTTCCTTTAGGGCTTGAAATATATCACTCCAAGCTCTTCTTGCCTTGAGGGTTAGTGTTGAGAAGACTGCTGTGATTCTGATGGGCTTTCCTTTGTATGTGATTTGTTTCTTTTCTCTAACTGCACATAGAACTTTGTTCTTCTGTTGAGTTTCTGGAATCTTAACAATTATATGCCTGTGTGCAGATTTTTTTTTTATTAAGGCTAGTTACAGTCCTATATGCCTCCCTTATCTATATGTCAAGTTCTTTTCCTCTGCTTGGGAAGTTTTCTGCCATCACTTCTGTGAAGTTTTTTTTTTTTTAATGTCATCTGCACTCTCTCCTGTTTCTTCATTGACTCCAATCAGTCTTATGTTATTCTTCTTTGCATCGTCTAGCAGCTGCTGGATTGATTTCTCATGGTCCCTTACTATTTTAAAGAAATTTTTCTTTTCCTGATCACTAATTGCAATCTTATCTTCTATATCCGAAATTCTGTCCTCACATTGCTCATTCTCCTGTGTAAACTTTCAATGGAGTTTTTAATCTCCTGGAAATCTGTTTGCATCCATTTTATGGATTCCATTTGTTTCCTATGTTGGGATTCCATCATGTTTCTGAGCTCCTCTATTTTTTTATCTGTGTCCTCTCTAGATTGATTAATCATGTCTTGCACTATGGGCACAATCTGTGCTGTTATCTGAGAAATTATTTCTGATTTCATTTTTTCCAGATCCTCTTTTCTTGCCAGTTCAGTGAGTCCAGGTAATTGAGTATCAGTGTTCCATCTCATTTCCCTTTGGTGTTGCGTTAGGTGATCTTGAAGCCTGGTTTTGAGGCTTGTTTACATGTCTTCTCATTTAGACCGGGGTGGGGGGTGGGGTGCTGCTTGTGCCTGCACAGCTCACCTCTGCCCGGGGAGCCGTGAAATGGTGGCCAGGGAGCTTCCTCCTGGGCGCACTGGGATTGGCTCACATCCTCTGCCCTAGGAGCGGTGGAATGGTGGCAGGGAGCCTCCTCCTGGGCACTGGGATTGGCTCACCTCCTCTGCCACCATGCTGTTTTCTTACACTACACAACGTAGTCTCATGCTGTATCATCAATTTTCATAGCTTTATCATCCTCATGGAGAGGACTCCCCATATTTTTATCTCTAACCCTGATATCTTTGAGCTCCATATTTGCATACCTTCTACCTGATAGGTTCATCTCTTGCTTTTTTTTGACTTTTATTAGTACATGTCTGTAGGGAATTGGTTCATGTACATAACACATTTCAATTCTTTTTCCCTACTCTCTCCACTCCCTTTTACATTTCCAGCATCAGATTCATTTATTTATAAGACCTTATAAAGTTAATTATCATATACACAGACTGATGAAGAACATATAAAACATGTAGGATAATTGTACTTAGTCAAGGTACATTCTAAAATACATTATACATTCTAGATTTACCTTTTCTTTCTCTTTTTTCCCGATTTCTGTCTTTTATTTCTGTCTGTCTACATATTTTCATATAAGAGAAACCATACAATATTTAAGCTTGTGTGCATGAGTTATTTCACTTAACATTATGGTCTCAAGGTATATTCACTTTCCTACAAATGACTCAAGTTTATCCTTTTTGTTTTGTTTTGTTTTTTTGGTACCGGAGGTTGAACTTGACCTCGCGCTTGCCAGGCAGGCGCTGTGTCACTGAGCTAAATCCCTGGCCTTCAAGTTTATCCTTTTTGTGGCAGAGTAGTACTCCATCGTGTATAAACACCACATTTTTTATTCATTCATCTATGGACAGGCATATAGGTTGTTTACAAGATTTAGCTATTATGAATTGGACTGCTATAAACATGAGTATGTATACATCACTGCGGTACGATGTCTTTAACTTTTCTGGAAAGATACCTAGAAGGGGAGTATCTGGGTCAAATGGAATTTCTACTTTTAATTTTTTGAGGATTCTTCATACTGATTTCCATAGTGGTTGTATCAGTTTACATTCCCACCAACAATAGAGAAGGGTCCTTTTCTCCTGACAGCCTCACTGTCATTTATCATTGGTTTCTTGATGGCAGCCATTCATTCTGGAGATGGAATCTCAGTATTGTTTTAATTTGCATTTTTCGAATGGCCAGTGATGCTAAACATTTTTTCATGATTTATTGACCGTTTGTATTTCTTCATCTGCAAAGTGTCTATTCATTTTAGATGCCCATTTTGGGTGTTTAAATTAAGGGGGTCTAATCATTTTGAGTTCTTTATATATTTTAGATATTAGTCTTTTGTCTGAGTAGCACCTGGCAAAAAATTTTTCCCATTCTGCAGGTTCACCGTTAGTGGTTTCCTCTGGTGATCAGATAGTGCCATCTCTTAACATACCTAAAATTCATCTCACCCACTTACACCTCCTTACACTTGTTCTACCTCCATCTCCACAGAAACTACCATTATGTACTTAGTTGCTAATGCTAAAACCCAGTACTAATAATGAAAATGTTCTGAAACGTGATAGCTGAACAACTTGATATACACAGTAAAAACTACTAAATCATATACTTTAAAGGGATGAATTTTTATGATATGTGAATTATATCACAATAAAGCTGTTAATTAAAAAGCATACTCAAATCAAGGTCACTCACCTATTACTTCATCCACTCAATACAATATATCAATAAGTCCTGTCTATCCTGCTGTACTTCCCTAATATGTATTAAACCTACTTCTCCCTAATACCACCACCACCACTCTAATCCTGACAGCATCAACTCCACGGGCCTACTACAGTAACAGTACTCACTCTCCCCAACCCTCAATTTTTTCTGCCTGCAAGAGTCAGTTACTTTTTAAAAATGTAATTTTTGGGCTAGGGATTTAGCTCAGTGGTTCTGCCACCTGCCTTGCAGGTGCAAGGTCCCAAGTTCGATACCTGGTACCAAAAAAAAAAACCGTAATTTTTGAGATCACTTCTTAGCTTAAAACTTTTTACTGAAATTACCTTTTATCCTTTAGATTTTGGCTTGAATGTCATTATTTTAGATAGACCATTCCTGATCTCTAAAGAAGGTAATCACCTATTATCCTCTGTAATTATTTTATCACTTACAACAATTTGTAACCATAGACCCCAACCCCTTGCTCATTTGTTTAATGTCTACCTTTTCCATTAGACAATCTTATTTATTGAGAAAGTGCTTACCACTATGCCTGGCAAATGTAGGTATTAAGTATGTGTCAAAAAGAAAGAACAAATAATCCATAAACATTTCATTTTAGTATTTTATAACTATAAGCAATGCTCTTGTAAATATATTTGAACACATATGCAGGTTTTCTTATAGAAAAAATTCCTAAAAGTGTCACTTATATAATTTTTCTCCATTTTGAAATTAGTTTTGCCCCTCGAAAATGATTTACACCCTCACCATTACTATTTGTTTCCAATGTCTTTCACTCAGTATTTTTTTTTTTTGGCACAGGGAATCGGAACTCAGGACCAACCACTAAGCTAAATCCCTGGCCCTCACTTAGTATTTTGAATGTGCACTATTTAAGTTAACTAGTACTGAAATAAACATTTCAATTAATATATACGTGTGTGTGTGTGTGTGTGTGTATTTTATTTTATTTTTATTTTTTTTATACCAGGGATGGAACTCAGGCACAGGGCCACTGAGCTAAATCCCTGGACCCTAATATATATATTTTTAAAGACACCATGGAGAAAGTACCAATTCACAGACTTCAGAAGTCATGGTATGATGTTTCTTGATTTTTCTCTTTAATGAAGGAACTTGATAGCACATAGAAGATCTAAATGAAGAGACTATCATATATACAAAAAACTTCCACAGTATTTGTGGTATTTACTTTTGTCAGCTGTATTCCCTTAAAAAAACACATTGTGATCCTTTTACTTACCATATGTGTCGTATGGATCCACATTAGGACTAGGCATATTCCACCACTGAATGGTTCCATCAATACCACCACTAAAACACTGTTCTCCATTAGAACTAATAGCTAATGACAGAACAGGGCCACTATTATAGGAAAAGAAGGGGAAAAAATTACTTATACATCCTAAGAAGAAACTCAAATCCCCATCCCTCCAATCTCTGAATTTATATAATACCCAAAAACTGTTTTAGGTAAACATGTACAGTTGAACATTCCTATTATAATTATTGACCTAATGAGGTGTTATTCAAATAATATGTCTTTTCTAGTCTCAAACACTGACAAAATTATCAGGTTTCTGGATTAATAATAGTTAAAACTATGGTTAAGTACTAATTCAATAAAACTTACATGTGGGCCCTAAATGTGTAGATAGGTTCTACATCTAAAGAGGCACTCCTAAAATGGAGACAAAAAAGGATGGGGGGAAAAGAATACAATTAAATAACCATACATCACAGTCAAATGTGCATATAAAAGATATGGGACAACAAAGAGGAATAATTATTCACACAAACAAAAATTGGAAGAAAAAAAGAGCGAATATGAAAATACTTGCTTTTTGGCAGGAACTGTTTTTTGCAAGTTCCAAAGTTTCAGGGTATGGTCCTCAGAGGCAGTAACCAGCACAGGTTCTACTGGATGAAAAGCTAATGCTCGTACTCCATCAAAATGGCTACGTAGTGTATACTTGGGGTTCCATGTTTTTCGAAAGGCATCTTTATTGGCAGGCAACTAAAAAGAAAAAGCATACTATTCACTGGTAAAAGTAGTACATTTGTAGGGATGTGGAGTGTTTTTTTTTTTTGGTGTGTATAAAACTTAAAACTGTTCAGCTAAATGTCCCGTGGAAATTTAATAAACCTTAAAAACTTTACAACACATCTTCATCATTTATTAAGAATCCAAAAGAATAATTTCATTAGGCTTTTAAATACCTAGGTCAAATGAAGAGCTTCTTATTCTGTCTTTACCTAACTGTGAAGCTAAACCCAAAGCTCCTAATAAAGGTCAGATGAGAATATAACTACCATTGCTGCAACTTTACATGAAAATGAAATAACAAAAAAAAATAAAAATTACCAAATATCCTAGGATACAGTAGTAAACAGTACAGCTGTCATTTAGGAAGTTTACTAGCATGTGAGTGGAATTTTTAAAGGCAGCAAATCAGGATACTTTCTAAAAGTCTTTCTAAAAGTCTGAACTAAAGGCCCTTCAAGAATCTTTTCATACCATCTTCCTAACTCTTGATACTGATAAGAGGTTGATCTTTTTACCCTCATTTCTCCATCTGTAAAGATAAGCTATGAAACCATTTCTAAATCACAAATTTATTATAATTTAGTTGCATATATACTTTTAAAATGTTAATGAGAATAATCCAGCCCACCAAAGCTGACTGATGACTCTAAGGAACATGCTAAAGTAAGTAAAAATGCAGAAAAACAAAAAAAGAATTGACTTGCTAAAAAACTGCAATTCATTAAAATAAAAATCAAAACAAATACTATAGTTAACTCTCAACTGAGTGTTAAATATCCAGGAAAAATTTAATCCAAGACTAGTTTCACCTCTAACATTGTCATTCCTACCTCCTCCATTCTCTCCACCCTTCAACAAATGGCGTTAAATATTCAGGAAATGATGCACGCTAACTTTAACATTATCCTTAAGAAAATAAAAGCTCAAAAATATAAAACATGCTTTTAAAAGGGTGATTAACTGATTTAGATTAGCTATTTTCTCTTAACACGAAAATATGGCTTAATTTGAGCAGATAATTGAGAGTTGACTACTCAAAATATATTTATTGACCAGTATTTTAAGGCAATAATCCCAAATTCCTAGCTAATCCACCAAAATACCTAAGAAAAACTTAAAAACCGCAAAGAAAATTACAAAGAAAAACTTCATGTCACTTCAAATCAACACATTGACACACTTAAACTTATCTTTTCCATGCACCTTGACATTAATTCTGTTTTATAAGTGATTCCCAAAAATGAGTCTTCTATTAAATCATTAAAAAATTAAAAATAAAACTGCACTTACATCATAACTATAGTCTGCATCATTTGTTACCGTCAAGTCTGCAAGGTCTCCAAGGCCCAGTACACTTAACAAAACATCATCAGAACCCATAATAAATGACTTGCCTCCTCCAGATGGAAACGTTATTGGTTCAGCTATAAAGAACAAAACCGCTTCTTAAATGCTGAAAAATCATACAGTACAAGACAATATTGTGGGGGAAATTTAATCACTTAACAGTTATAATATTCAGTAATATAATGAATTTCTATTTTCCCATTTCTGCTAAAAAATTTCTATTACTGAATAATAATGAACAATTTGTTGATTACAGTGTAGTTATTTTCCACAAATCAAATATGTACCAAATATACTAGTGGGGGTAGGAGGTAGGGCACAAAAGCTTTGTCTATTTAAATCCCTCATCACTTCACTAAATTATAACTATAGTTTATATGTTAAGTAAGAAACAGGACAAATGGTAATTAAATAAAAGTTAAATAGCAGATTTCAGCTATTCCTCCGGGAACAAATCTCCACCACTGACCTTAAAATAGTTCATTCAGTGCAATGGTCTATAAAAAAGTTCTGTTAAAAATGTCAGTTCCTAAAAATGTAATCCTTGTGATCTTCAAAATGGCTTCCAGCTTTAACGCTTTATTATTATTTTAATGTCCTATTTTGCTTCTCGTGACACTTCTAAGATGAAGAAACTAATATATGTTGACTATAGAATTTTAAATTTCTAATCAGAATTGTCATTTCAATTTCAAACAAAATACAAATGAAATGTCCATTTTACTGTTTTCTTCATCTGTATCTTGTGTGGTATTACAGCTTTCTATGTTTACATTAGCAGTACCAATTAATTTAAAATTTTTTTTATACATACTATTGACCAATTAAACACTGCCATAATTTGAATTAATGACTACATCATTATCTGACTATTTGGCTCTAACAGTTAGCAGTGTAAGCAATAATTCTAAATATCACTTCAAACATTTGCTTTGAAAGCAACATATTAATATTAAGATGGCAAAAGAGAAATACTTAAGTCATACACAACCTAGCATTTCAAACCATTTAAAATTTATGAACAGATTTAAAAGGGAGATGGTTAAAAAATTCAACCTGATATTTGAAAAAATTCCTATGAAAAATGATATAAATTCAATATGCTACAGGAACACAGGTATAATGAAATCAGACAATTGTTAATACTAAAAATAATTTTAAGATATAATTTATATACCATAGAAAAAGTAAAATAATTCTCTATTTAGAATATTTTGTTATTTTATCCTATCAAAGTTAACTATATAATGTGACTCAAACAGAGCCCTAAAATGAAGTTATAACTCGACAACTGATCTAAAGTAAATTTGGCTACACTTGACAGGAAAAAATATATATAGGGAAACTAAGTAGCATTTATTTTTCAATGATTATAATTTCATAAAGTCATTGAGTAAAATATAATCAAAAGCATTTCTGCCAGTATAATTTTTTGAAGCTTCTAATTTGTTTCTAAACAAGTTAAAGTGTCACAATTCCTCCCACTAACAGTTACAAAAATATTCAGTAACACAAATCTTAAAAGGCTAATAAAATAACTTTTAACATAAACTATTTTGCTCTGTTACATATTCTTTTTGCAGGATTATTAACAGACCAATTTAGGGGCAGGTAAAGGAAAGTATCCTGGCAATATTAACTATTTTAATTGAAGTTTCAGATCAAGTGCATTTAACAAAAAATTAGTATTATACTCATTTCTAATTAATCATGCGACTATGATTTCTATCCCTTTCTCTACACACACATATACAGCAAGCTACTGCGCTTACTTAACATTTACGTATATCTATGTACAAAAATCTTTTAACATATTATTTGCTTTCCATATCACCCATCACCGTGGCATATGGTAATCAGAGTAACTACTCAATTTGCTCATTTCCCTGCCAAAAGGATTAATTTCTAGCCTAATAATTCATTTTGTTAATGTTAATATAATTACCTAAAGCATATGGTTATATGGGCATTAAAATGTCATTATCAAAGAAAATATTAAAAGTTTTTAATGACAGAAACAAAACTTTATTAGTAAATACTAAAGCAAGCAATAAAAATTATGGCGATTTTGGGATGTACAAAATGAGATCTTTTAACAAAGCTTCTTTTTATGTCTGTAACAAGTCCTCTTTTTTTTTGTTGTTTTTTTTGGGTTTTTTGGTACTGGGGATCAAACTCAGGACCTTGCGCTTTGGAGGCAGGCAATGGAACCACTGAGCTAAATTCCTGGCCCCACGAGTCCTCCTTTGGATGGACACTATGGCCAAGAAAATCTGTAGCTCACATAACAAACTCTCCCTCTCTCTTCCAATTTTACCAAACTTAAAGAACACAATTAATTAAGGATTTTGGTTGACTCAGTGGCAGCACAATTTATGCTAAGTCTTTAGTAACAATAGTCTGAAAGGTTGTAATGTACAAGTGGCTCTCCTACAAAAGACATTTTTTCTTTATAAATTGAGGTGTAAAACGGAAATCAAAAGAAATAGATTATGGATTCAATTGAAGTTCAAAGTCAGTTAGAATCTCCTTAAATAACAAATTTTAGGAAGATTTACAGTTGCAAAGGTATAATTAAATTCATGTTTATCAAGCTCCCCCATTTCCTTCCTCCCACTGCAGGAAAGAGGTTACTGACATCTATTCTTTAAAACACACACATACACATAAACAAACACACAGAGAGCTCTAAATTGATATGGTGAGGCTTGTCTCACCTTTTCCATAAATTTTGGACTTGAAATATTTTTAAAATAAAGGGATCCATACATATTACTGCTATGATTTTGTCATGAACTGCAAAATCTTCACCTTAAAAATTTACCTTAATTACACAAATTTTAGCAAATTGTACTATGCATTATGTGGTTAAAAAAAAAGTTAAGCTAAAGTGCTAAGCGTACAAAATGAAAAATAATGAAATATAAAGAGTTGGTATATGCATTTTAGAAAACATTTTCTAGGACCGGGGATGTAGCTCAGTGGTTCCGGCGCCTGTCTCACAAGCCAAAGGACCTGAGTTTGATGCCGGCACCAAAAAAAAAAAATTTCTAATGTAAAACAATAAAATAGTTCACTACTAGAGATGAGATCCAGAAAAATCAACATTTTTCATTCCTTCTTTAGTTCTATTTTAGTAATTTTTAGATTTCTTCAAATTTTCCTACAGATTAAGGAAGTGCTAAAGATGAGTCCAAGGGCTGGGGATTTAGCTCAGTGGTTTCGCTGCCTGCTGCGCAAGCCCAAGGACCTGAGTTTGATCCCTGGTACTAAAAAAAAAAAAAAAAAAATATGAGTCCAAAATTTTTTTGACTAAAGCAAACAAATTCCCTATACAACAGATGCAGGAACATCAATAAAATTCAATCTGTCAAATTATTAGATATGAACTGCATATCCCATATATTAAAATAATCTGATTAAAGATTCAGATGTATGACTTAGAATTATCTATCTAGGCCTAAGATTATAAATTACTCAAGTATCTTCAGCTAAAATCAATTTTGGAAAATATGTTTAGGTAGTACTTTCACTTCCTACACTTCCAGTTTAGGCAAATTTTAGAAAATTCATTACTTGAGTATATACTTGCTGCCAAGTTAAAGAATAATAATGTTGTCTTATTCTAAAGTGATTAAACTAGCAAAATGTTATATGTATTTTTCAAATTAATATACATGTACAGTTCAAAGCACAATGCCTACTACTTAATTATCTTCTAGTAAGTGGTAGTTAATAACAGTTGCTAAATTCAAGCCATATGACAAAATGATTTTTTCCATAATTTAAAGTTTATTTCTATAAATTTTGTAATTTTGTAAATTTTTCTCCTTCTAGATACTGGTTAGATTTAAAATACCCTGAACTTAGCTATGATGAAAACAACTCCATTTAACATTAAAAACAAACACAAATATGAAGAACTAGAAGCCAAAACATTCAAAATCCTTAAGACAGTTACACCAAGAGCTTGCCCAACACCTTCTCTGAAGATCATATAAAGTGATCTTCAGCATTTTAAACAGCAGAAAATTTGCAATTAAGATATGATTTGGAGTTAAGGTCTTTTGCAATGTAAATAAACATGGTAGCTAAATTTTGTACCTTCCTCTGCTCTTGCACCTTCATGATCAGTCATTCTAGTAGAGGCTGACCTAGACTGATTAATGATTCCTGAAGGAATGTGGGGCAGCTCATCATCTCCCAGATCAGCTATCATGTCGCAGAGTTTTGTCCTGTTGACCCCTGTAAATTAATGTCAGCAGTAGAGGTTCATTTAATGACTACCGCTTGACTTGCTAGCAGCCTTTTAGTAAAGCAGTTTACTTAAAAAACAGACTTTTAAGAAGTCCCAGTTATTAAAGTATCATTAAAGATGTCTTCAATTTTCTATACAATTCCCCAAAACACATTAAAAGAGCTTAAATACTTAAAGATTTCACTGTTCTGTGGATTTCTGTGGAAATATATTTCCATTGTGTACTTTAAATATGTGAGGGCAAGAGAGAGGAGTAGGAGAGGTCAAGGGGAAGAAGAGAGGGGAGAACTTCTGTTATTGAGCCCAAGTTCTGTAAAGTCATAGACACAGAAGATACCATTAAAACAAATGAAAATTTTGGTATTTAAGGTTAATGTTTACTGAAGTAAAGAATAAAACATGAGCTTTCAACTTAATTCATTATTTTTAAAAGTTAAAGAAATAAATACAAATGACTTTCATGAGGGTGCAACAAACAATAACTTTCCCTGATGTTTCCATGGCTATTTTCCTGCCACATTAGCACAAATCTTTCAGTAACAACCCTGATTTTCCTCAAAATTTTTTCACTTTTCCAAAATTGAAAATGCTGAAAATAATTTTTATATGCAGATTTACCCATGAGCTCTGTTTCTCAGAAGGATATGAAAATTCAACACTATCAAAGGCCATAAATTTAAGGAACTGCAAGCTACTGCTGGGATAACTAAGGCCAAAATATACAAAACTGAAAAGCTTCTGAAGTACTGCAGAATATTCTGTACTTTAAATTCTGGACTTCAGAAATGGAAGAATCATTTATTTAAACCATATTTTGAAAGAAAATTTAGTTTATAAGACTGTCAGAAAAGGTCAGGCATGGTAGCATACACCCATTATCTCAGTACTCTGGGAGACTGAGGATCAAAAATTCAAGCCCCAGGCAGCTTAGTGATTTAAGTGAGAACTTGTCTCAAAATTTTAGATAAGGGACTGAGGATAAGTTCAATGCTCAGTACTGCACCATCCCCCCAAACAAAAACAACATTCTATTCAATACAAAGTAAAAAATAGGGAAATATTTTATATTCACTAATTTCACCATTAATTGACTAATAAGACTGCTATATGATTATTCACTGGCTTTTTAAATATATGTAACTATGCAGGAAATAGCATTCTTCTATGTATCTAATAGAAATATAGGCAATAACATGGTAAGCCTTAATGGAAAGACGGAATCTTACATATTAGCTTTTTTTGTTTTTTCTTTTGGTACTGGGGATTGAACTCTGGACCTTGCGCTTGCGAGGCAGGCACTGGAACCACTGAGCTAAATCCCCGGCCCATATTAGCTTATTTTACAGTAGCTCCTAACTTCTAAAAAAATGCTTATGCAACTCAACTTTTTAATGTATGTAACATATCACATACTCTAAATTTTCTAAAACAATTATAAAGGAGAAACTCAGAGCTACATGAGGATTTTCTCTTTGTCAATGAAGTGATAATGAACAAATTCTCTAATAACTGAAAAAATAACTAGATGTCCTACCACCAGTTAAATTCAATGAGAAAGAAAACATTACTTTCTCATAAGTAGCTCCCCTTAATAGCTTTCTCACTTGTATATTTATCACCATCACTAATTTAGTTTCTGTTCTTAAAATTCTGCAGTCAAGTCTTAGCAATTCCTCTACAATTTATAAAATAAGAAAAAGAAAAGGTTGTTTTCTAAGAATCTTATATTCTTCAGATCTTTTCCTATTAACTTTATTCTAACCAAGGCTTTCACTCTTATGAATTACTACAATAGATTCTTTTTTTTTCTTTTGGTACCAGGGATTGAACTTGGGTCCTTGCGCTTGCGAGGCAGGCGGCGAAACCACTGAGCTAAATCCCCGGCCCTACAATAGATTCTTAATATTTTTTCTATCTCTAAGTTCTACTGGCTCTCAAATTTGAATACAACTAAATTAATTTTTCCAAAATTATCGTATTTATAATCACTTCTGAGCTCAGAAACCACAGTGGCAGTTTGATATTGTTTGGATGGTTAACTCAAATCTTGTATTTAACTCTGCAAGTGCTTCATGATCTGATCTTAATTTTCTATCCAATCTTTTAATGATACACAATTAAATCACCTCAAATTTCTAGTCAAAGTGCTTTTCACACAGAATCAGTGTTCACTGAGGCTTATTTCCAACATATTTATCATGTCCAACCTCACTACTCAGAAAGGTGAGAATTCTCACACACCATCATTTAACATGCACCTCCAAATTGTTCATTTCTCCCACACCAATTCCATCTCCTCTGTACAGTCTATTGTTCTTTCTCTGCTCACTATTATACTTGTACTTTAAAATTTGACTATATTAAACATTATCTTATAAATAGTTATATGATAATACAAAGCATAATAAAGACCTGCAAGAAGCCAGAAGGTTTGGAGTTTTTAAATAATGTGAAGTAGCAATCTTCTTGGACACATGGACATAAGATGTAGAAGGGGAGGAAAGCAGGGACAATATGAAAGTCATTTTTCAAACTTAAGATCTCAAATTATATAATTATTATTTACACACTACATTCAGTCTGTGTGGCACAGTACCAAGTTCAGGAAAAGACAGAACTCCTCTGCTTTAATCCTAGTTTCTCAAACTGTCAAAAGATTTCACAACCAGAAATTACAGTCTTTGTCCTACTGTGTAGAACATCTCTCAAAGGCAAATTTAATATGTCTTCATTTTCTTTTTAAACCTACTCAATATTGTAAATATAATAAATCCAACAAGACAATTTCAATATTTGAAATCTGATTAGCAGTAATGAGAAAATTACAATGGTATTTGTGTAAAAGATGACTGCACATTAATTCTAATGTCATTAAACACTAATTTTATAGAAGAAAAAAATTTTTTTTGAGACAGGGTCTCACTATGTAGTTCTGGCTGGCTTTGAACTCACGATGTAGTCCAGGCTGAGAAATACTTTTTCTAATTCTTCTAACAAAAAAATTTTTAAAAACTACTATGGTGGCTCAGCATAGTGGTTCACAACTGTAATTTCAGCACTTGGGAGGCTGAGGCAGGAGGATTGCCACCAGTTGAAGTTATACTTTTAAAAATATTATATTTCCTGGTGACAATCTGTTGTCCTGGATCTGGAATAGCAAATGACAAATATTACTACGATATTCAGAAAATGCAAATTAGAATATGATCTAGGGAAGCTTACTTATAATTTATGCTAAAATATAGAAAAAAAGTAATATGGGGAAAATGTTTAACAAGACTTTCTTTTTCCAATGTATTGATAGTCAAATCAGAAAATATATGCCAATCCTGTAACACCAGTAAAGGAAATAAAGACCAAAAACCATATTCTATACAAAGCAAAGACAGCAAAGTTAGGGTGAGAATAATTTGAAAAACTAAGACAAGTTCATCCATGAAGAACTAAGACTGCAAACATACATTTTCTCATAATATGTACATATATATTTTGTTTGTTTGTTTTTTTGGTACGGGGGTCAAACCCAGGTCCTTGAGCTTGCAGGGCAGGTGGCGGAACCACTGAACTAAATCCCCAGCCCAATATGTATGTATTTTAAATGGGGAAAGGCTATAAGCCCATTTTTTTCTTTTTTTTTTTGGTACTGGGGATCGAACTTGGGACCTTGTGCATGTGAGGCAGGCGGCAGAACCACTGAGCTAAATCCCTAGCTTGGCTATAAGCCTTTTAAAGAAAGAAAATGAAGTCATCTTATCTTCTTGATAAACCTAAATTTTGTAGTTATAATATAGCATAGGAGTAATAATAAGCTATATGAATAAGGGCATCTATCTAAGGAAAATTGATTATTATACTGTAGACAACTGAAACTTTACATGTTCAAAGTCATAAACAAACAACCAAAGGAAATTTTTAAAAGATTTTCAGCTCCCTCACATATTCTAAACAAAGGCTCTAGATTTCAGGTGCTTCACATTTCAGATGCTACACACTGTGTGATATTTTCTGTTTTTGGTACCGGAGATCGAACTCAGGACCAGCGCAGTGTCACTGAGCTAAATCCCCGGCCTGGGTGATATTTTTTAATCATTATCAATTTACATGTTTTTATTGAGATTAAAAAAAATGTAGCAAAAAATAGAGGCCACAAAAAGAAAATTCTTGGATTTTAACAAAAAGGTTGAGTACTCTCCTTCATTCTCAAATTACAGAAAGTTTAGAGATCATTTTAAAACTGAGTTCGTACTTAGATAATAGGATCATACCAATGTTATTTTCTTGATTTTCACTATTGTATTGTGGTATTTAAAGGGCAACATGCCTATAACTTAATTTTCTGAACTGTTCAGAGTAAAATATTGAGCCAGGCATGGTGGCACATGCCTATAATCCTAATACTCAGGAGGCTGAGGCAGAATTGCTCTGAGTTCAAGGCCAGCCTGAACTACATGGTGAGAATCTGTCTCAAAACAAACAAACAAACAAAGTAAAATGTGTGTATACTTATAGAAAGAAAATGACAAGGGCTGGAGCACTTGCATACCATGCAAAGCCCTAGGTTCAATCCCTAGTACTGCCCCCACCCCCCCGCCAAAAAAAGAGGGAGGGAATGTGTTAACACTTAAAGGAGCAAGGTAAAAAGTATATGGGATTTTCTGTACTATTTTTGCAACTTTTTCTTAGGCTAGAAATTATAGCCAGGGATTTAGCTCAGTGGTTCTCATGCCTGCCTTGCAAGCTCAAGGTCCCGAGTTCAAACCCTGATACCAAAGAAAGAAAGAAAAGAAATTTTATCCAAATAAACAGTTTTTTAAAAAAGGAAAAGGAAGTTTATACCTTTGATTCCTGAGACCAAAATAACTATCACAAAATCTCTCTGGTTTCATGGTCTTGACTTTTAGAAGTTTTAGATAAATAAAGCATATCTCAAACATATCTCACTTAGCAAGATAAACTCACTGAAATGGGTCTATGCACACTCAATGTAAGACTGTCACTTTCAACCCATTTTTCTCTTGCCTCTGAGGGCAAGAATAGAGTAAACAAGCCAGAACAAGCTTGGCACTAGATAACAGCCTTTACATTTAAGAGTCAAATCTTGGGTGAATCTTCACAAAGTTAAAAGCTCAACATTCTTACTACTTTTCTCTTTCTCTTCAAAAAGAGAAAAAAAGATTAGATTGCATCTGTTGATTCCATATGGTAAAGTTAGCAAGTGGTACTTTTCCTTCTAAGAAGCTAAGGGTAAAAAAAACTGTACAGTGCTGTGATCCAGTAGGTATGATTTATTCATATTCTGGAATAAAGAAAAAAAGAAAAGCCTACAGTTTATAAATTATCCTATTTTATACAAAGCTCCATCTGGGAAAAAAACAGAATTATAACCAACAGAGCCTGGGTAATAAAAACAAGTCAATTCATGAACTATCTTTACATGTAAAATTGTAGCTTAGCATTAATATCATAATCTACCTGAATCAAGAACATCAGTGATTTGATTCATTAAAATGGTTTTTCATAGGGCCGGGGATTTAGCTCAGTGGCACCGCACCTGCCTTACAAGTGCAAGGTCTTGAGTTCAATTCTCAGTACCAAAACAAAATAAATTCTTTTTCATAGTAATGCCCCCTTATATGTGGTTTTGTTTTATGAACATCCAGTCACCCATGGACAACCACAGCCCAAAAATATTAAATGAAACAATTCATAATTATAAATTTCATGCCATTCATAGTGTGATGAAATCTCATACCATCTAGTTCTGTCCTGCCCATGTATTATCTGTGTCCAGCATACCCATGCTGTATGTGCTCAGTTTTCTTAGTTATAAGATCACGTATCACAGTATCACAGTGCTTATGTTCAAGTAACTCTTATTTTAGTAATTAATAATGGCCCAATGCAAAAGAATAGCAATGCAAGCAATCTGGCTATGTCAGAGAAACTAAAGACTCTTATTTAAGAAAAAAGGTAAAAGTTCTAACTTTAAAAAAAAATTTATGTTGAAATATACAGTAAGTTCTTTTCATTCTGTTATTGTGCCTAATTTATAAATTAAACTGTATCACAGGAATATATGTATACAAAAAAGATACAATATGTAGGATCCGGTGTTATCTAAAGCTTCAGGGATTCACTGGCAGTTAGAACATATCCTCTGGAGATAAAAGGGCAATAGTGAATTTTAAAAACTTTATTCTGCATGCCAAGGAATCAAGAGTTAACATTCATACTGAACTCTACATTCAAAAGCACAGGCTTGTGATCCCAGCACTCTGGAGGCTAAGGCAGGAGAATCACAAGTTCAAGGCCAAGCTGGTCTATACACTGAGTCCCTAGATCCTGATTTAATCACAACTCCCTTGTACTGAATTCACACATTAGGTTTAACAAAAACTATTGAACAATAAAGTAGCTTAATTAAACTGAAAAAGTTGAAAACATACAGAGGAATACGTATTGACATAAAGTGCTATTTTCTATGAACTGTTAGCTACATAGGGAAATTACAAAAATACTATGGTCCTATTAAAAAACAAAAATAAGCCAGGTCTATAATCCTAGCACTTTGGAGGCAGAGGCAGGAGGATCACTGTGAGTTCAAAGCCACCCTGGGTTAACAGTGAGTTCAAGACCAGCATCAACTACATAGCAAGACCCTGTCTCAAAAAAAAAAAAAAAAAGAAACCACAAAAATAAATTTAAATTTATGAAGATTAAAAAATTTAATTGCAATTCAGCTCTTTTTAGTATTTCTCAAAGAGGAACTTAAAAAAAGTTTTTAAGAATAATTTAAAACTTACACCTAAAAAGGACCATTAGTCGACTTAAATTTTATTTTTGAACCTCAAAAACCTACAGACTAATCACAGACTATCAGAAAAAAGACTATCAGAAAAAAATAAATGGGATAGCTCTAAATTAGAAGCAGTATTATCTAATATTTTCTAAAGAAACTTGCTGCATATTAACAAAATCTTCAGATTGTCATTTAATATAACATGTACACTAAGCAATACAGTATTTTAAAAATTATTTTCTTAAAGAGGAAAAAAGTTAAATCCTAAAATGCTAATGATATTTTACCATACTAAAAGTCAGTCATGTGATAATACTTTCATACTTAACATGCACACATTATAAGTAAATCATGTTAAAACTGAATTCAGCTCCAGCCTAGCATTAAATGCTTTTTTAAAAAATCAGCAATTCACAGTACAGTCTGAAACTTTATAGAACAATTTATCCTTTTATTCACATGCAGCAACATAGTAGCATAGTTATCAAAGAAACTTGGTCAACAGGTGAAAATCCTCTAAACTCTGCTTCTTAGCCTCCAAATAAATAAAATCACCAAAAATATCCTTTATTGAAGGAAATTCACATTCTTTCTCATACACCTGCCACTTAGTAAATATATCTGTCACCACAGAAATATGAAAGAATGTTTTTTGCTCTTGTCATGCATTATTTTCTACTTCAAAGAGTAAAAAAGTTAGTAGAAATCAGCCAGTTCTAAACTAAGTTTCCCCAAAATAAGTCTCAAATCTGTCCATTTAACATCATAGAAGATGTTTTGCATGTGGGTGTTTTTAAGTGTGAATCACAAAATGAAAATAAATTACTTATTTGAAAGAAATGGCTGCATGTATACTTTTGCAATAAATTCATCAAAATATAACAGTGAAAAATATGCTCTGGCACCAAGACACCCAGCTCTTGACCAAATAAACCCTACTGTTACCACTACCCTCTCCTGAGAACTTCCTCCACTAGAGTAATCAAGAAAACCCAGGAGAAAATTCTGCAGCTGTTAATTGTGGTTGGATTATGACCAGAAAACATAACATAACCTATCAGAGAAGCTTTCCTGCTCATCATGTTTAAGGATTCCCAGACTAAGAAATGTAACCTGGATATGAGCTGGGTATAGCTTCAAATAATAACTCACGTATCAGAAAATAGAGAAATCTATACTTTTCTCCCATTTGAACAAATTTCTATTACTTTTAATTCCAAGGCCAATATTCCTTACAATTTGGTGTATTTTTTAAATCTTAAAAAAACTCAAAATCTTCCCTTCACCCCTTATGCACATAAAGTAAATGATCTTCTACTTGATGAATAATACATTCTAAATATTATCCAAGTAAGTTTCAATTATACAACAGACAAAGTTTAAAGTTAGTTGCTCCCTTTATGAAACAAAAAAAAAATTACATGAAAAAACAGAATTGACTTTTTCTCAGTATTGTTATACAAAAATTATAATAGTCAGAATCTGCACTTACTCTTCACCCCTTTCTTCCCCTTTCGTTCCTTCTTGTACTGTTCCTTCAGTTTACTTATTAGTCCCTGGTCTACATCCCAAACCTCAGCAGTTGGGGAGAGGTCATCTTTATCTACATGCAGCATATTATTGAAAGAAAAAAAATCAGCAGTTGGCAATGCAAGCTATTGGCAGTAAACTGTTATAGTTTTACATAATTATAATAAAAATGTTTTAATAGCATACACTCAAAGTACTTTAAAGGTGCAGTCTCAGTTTTGGTGTTCACAACTCAAACTATGCCCGTAAGTTTCTGAACATTTAATATCAATGACAGTTAAATGGTGCTTCACATTTTATGTATCACAATTTGAAAGTTATTCTTTCAATGAACTGACATTAGAAATCTAATGTCATAAAAATAGATCACTGCATCTTTATAAAAATGTTAATAAAAATTATTCAGCCAGCATCATAAAAGCAAATGAATGAATTACATGCGAACTACTCATAAAAGTGCAAGCTGGAAAGGTCAGTGCCATTTCATTGATGAAAATATTCATGCACCATCTGTCACACTGATTCTGCATGCACAGGATAACTGTACTAATGAAAAGGCATTCTATTCCAATATCATACTTACAGATAGCTCCAAAATACAATTTCTTATTTAATTTATATAAAGCACTCAGAGAATCCCACATCTATTCCACCACCCAAAGAGTTCAATATCTCATTACCTTCTTCCATTGGTCTACAACTAAGATTAGCAAAAACAAAAACAAAACTCAAAATCCACTGAAGAATTTTTAGGAGTTGATTTTTTTCAGGGTAAGATAAGCAGTGACAAGCACAGAGAAGTGAAAACACGTATTACTGTATACATCTCCTAAAGATGACACCTCAGCTATTTTAGCTGAATAATAACTGATTTAAGTAAATGTACTTGAAAAGTTTTATTCATAGAAAAATAGGAGGACGGCATTTAAAAGAGGCAGTATAGGGCCGGGGATTTAGCTCAGTGGTTTCGCCACCTGCTGCGCAAGCACAAGGACCCAAGTTCAATCCCCGGTACAAAAATAAATAATAAATAAATAAATAAATAAATAAATAAAAATAAATAAATAAGAAGCAGTATAAAAATGTCTTTCATAATTATTTTAAGTATTGCAGGTTTTTCTTCAGTTTTAAAGCTGCTATGCTACATGAAGTTTAACAATGTTATAAGTAAAAACTATGAGTTTTCATAACCTTAGCTTAAATTTTTTGGTTTTGGTACCAGGGATCAAACTCGGGACCTTGCATTTGCGAGGCAGGCAGTGTAACCACTAAGCTAAATCCCTGGCACCTTAGCTTAAATTTAATTAAATAAAACTGTACTCAAACTCCTATGCTAAGTCACTCGATTAGACTGAACAGTGAGATTTTAGTGGAAACATACTTATTGCTTTTTGGTACCGGGAATCAAACTTAGGACCTTGAACTTGCTTGTGAGGTAGGTGCGGTGCCACTGAGCTAAATACCGGCCCTGTTAAATTTTTAATAGCTCATTATGTTCTGGTCATAAGTTCACGAGGCTTCTCTGACTTAGTCTTCGAAGTAGACATTAAAAAGCCTTTTTTTCCTTTATAGACTGCTCTATGTAGCAAAATTGTCATATTTGAACATTACACAGAAATGCAAGTATTTACTGTACAATGCATGTCTCCTACTGCAATTGTGGTGACTTTTTCTTCCATAATTAAACCTATGATCATAGATGGCCAGTATGTGAAAAGGTAAAGCCAACACTTTCAATTAATTTGCTAACCAGAATTAATTAGCAGCTAGATTACTCACAACTAAATTTACACGTAAGATTTGTCAAATCTGCAAGATGCAATAGTGTTTGTAATAAAGCTGTAATACTGACTTAAACAGAAAATTAACTTTTCATGTACACTAATCATGGTTTCCTAAAAACTGTATTACATCGGGAATCTTGTTGATTTATTGAATACACCAAGAAAAATGTGATCTAAGAAATCTGCATTCTTTTTAACAAAAGTAACAATTCTTATTGTCAACTAAAGACAAACTGACACAATTCAAGGAAATACATTTTGTATCTCAGAAACCAAAAACCAGTTAACTGGTATAAACTTGATATAGGAGATTAGGACAGAAAAATTTAATTAAGATAGCCAAGTTCTTTTAGGACTTTTGAAGAAAAAAATAAAGTTGTGAATAGTTCTCACTAATGTAGCAAAAGAGTGGAGTAAAAAAGCAAAGGGAATGAAGAAAAGGAGAAGCTTGAGGAAAACAATATTACTTGCAAGATAACCTCAATTTTAGAAAACAAAGGTAAACTTAGGCAGCACAGAGAACAGGTTGGTGAATGCATATGTGCACAAACAACATCCTGAAACTTGCCTGGTGAGTAACAGCTGATTTGACATTGCTTATAAGAAACAGACAAGAGCAAAGGGGAAGAGGCAGCATAATCTTCTATATATTAATCCTGTTTTTAAAAAAATCTAGGGGGGAAAAAATACCAAGAAATGAGGGTAAATCAATTGTGGGAACGTGTTTTGTCTAACAGAAAACAAAAACATGCACAAAAAAATTGATTCCTAACAACTCAAAACCACAAAAACATGAAATTCTCTTGTAGTAATTCTGATTAGCAAAGCAGAAGAATTATATACATCCACTAATTGTAACATAAATATGTAACTAACTTCACTTCAAGCAAATATTCAACACTTTATCCATTGTACTTAATTATGAACATTCAGGTATTGGCTGCATTTTGTAGTCCTATGAATTTCCAGAGATCACTGTCTGAAAGGACAGGAGAAAACATACATCATTTAAAAATGCCTAGTCTCCATGAGAAAACAAAACAAAACAAAATTAGAGATGCCCACTAATTTTTTTATTATGAGAAGAACAAAAATTCGTAACATTAACTCAGACCACCTAATGTAGACAACAGAGAAAAGGTGGATAAAAAAAATTCCAAAAAGAGCAATGGTTTCCTAGGATAAAAGGGGCTCAAAACTGAAACTATGCAGGATTGCTTATTATACAAAATAAAAAATAACAGATTATCTAAAGTGGGTAAGTACTAAAGTGTGTTTCATTAAAACAAGGCTTGCTTTCTTTAAAATCTATGTTCTTTTTCCAATAATTTGAATAAAAAATACTTTCTCATTTATAAATATATTGTACAATTTTTTTCTGACATTTTAATATAATTTTATTTCTGAA
>NW_004624820.1:1276383-1327685 GCF_000247695.1 Heterocephalus glaber | reverse complement strand
TGAATTTTTAAACAATATAAAAGGAGTATCTGTACATCTACTTCTTTGTTTCAGAAAAACTGAGTATAAATAACTGCTTGAGTAGAAATGATGAACTTTTAGAAACACTGCTAGATCCTGACAGTTTTATTCTTACAGAAAGAAACCACTTGAACCGTTTCATATGTAAGAGTCCTTTTCTTCATCATGAAGAACTTAGGATGCTTAATGTTTTACGTCTGTCTGGAAGTAAGAGGCTGTGTTGGTTACTTCTATCTATATAAAGGAGATGCCTAGGTCAATCAAATACAGTATAAAATAAAGTAATGACAGCTGTGATTCACTAAGTCTTCTCTTAAAACATAGATAAGTCTTTGGAGAGAAGGACCAATGAGTCATATGTAACTGGATACTTTATTTTTACAGAAATAATGTCATTTGATACAACTTTTTTTTTGGTACTGGGGATTGAACTCGGGACCTTGCGCTTGCAAGGGAGGCGGCGGCACCACTGAGCTAAATCCCCAGCCCTACAACTTAAATTTCTGAAATTTTTGTTTATCCTTTTAACTGAGATTTAAATTCTCACAACTTTAGGTTAAAAAAATTGGAGTGAATGTGTGTCAAGATTTAGCCAAACAGATGCTCACTCTAAATCTTTTGTTAATAAATTGTACGTATTTATATACTTATAGAAATATTAACCATAGTTCTCTCTTCAAAGTAGCATTACAAGTGATTTTTAATGTTCTTCCTAACATTTATCTGTGGGTTCTAAATCTTCTAAAATACACTTGCATTATAAAATAATATTTTATAAAATTTAGAATATTCAGGAAAAAAATAAACACTTTTGAAATTATTGGAAAAAGGTATTCCCAACATTGAATAGGTTATACACAGAAACAAACATTAAAAAAAACCTTAGATATTTTACTGTTTCTGCTGAGCAAGAGTAAACTTCTAAAATATATAGTCATTTTCAAAGCCAGGAATGGTGGTGTGGTTATGCCTATAATCCCACACTCATGAAAGTGAGGCAGGCTAGCAAGACCTTGCCTCAAAAAATTTACTAAAGGTTCCGGGGATTTAGCTGAGTAGTTCCGGCACCTGCCGAACAAGCACAAAGTCCCGAGTTCGATCACCGGTACCAAAAAAAAAAAAAAAAAAAAAAAAATTTACTAAAAGCAAACTAATTTCAAATAACTAGAAAAATATACAAAAGATGGAAAACAACCATGGAGCTAATATTCTGAATTAAAACACCTCTTCTATTTCCATTTAGAAGAGAGAAATAAAGATCTGAAAATGATGTTCTGAAATTATAAATGGAGAACAAAACCTTTTAAGTTACTACTTCATCTTTATATCAAGATAGTCAATAAATATATTATTTATTAAGTTTGTTTCTCCTGCTACTGGTAATAGTTTCAATATGAGGTTTTTTAAATCCAAGTGTGTTTTCTATCACCAAAGTAATTAAAAATAATTCTAGTGATCATTCCTCTTAACAATTAAGAAAAACTTATTAATCTCCAATAAAGCCCTGTAAACACACTTTGAGTTCTACCACCTACCAGTAACATGTTGATATTAAATGATGATTGAATGAACATATTTAATAGAATATATTGGACACCAGCTATTACCTTAAAATATTTTTCATACTTTATTATTTTATTCTCTAATGGGGTTCACTTAACCCTGTCCAGATAGAACTGTTCTCACTCTTGGTTATGATTGGATTATTACCATTATGAATCACTTTTGAAACTTATTAGGCCTAACACTTGCACACTGAATATTCTATACAATAAAATTTAGTATCTTCATTAAATCCCGCTCAATATAAAGCTACGATTCTGCTCAATATAGAGCTAACACTCAGAAACAAGAATTTTATTCCTACCTAAAAATAAGCCAGATAACATAATATGGGCACACTGAGAGTTAAGTCCTCTTGTAACCTACATTACCAAACTAAACAACAGAATGTTTAAAAAAATAAGTAACTTATTTTAAAAACTCTGCAAAAGGAAAAGGAATAATTTCCAAATCAACTAAGCATTTCAATTTTAAATCAAGATAAATTTAAAAATCAGAAGTTATATATGAAATAATTCAGTCACCAAATCTAAATAAATTAGTACAAAATACCCTGAAATTATTTAATACTTCTTCTTGCTCTCATTTTACCTTCCACCATACATTCAGATGCACACATTACACATACAATATTTCACAATAATCTGTCTTTAAATAGATTTATTCCCACCCCCATATTTCTTTATCTCCTTACCCCATTCTGTGCCATCCCCTGAACTCCGTGCTTCTCCAGCTCCTTCACCATCTTCAGCAGTCACTAAAAAATCAAATTCCTTCAGTGCTTCCTCAGTATCTGGATCATCAGTTAGGTCAGCAGCTAAACCTTCATTACCTATCTGAAAAATGAACAAGAATTATTTTTATCCTAAATTTTAGATTTTCCATGTATTTCACAAATTTCAAACTACACTGGTACCTCAGTTCACAAACTTAGTTCTTTCTGTGATTATGGTCACAGAATTCATTCCACGATTCTGGCTGCACAGTCGAAACGAATTCTGCAACCAGAATCGTGGAAAGAATTAAATTCATGACCCCCTCGTACCCCTGTATACCCTAAATGATTCAATATTGCTGTGCCAAGATCATTTGTAACATGTGACCAAAGTAATGCGGCACTAAAAGTGATTAAAGTTAACTCAAGAGTTAACTTCTTAGGGCCTGGGATTTGGTTCAGCAGTGCAGTATCTGCCTGGCAAGCACGAGGCCGAGTCCAATTCCTGGTATCAAAAAAAAAAAGTTAATATCTTTAATGTTAGTAGATTCACAGTTGCTCCCCCTTAAAGAACCATTCATTCTCCAACTGCCCATCAACTGCAGATTGGATAAAGAAGATGTGGTTTTTTAATAAAATGGAATACTGCTCAGGCATAAAGAATGAGAAACTAGAGACATTTATAGCTAAGTGGATGCACACTGAGGCCATACTCTTAAGTGAAATAAATAGGACACACGTTTAAATACCAAATAATTTCTCTGGTGTGAAAAACTAAAAGTGTAAATAAAGATCAAAATGTATAACTGATATTGTGAAATAGGAAGAAAAGGTTTAAAGGAGTAAGGTAAATGGGAGGGGTAGGGGAAAGGAAAGAAGGGAAAAGAAAAAATATGAGAAAAGGAAAAACATGGAAACAAAGTCATTGTAAATAGGGAAGGGAGGAGGGGGTGAAGGGAGGGCAGGGGAATGGGGAAAAACTAAGAACCAAGATACATCATGTGAAGGTACAAGATTCCAATGATGAATGTAACTGTATTGTATACCTAAATGTACCAATAAATAAACTTAACGGAAAAAAAAGAGAATCATTCATTCACTTATATTCTGATAGGTTATCTTCAATTGACCTTTCTCAATGAGATCTACATACTGGTTCCATCATTCATAGGGAAATAGCATAATACATAATGTTAAGTTCGTAAGTGTAATATAAGTGTTTTATCTCCAAGAACAAAAAATATAGGAAAGAATCAAAATGTCTATTTACTTAACAGAGTACATTACACTTACACAACGTGGGAGAAATTCTGAAAACTGTTTTGGTACGTTGGAAGTTTGAGGAACATTGTTGTTTCTTCCAATTATTATAAAATTTCAAAGTATCATAACTTAATTTATTTTTTTTAAAAAAAAACACTTCAATATACTGAACACTACTCTGGTAATTCACAAATTGATAATGTACTCTACCTTTCCTCCTGTAGAACCTCTGTCACCATTGAAACAGATAAATCTATTTCTTTAGCACCTGCCTGGCAAGTGCAAGGCCCCGCGTTAAAGGGCCGAGGATGTGGCTCAGTAGTGCTGTGCCTGCCTGGCTAGCTAGTACAAGGTCCTGAGTTTGCTTCTCGGTGTGTGTGTGTGTAAATAAATCAATCAATTTCTTAGATTATGAGCAAAAGTAAACTTTTGTTAATTCTTACCAAAGAATGTGAATGTCATCACCTATTTACCATCCACCCAGGGTAGGAGTTAAACCCACTGTAGCTCAGTTAATTTATCACCTGTGTACTGTGTATGAAGAGACAGCAGTGTTTCTTAATTGTGGCAGGAGTTGAAAGGGTGTAACTTTTTTAAGGTTTCAAAACCACTGGTACAGTCCTCTCAAAATAGACCCTTTCTTGTTCATTTAGTGAATAACGCAACAGATGATTCCTTCTATATGTGAATAATGCAGTAAGAGCTGACAATATAAAATTTTCAAGTGATACAATAAAATGATCAATCGTTCCCAAAGAAACCTCAGACATCTCAAAAATTACTATTCAAATACAAGAATATATAGCTAATAAGAACATAAAATGTATTTCCTACTTTGTGTTTATTCATCCGATGTTTGTCTTTTCCTTCTGGGATGCCTTCAATCATATCATTTTCCTCTTCTTCATCACTGTCATCAGCATTTTCTAAGAAATTGAATGTCTCAAGAACATCACCAGAGGGCCTGCAAGAAGGGAAAAAGGTGAATCCAACCGCACAAGAGCTGATTCAAAGAAAAGAACCGCCAGTTAACTTTTAGTGCTCTACTGAGGTTACCTAAGAATAATTTGAGGGTCATCAGCATGGTGGTCTATAGAATTTGTTATATTAGTTCTGCTATAAAATACATGGGTTGGGGAGCACATAGTTCTAAAGAATTTTACAAGTTTGTGATGAGTAACATAGTTTCCTGACTCACTCTCCCTACCTCTGACTTCTCTACACTAGGAACAATCCATTTTTAGACTTAATTTTTTTGTTATTTATTTCTCTTTTTTTTTTTCTTCTATTTCTAAACAACATCCTTAGACTGTTATTTCTTTCTTTCTTTTTTTTGGTACCGGGGATCAAACTCAGGACCTTGCACTTCCGGGACAGGCAGTGTAACCACTGAGCTAAATCCCCAGTCCCTTAAGACTGTGATTTCTTGAAGAAAATTTAGTTCCCTTACAGTCTCTACCTCATACCTACATTTCTTTTTTTTTTTTTTTTTTTTGGTACCGGAGATTGAACTCGGGTCCTTACACTTGCAAGCCAGGCGGTGGAACCACTGAGCTAAATCCCTGGCCCCATACCTACATTTCTTACCCCAATAATAATAATACAATGATGTCAATTCACTTTTATCTAAACATTCTATTATAACTATGTGTACATATTATGTCCATTTAAGTCACATTAAACAATGATGTCAGTGCTTCTCTTTTACATATGGTTTTTCTAAAATAACTGCCTAGTGTGTTACTAGTTTTACAAGGATATTATCATGTTACCACTCTTCCAAATTTCCTAGCAGGACTGTGTATCTTCTTTCAAAATCCTTAAACACATCATGCTATGTATTAATTTCATTTTTTTGCTAGGAAACTTTTCTTCTAGTTCCTTTTCTTCCATTTTACTCTTGCTCCTCTCCAGGTGCACTGCACAAGTGTTCTCTGAAAGTTCTTTGCTTCTCTTCTGTATTAGACCACTTTTGGATGCTGTACTCTCCTTTGTTTACTCTCTCAGATTGCTAAATCACATCCTCCAACAGCTCCCAACAGTAAATTTGAGATTTCCTCTATATTCACAAACGATATAGTAATTTGCTTCAGTATACAAAACTAAATGAAAATCACCTTCCCTGAGAACCCTGAAAGACTGTTATACTGTACTATTTTCTAGCTTTGAATATTAATTTATTACTAATCTGGCTCCCAATCTTTTCCATGTGTTCTGATTTTCCTATCTGAAATATTTTAGAATTTCCTCTTAATTTTTAGTGTTCATAATGAAGGCCTCTGTATTTATCCTTTTTTCATTACTTTTATACATTACTTGAAGAGAATCTTTTCAATCTAGAAACATACTTAGAAATACATTTGGGGTCTGGAGATTTAGCTCAGTGGTTCCAGCACTTGCCTTGTAAGTGCAAGGACCCGAGTTTGATCCCCAGCTCCAAAAGAAATACATTTGGGAAAGATATTCTGAAAAATTTCCTCATACTACTACTAGTTTTTTTTTTTTTTTTTGTACTGAGGACTGAACTCAGGACCTTGTGCTTGCAAGGTAGGTGTGGTGCCACTGAGCTAAATCCCTAGCCCGTACTACTTAATCTTTTCAACACCATTTCTTCATTCTCTCTCTCTCTCTCTCTGAAACTTCTAGTTGAACACTACACTCCTTGACTGAGCTTTGAATTAATTTTTTCAGTCCTATTTTTCTTTTTACCAAGAGAGTCTTTCCACCTTATCTTTCAAGGTTTTCTTTTTAGTGATGACAGGAATCAAATCCAGGGCCTTGCACATGCTAGACAAGTGTTATACCACTGAGCTACTTTCCAGCCGAAGGATATTATTTTTATCACTCTCTATTTCAATCTTTTTTGATATCTAGTTGCATATTTTAAAATATGTACCCAATTTATTTTATGGATTTACTGTTTTCTCTTAATCTTATCAGGACAGTAAAGTTTTCTAAGTCTTCTGTGAGTTCTCTTTTGTTTGGTTGATTTTTTTGGTTTCTAATTTTCGCATTTAAAGTCTTCCTTAAGTTTTCACATTTAAGAGGCACTGCCAAGCTAACTTATACTAAGTTTATACTGTGTACATGGACATCTTGGTCTGCAGGCTTGTATCCCTCCAAAATTCTTATAATGAAACTTAATCCCCAATGTAATGGTGTTAGAGGTGTGTCCTTGGCAGGTGACTAGGAATGCATAAATGAAAACCCTTGTAAAGGAGGCTAGGAAGACATTTATGCATTTCACAATGTGAGGACACAATGAGAAATAAGCAATCTACAATCGGAAAAAAGGGCCCTCCCCAGAACCCAATCATGCTAGCAGCATCATTTAAGACTTACCAGCACCCAAAAGAGTAGGAAACAATCTGTCTTTCATTAGCAACCCAGTCTCTGGTATTTTGTTAAACCAGCCCAAAAGGACAAAGAAAATGGATGAGTCTTTTCAAGTAGCTCGCTTCACTTTTATAGGATAGGATAGAGGCCCAGCCACTTCAGCATATCCCAAATGTCAGTAAATTAGATCTTTTCTATTAACACGATAAATTTCAGTATTGTTCTGGCTTATGTCTAGATGTGCCCCCAAAGCTTCATGCAGTCATAGGTGGGGCTTTTCAGAGGTGGCTTGGTCTAGAGTGTGTGATGCTGGGATCGAGGGTGTGTGATTACTAAATTAGCCCGTTGACTGGTTTGGCATGGTTCTGGGTGTGAATAATGGGAAGGCCCACTCTAGGTGTGAGTGGGACTGAACCAAACGGTGTGCAGCCTAGACAGAATATAAGGCACAGAAAGAGGGCTATTGTCACTTGCTGCTGCTGCTACTGCCTCCTGCCTGTTCTGTGATGGCCCTCTGCCAGGCTACCCCTGCCTTGGAGCCAGCCGATTATGGACTGAAACCTCTACACACTGTGAGCCAAAAATAAACCTTTCCTCCTTTAACTTCAGGTGTTGAATATTTTGTCTCAGCAGTGAAGAAAGTAACTAAGACAAATATCATGCTTGGAATGAGTATAAGAACAGCTGCCAACAAGCTGGAAGCCAAACAGCAGAAGGAAATGGGATCTCAATGCTCAGTCACTGACGTTCACATAACCTCATAACTGTTTTCATTCAGTACAATAACCCATCCTTCAGTTGTTTCGTTTCTCAAAAAAAAACAAAGTCAGACATCACTGGTTCAACTCTACCAGAAAATACACTTCCATTCTTTGGTGTAGGGGAGAAGTGTTCAACCAGCTGTATAGGATGGAAGAAGGGATTTGAGGTTAAGCTTCTTAAATAAACTTTAAATCTTTAAATCAATGCTGTATTCAGTGTCATCTAAATCTCTGATTCCAGATTCACCTGATAGCTCTAATTCCTTACCTTTTATGGTTGGTGGAATACTGGGACTAGAACTGGCCTGTTCCTTTTTTTCACTCTACTGTTCCCAAATGCACTTACATTTAAGCTTTTATCTTACCACTAAATCAGTTGTAATTCTTCCGTTTTCTTCCCAGCTTCCAAAGCTATTAAATTCTCCCTATCTCACAAACAGTATGTTCTCTCATTTATTTTATATGTCCATGTTTTTTGGTTCTGATAATATTAATGCACTTAAGCCCTTCAGTCATTTTGTCAGAATTTCTGGAAGGCACACAAATAAAATGTGCCTTTAACTTATTGTGTTTAAAGGCAAGTCTCTGTCGATGGTATAATTTTTTTCTATGCAATTATTCATTCCTCTTTCTCATTCTAAAAAGGCAAAAGCAGAACAAAAAAATTAATATACTCACATAAAGGGCAAATAAAATGATGCCAAGGGTTAATGTTGGAAAGTAAAATAATAATTAAAAAAGTAAATTTTCTAGAGGAGAGCAAATTCCAAAGAGTAAAAAGGAAAACAGGACCAGTAACTAGAGGTTCAAACTAAGTCAGATCATTACTAAGAAGTGGCACAGCTTTTCCCAGTTACAAGATCTCAATGAAGCCTCATAAAGTAGATACTTTATATTACGATGTACTACAAACCTACATTATCCTCATATCATAAATTAAGAAATATATCAGTGACATTTATTTAGCACAATCTTGTAAACACTACTCTTGGTGGGGTCACCCTTTAACACAATAATTCATACTAGCAAGCAAGTGCATAGCACTTGCTATGTGGCAGGCACTGTCCTAAGTGTTTTATATTAAACGATCTCATTGTCACATCAATTTTATGATCTCCATTTTACAAACCAGAGAATGTAGGCACAATAAAGTACTCCGCCCAAACTCAGAATTAGAAAGTGGTACAGGATTCAAATCCAATCTGTCTTCAGAATTCATATTCTTAACCATCAGGCATTATACTGTCTCTAATATTTTGAGTCTAAAACTTATCACTGCTCTACTAAGGGACAGTAAGTCTGTTTCTAATTTTTTTCTATCATAAATCAGAATGTGATAAATACTATTTTGCTGAAAGCTCTATCAACATGTTAGATCATTTTCTTACTCCTAAATTTTTCAAATAGTCCTAATAATGGCTTAATCGTAATACACCTACATTTGTGCAGAATCAGAAAACCTAAGTATGCTCACTATGAAGGAAATTAGTTTTTTTTTCCTCCTCAGTACCAGGGATCTAACTCAGGACCTTGCACTTGCAAGACAGGTGAGTTGCCACTGAGCTAAATCCCTGGCCCAGAAAATTAGCTTTGATTGAAACAGTGATTCAGTGACTGATTGAAACACCATTCACTGATGAACGGATAAAGAAAATGTCTAGGTTTTTTGTTTTGTTTTGTTTTTGGCACCAGGGATCGAACTCAGGACCTTGTGGTTGCAAAGCAGGCGCCAGAACCACTGAGCTAAATCCCCAGCCCCGGATAAAGAAAATGTGAAGTATGCATACAATGGAGTATTAGTCAGTCATGAAAAAGGAGATCCTATTATATGTGACAACATGGATGAGCCTTCTGGACATGCTACCTAAAATAAGCCAGTTATAGAAGTATAACTACTACACAATTCCACTTAGGTGAGGTATCTACAGTAGTCAAACTCAAAAACAGAAAGTAGAATTGTAGTTGCCAGAGGCTGGAGGGAAGAGGTAAATGTGGAGATGGTGTTCAATGAGTATAGTTCGGTTATATGAGATGAAAAGGTTTTAGAGATACTGGACAGTATTATGCACCGTAATACTATACTACACACTTAAAATTTTTAAGAAGGTAAATCATATTATTTTTGCCAAAACCCAAAACCTATTGAACTCTTAATCTTGCAAATTAAGAAGCTTTATAAGGAGAAAACAGTTTATCATTGAACTGTTCAGGTGTGCTAAAACAAACTGCACTAAGTATTTATACATCTCATGAACCTTGTCTGGTTAACTAAGCAGCTTGGCTAAAAACACATGATGGTAATATACCAAATTTTTCTCTTCTGCTACAAAATACATTTCCTGAAATTAGAGGTTTGGTTTTGTTTTTAAAAATGACCCTGTATGATGTCAAACTGATTTTATTAATGAATGTAAATCCCAGAAATAAAAAAAATCTTAAAGGCATGTATTAACTGCCAAGTTTATAGACAGACAACTGCATAATGTCATAAAATACATGGTACGAAATAATGTTAGTTTATAAACTGTATATATTATTTTAGAGCTTTAAATCATTACTCATTTGGTACTTTCTGTTCTTTTCTCTTCTTTTTCCCTCTAACCTATTGTTACTCAGGGTGACATCTCATGGTATAAAATGAAAAAAGTTTCACCAGCTTGACTCCTTACATTTATCAAGTTTGTATCAATAAAAAGTATATATATCTGTTAGACAATCACAACTGTGGAGAAAGCAGAACCTTTATAATACTACTAATGGGAATGTTAAAATAGTACAGCCACTTGGAAAGAGAGTTTGACAGTTTCTCAGATTTACTCAGTATTCCCAAATGTAACCTACATGCCCTACAACTAGATTTAAAAATATACATATATAGGGCCAGGGATTTAGCTCAGTGGTTCCGCTGCCTGCCTCACAAGCACAAAGTCCCAAGTTCAATTCCCGGTACAAAATATATATATTCACATATAAACAAAATGTGGTATATCATCCATAGAATGGAGTATTTTTGGTAAGTCAAAGGAACAAAGTACTGACACATGCTATAGTATTAATAAACCTTCAAAATATGCTAAGTGAAACAAGCCATTCCCAAAAGATCACTTATATGAAATATCCAGAACACTCAAATCTAAAGAAATAGAAAGTAGACTAAAATGTACCAATTAAAATAATTTTTAAAAGAACAAAAGTAGACTAGTGGGTTGCCCAGAGCTGGGGTATGGGAGAACAGCAAGTGCCTGCTAAATAGATATAAGGCTTTTTAGGATGATGATGTTCTAAACATAGATTATAGTAATGGCTGAACAATTCTGAGTATTCTAAAATTATATTAAATCATATTCTTTCAATTTGTGAATTTTATGGTGTATGAATTATATACTGTATCTCAAAGATGTTTTTGAAAAACGTATGTCTAGTAGCTTCCTGAGTCTGAACCTCATATAAAGCCTTGTTTCTAAATAACCACTGTTCATTCTAGAAGTAGAGCACAACGCTACAATTTATTAAAAATATTCTAACAGAAACTTTAAAATATGAATGTTAAAATACTTTAGCAGCACATGAAATCAATTTCAATTTTCATTTTAATTTTACACCTGTTTCAGAACTGGAGCTGTTCTCTTGGCACCCAACAGATAAATTTAAAAAGCACCTAAGTGAAAAATATATTTGCCTACAGTGACATTTAGAGGTGGAGGGGGATCTTTAAATCTGAATTCTGCTTTAAAAGCTGTTAATACTGCTTTAAAAGCTGTTAAGAAAAAGAAATTTATAATATCCATTATTTAAATAATGTTTACCTATAAGTATAACTCATACCTTTTGATTTCTTGTCCTTTTTGCTTAGAAGATTCACCACCATTCAGAATTTGCTCTAAATTCTTTGCTTCTACTGATCCATTTGGTTCTGAATTAGACAGTCCAAGTAATGACCTTACCCGCTGAGACCGCACATCTAATATTGTATCTGTGTAACCTACTTCCTGAAGATACCTATAAGAGAAAATTAAAAGTACTAAATTTCACATGTTAACACCTGGCAGACTTAAAACCATATGAAAACTCATAATCCTAATAAATTATATTCTTGTCTTTCTTCTTTACTGAACAGTCCCTGTTTCAAGAAAACAGTCAATTACAAAACAAAATTTAAATATGCAGTGGTGGCAAACCTATGCCACACATGCTTCAATGGACTGTTTGCTATCATTGAAAGCTCTAAAGCCAGGTGTGGTGGCATACACCTGTAATCCCAACACTCAGGAGGTTGAAGCAGGATTGCTGCAAATTCGAGGCCAGCCTGAACTACATAGTGAGACCCTGTCTCAAAACAAAACAAAACACAAACCAAACCAAAAAGAAGTATTTAAGAGGCTAATGAAGGAATCTAAAATGAAAGATAGTGTCAGAATCGAAACAGAAAACAGACAAAACAGCAAAGAAATGAACAACAAGGAAGACTGGAGATAAACTATCCTTACATTTGACTATAAAGTCAAAGGGAAAGAAAAGGCTGAGCAGAGATAAGATTATAAATCCAAGCAACAGGATTAGGCGTTTATAAGAGGAATACTATGCACCTGATTTCTCTAAAACTGTCCCTGCTCTTCTAAAACATGCAATCCTCTTTTGGAGGTAAACATTCCCTCGCCCCTGAGTCAACACTGAATGAATTCCCAAGATCTTAAACAATCTAGGTAAAAATTACTAACTTATGTGCAGTTATTTGATCAAGTTAGGCCAATTATAATCCTTCTCAGAATTGTTCTGATGGGAGCCAGGAGGTTGCCATATGGAAAAAAGGAAGTTGTCAACAAAACAGAATAAAGCTGACACGGAATAGTAGAAAACCAGAGAATAAGAACATATCCTGGATGTTTTCAGTCTCTTGAGAGGTCCTCCAAGCTGCCCAACTTCCTGACAGCTTATTGTTAAACATCTCCTTCAATTCTGCTGGTCACCTTGGAAGCTTCCAATCAAAAATCTGTTGTTCATGTTTCTGTCACTTTTATATTAAGAGTTTGGAAACTGAGGTAATGAATAAAAAAATAAATTTACAGAAAGAAAAGTAAAAAATTAAGGGTGTTTTCACTGGGTAGTCTTCATATTTTCAGTGAAGCAGAACCAGAGGTATTTTAATAAAAGTAAAAGAGAATGGGCTCAGCTGTAGTAAAAGTTAAGAATATCCACTGAGAACAGTGAGAACAGGAGGTGACTGGGGATATGGGTAAAACAAAAACAAAACACTTCTCTGCAATGTTTGAAGAGGAAGCCGTGAACAAATACTATCATTCACGATTCTATATTTTTGATCCAAGAGTTAATCAGAAATAGAAGCAGACAGAAGGAATTAGAGCTGGAGTTTTACAGGAAGGTGTACTAAAATGGTGATCAAGTGGGCAGCAACAAACCTTCCTGTACTAGAAAAGGGTGATGGATCAAGGGCTCTAACGAGGAACTTAGGAAACAGAAATAAATTCCAGCTGCTAGGGAAGGTAATGCAGGATGAGTACAAATTCGAGGCTACCCTGGACAACTTAGTGAGACTCTGTTTCAAAATAAAATTTTAAAAGGACTGAGATTATAGCTCAGTTAGCAAGGCACATTCCCTAGCATGTGCAAGGTCTTGGGTTCAATCCCCTGTACCACTAACAAAAGAAAACAAAACCACCTACAGGTAGGGAAGATGAAAAAAGAAAATGAAGTAGATCAAGGAAAGGCCACAGGGCAAATAACATGATATCTGGCATGAGAGAGGTGGAATACCTGATGACTACTGAGATCACAGAATATTCCAGAGGTACAGTAGTTCTGAGTAATAATAAGATCGAGTCTGACCATGGGGTTAATGAAGGTAAATGTGTACAGAATTGAGAAAGTTGATTCATTGTAAATTACCCAGTGTATCAGTAGGATGAAAGCACTAATGTTTTAAGATATAAGTAAAAGAACAAGCAGACAAGAGAACCAACAGATTTGACACGGAAGTACTTCTAACACAGAAAAGAATTCAAACATGAAAGCTTCTCCACAAATTCAACTAAAAGGATTAGCAAGACATTTCTGAAAAACTTCAGATGAATACCTTCCCTTAACCAGTCACAACGCAACTTAGAGAAATCAAATCTATGAGTTTTGTAGTGACAGGATTCAAGGGGTCTTATATTGTTCTGGCCTTTAAATTACCTAGTCTTTTAAATATTCTACCCAACAGTAGGAAATCATCATCATTCTAAAACTTGGAGGAAATAAACTTAAAAGAGCCAACTACCTACAAGGCAAAAAGAGTATCAATATGAAGATTATATACACTGGCCCACTACAATTAAATGATTTTTTAAAATCAGGGTACTTTCATACCTAGTTCCTTAAAGAAAGTGGAAAATAAAACCATTACTCACTGTCTTAACAGCTGTCTGCCCTGCTTCCAGGTTAACTGGCTATTTTGAGGTGCTGTGGGAGCCTCTGTGTCTTTGGTTTCTTCTAAAAATTAAGGAAAAGAAGTTTTACATATATTATTTCAATTCTTAAAAACATTGCCAAAGTTTTCTTAGGGATAAGTTCCCACAAAACATACCTAAAACATTTTATAAAGGACAAGAAAAAATTAAGAGTATTTAGAATCATCACTTAGGTTCTTCCTTACCCATTTGAAAATTGGGAAAATTGGGAAAATCCAAGTGTACTTTATCACTATGAAGAATTCAAAAGCCAAAGGCCTAGGCTTTAAGATGAAATGTTTTTAGAATTAATACTGTACTACTTGAATGCTACTACATCAAATCCATGTCAAATTAAAAAGTTGTATTACATAAGCTATTTAAAATTAACAGTTAAATCGAGTGTGGCAGCACAAGCCTGTAATCCCAGTACCCTGGGTACTGAGGCAGGAGGATCACTGCCAGTTCAAGGCTACCAGGGCTACACAGAAGTTTAAAGCCAGCCTGAACTACACACAGTGAGACCCTGTCTCAAAAAAACAAACAAAATCAACAGCTAAAATACTGAGCACATATAAAAATATCAAATAACTTTGAGTCTATATATGTAGAACTGAAGTCTGTATCATGAGACTTTTTCTAGTCAATTTCATTTTTAAAACTAAAAGTTAAGCCAGAAAACAAGTTTATTAAAGAACAAACTTTTATTCTCAGACAATAAAGTGTATGCATTTAATTCCTTTTATTTCTATTCATTTTTTTTAACTCCTAGGAACTGAATCCAGGGCCTCACATATGCCAGGCTAGCACTCCACTAATGAGACACACACACACACACACACACACACACACACACACACCCACTCTCTCTCTCTCTCTCTCTCTCTCTCTCTCTCTCTTTCTCCCACCCACCCACCTGTATCAATAAGGCAGCATGAAGCCCTGGGTTGAAGCACACACACAAAGTTTATAACAGTGTAATTTCAGTAAGTTAGGCTCTCAACAAGTATCCCTAGAGTGAAATTTAAAACCGTTTTGGCACTAATATTATCTAAACATCTTCCATAAATTCTCATTCTTAAAATAAAAATACTGAAGAAGAGAGAGGTTTGGAAGATTAATCTCCACACTTAATGTTGAAAACTGTCAGAATGGTGCATAGTTATTGGGCTCCTACACTCCTCAGTCACTTAATATCTATTTGTAGTAATTCAAATATCCTCCTCAAGCATTACTTGTCTCACCCTAACAATATCATTATTAGCATTATCTCATCCTTCCTCCAAATACAAGCAATTCTAAAAATAATTATCTCATTCTAATAGTTCCTCTGTTTCCTTTTCTACAGGATTTTTATTTTTAAATCACATAACCACTGTAGAATAACTTTTAAAAAAAGAATATCACCATCACCAAAAGTTAACAACTACTATTAGTATTTGAGTTTATATTTTCCACATGAGAAAACATACGTGACCACGAAAGAAAAAAAAAAGAGCCAGTGTGTGCACTGCACTATAATTTGCTTTTGTTGTTTAATGTCATCTTGAACAGACTATGCCAACATCATTTAACATCATTTGAACATGATTACATTGGATTGGGGGGTATCTCTCAGTGGCAGAGCACTTGCCTCTCATGTGAGAGGCCGTGCGTTCAATCCCCAGCACCACCAAAAACAAAACAAATAAACAAACAAAAAACAGTTTTTTTGCTCCTTGCCTTCATTTCATCTTTCTCTTGCCTGCCCTTCCCTTGTTTGTTTGTTTGTTTTTTATATGGGGGCCCCCTATATTGCCCAGGCTGGCCTCAAACTCCAGAACTCAATCAATCTTCCTGCCTCAGCCTCTCGAATAACTGGGACTACAGACACACACCACCAATACTACGGAATATTCTACTGAAATTGTACACCTATGTAATTTAGCCAGTCCTTTAATGATGAAATTAATTTCTGTTCTTTCACTATTATAAATAGTTCCAAGAAATACTGTTGAAATATATCATAAATCTACAACTTAATGAATTTTTTTAACATACCAAGTAAGTAGCACCTAGATGAAGGAAAAAAATTAGCACTGCTAAAAGCCTTTCTTTTCTTTTTTTTTTTTTGGTACCGGGGACTGAACTTGGGACCTTGCACTTGTGAGGCAGGCGGTGGAACCACTGAGCTAAATTCCGGGCCTCTAAAAGCCTTTCTTATCCCTTCTTCCAGTCACTAGCTACTCTAAAAAGAATATCCACTCTATCAGACAGGTGTTGTGGTTCACACATTTGGGAAGTTGAGGCAGGAGGATCACTAGGAGTTCAAAGCCAGGCTGGGTTACAGTGAGACTGTGTCTCAATCAACCAATCAATAGGATCCATACTATCTTGATTTCTAAATATTTTAAAATTTGATATAAATGATTTCTATCAATTTTTACATTTATGTGATCCATCCACAATGTCAGATTTCGTTGTAGTTTGTTCACTTTTGTCACTAAACAATATTTCACTATGCTAATATATCACAATATATTTATCCATTTAATGCAGGATGTTCTCGTTTTCAGATTTTAACTGTAAATGATGTGTTGTGTCTCCTGTAAATAGAACACTTTATCTTATTCAATTTAAGTTTATACAGACAAAAAAAAGTTATTTTACCACAATTTTAGTTGTGGGCAGGAGAGATTTACCTGATCTACTTTATACAAACAATTGCACTGAGACCACTTAGCCAATTCTGACTCTGGCTTAGCTTCTATCCCAGGAACAATGATTACACATCAGGGACAGCCCTCTAGTTTTAAAAGTGCTTATTTTGTGAATGTGCTAGCCTTATTGGAAAGAAAATGTCTGAAATCTGTGAATTCATCAAGTTTCTGGTGAAGCCATGTACTATCTCTAACTGTAATATGACTGCTGTAGTAAACATGGCTCAGAATATATCAGCCTTCAAATTTTCTATCATTTATGCTTGCTTTTCCAAGGAGGAGATGATAGTATTATTTCCTAGCATCAGAATGAACCTCCATAACCACTGAAAAGCCTGACTAAAGAAAACCCATGCCACTCCTACCTTGATCTTGACATTATTTACCTGACAATTTACACATGTAATAAATGGTTCTACTGATAGAAGTGAAAGTGGAAAGGATTAAAAAATAAACCAATTTCAAGTGGTTTCCTAGATACCTAATATTAAACTAAAAACCAATTTGATTTTTAAATTTCATTGTAATACCTAAGTAAAAAAATCAATGCCTGAGTTTCCTACCATACATACTTTTATTTTATTATGCACAAAAAAACTATAAAAGAACTCTATACATCCAAATAAAGAAAGAACACGTTTGTTTCTTGCCTTAGTAGCCAGCATCCAAGATCAGCACAGGCTTCAATTTGACTACCTTATCAAAAACATGTAACTAATATACTGAAAAATAAGAAATTGCTCTCAATACTCCCAGATCTTGTATAAAGTAAATCAAAATGTTTATTTTCCTAAACTTCTCAAATTGTAATCACATGGAGTCCTAAAATTAACATTAAACTGTTAGCTCTTTCCTACCTCCAACCCTCTCTCTTTGTTGTATAATTATTCATCAGACACTATGCTGGCACTCACTAGTAAGAGCTGAGCCAATTGGTGATAATTTTTTGCTTCTCTTTTAATCTTATTTGGCTGCCTCTATACTTTCCAAATCTAGTCAAATTTCCAAGATCTTAGGACCAAAATCTTTAGTGCTATCCAGTTATAATTACTATGTACCCACACTTTTACACAGGTTTCAATGCAGGAGAAATAGAACAGCAACCTCAGAATTAGGATGTAGATGAAGCTATTGATTTTTACCCACACTTAATATTTTCTCCAAATTTAGGTAGTTTATAATACTAATGCTATCAAAGCAAAATGAGGAGGAAGGGAACAAGTCTGTTACATAAAAATTGGCTTAAAAAAAGTAACAGAAAAATCAAATTTACCTGATTCAAAGGTTGGCATTTTCAAGTCACCTTGGTTCAGTTCTGTGCCATACTTTAATTTGTGGTATTTTGCCCTGAAATTTTAATAATAAATTAATAAAAGAATAACTAATCCCTTTTCTAAAGTTAAGTTGCTATATATTACTCCAATAACAAAAGTAGTATGAATGTCTTCTTTAAAATTTGCAGCTGGGTGTGGTGGTGCACAGCTGTAATTCCAGCACTCAGGAGGCTGAGGCAGGAGGATCATCATGAATTCAAGTCCAGCCTGGGCTACATAGTAGTTCAAGGACATCCTGAACTATTCAGACCCTGACTCAAAAAAACAAAAAAAACAAAAAAACAACCAAACCCAAAAAACTAGTATGTGTGAAATTTATTTGCAAAGAACATTCAAGAACATAGTGCTATAAAAGAAAACAAATAGGTAAATCACCCAAATAAATCCACATAACTTTCTCCTGGTTTCAAAAAAAATCAAAGCTGCTTTATTTTATTCATACAAGGAAATAAGGCACACATACCTTTCTTGTTTTAATGCATACTCTAACATTTTTATTCTTCTTACTAAGTCCTTCTTCAGATTCTCTTGACCTTTTCTTTCTCCTTGTAAAAATGCTATCCGTGCCTAAAAACATAAAATATGCATACATTTCATTTTTCTTTAAGTATATACAAGTAACTACAAAAAAACGGTAAGCTTTTGTACTGTGACTCATGACTACAAAATTTAAAATTCAGCAATATTTTCTCAGATAACACAATTACTTTACAAATAAAGATAACCATAAATTAGCTATTTGCTTATAATCCTTTAAGGTCCCTAATATTACTATTTAATATTTACATAATCTTCAAGGGAAACTTTTATACACAAAAATCACACCTATGGCCCTATAATCACACACCCACGAGCACACATTACACCCAATTCCTAACATAAAAGTCACAAAGTATTGGGATTAGAGTCACAAAAAAGAAATGCTTCAGAATATTAGATATTAGCTGTTTTTTAAAAAAGTAACACTACCTCAAAAGCACCTATTTCCTGAAATACTTAAAAATGCATAATTCTTTTTACTCTACCACCCCACTCCAGAGTACTGAAAATATTGTCAGGCTATCACTTCTTTTGTGACCTCACTATTTTCTATTGGAAAAGGAATACTTTTTTTCTTAATTGACTTACTGTGAAAGTCAACTTTCTGCCTTCTCCTGCCCCCTCCTGTTATGTCAGCCTCTTACCCATCATGCACATATTCACAACCAAACTAACCTTCACAGGGGAGAATGTGATTGCTGAGGTGATTCAGATGCGTTTATTCATTATGAGAAAGAACTTTCTAAAATTACAGTTAACATGGAATCAAAGCCATCAAATTCAGCTAGATGTTTAATACATTAATTAATATATTAATTTAGAATGTGTTGACTTCTATAATAGAAATATACTAGCAAGAAGAGCAGCTCAGGCTGGGGATTTAGCTCAGTGGTTTCGCCACCTACTGCGCAAGTTCAAGGACCCAAGTTCGTTCCCCAGTACCAAAAAAAAAAAAAAGAGCAGCTCAGTTTGATTAATAAAACACCTAAGTAACAAATGCCCACTGTCATCAAAAACTATTCTCCATTACCCTAAAACAATTCACATGGAATCATCCACAACTCCATAACATTTGAGAAGCTAAAAAACAGCTATATAAACTTATAAATACAAGTTTCCAAGTAAAAACGAAGGCTGAAAAGAAATGGTAGATTTAGAACTTAATAGTCTTATCCTAGAGAGACCAGCATCACTTAGTAGTCTCTTAAGCTCTGAATAAAGGTAAGGTGTGTCAGTTTCATTATACATGTTTCAATAAAGATTCCTGATTGGGTTTTCCTCCAATACTGTTTGTTTTTTAAAATGAATCACATACTATAGAGCTAGTGTGTGGTTCCAATTTTCAGATCTCATAAGCATTCTACAATCATTACTGGAAAAGCTGAAACTCATTTTATTCTGTTTAGTTATTATGGGTGGTTTTCTGACTGAGAAAGGTATTGCAAACTCAGTGAAAAATCATATAAGATTTAAAAAGTAGGGGTACATGGTGGTGCATCACTTGAGAGGCTGACACAGGAGAATTCAAGGCCAGCCTGGGGGTACAGAGCAAGCCTGTCTGGAAAAATGAACAAGAGAGAGAGAGAGAGAGAGGGAGGGAGGGAGCTTCACCAAAAATTCATGGGGAAGGGAAACAGATGAAAGAGAAGCCACAAGACTTGGGACTGACCTTTTATGAGTTAGGATCACCAAGTAGAGGGCACTGTGACTGAAAAGGTAAATGTTGCATCTGATAGTTACAATAATGACCAATTAAATAATA
Source organism: Heterocephalus glaber (assembly GCF_000247695.1). Next base: position 1,307,245 of record NW_004624820.1, on the reverse strand, counting down.
GACTTACGGGCCAGGGATATAGCTCAGTGGTACCCCATCTGCCTGGCAAGCGCAAGGGCCTGAGTTCAATCCCCGACCTAAATAAATAAATGTAGACTTAGCACTCAGTAAAGGATCATGGACAATGGACTTTCTAGTTATTCTTATAAGTCATAATATAGCATCATCTCTGCAAATAGAATATTTACTCTTCTCTCTTTTTTTTTGGCACCAGGGATCGAACTCAGGTCCTTGTGCTTGCGCAGCAGGTGGCAAAACCAGAGCTAAATCCCCAGCTCTTCCAAATAGAATATTTAAAAACCAATTTACAAGAAACATTTACAGTGGCATCAAAAAAATGAAAAGTAAGGGCTGGGGATTTAGCTCAGTGGTTCCACTGCCTGCCTCACAAGCTGAGGACCCAGGTTCGATCCCCGGTACCAAAAAAAATAATTAAAAAAAAAAAAGTACCTAAGAATAATACAAACATGTAAGATGTCTGCATGGAAAATTTAGAAATTTAACAATCTCATTAACAACAACCTAAATGGACTAGCAGATGCATTACTACAAAACCATCAATTTTCACCCAAACTGATCAAGAGATTTAATTCTAATCAAACCTTCATGTGTGAGTGAAAGTTTACAAGTTGATTCTAAACTTTACAAAAGAATTCAAACTGTCATGACAGCCATGACAATCTTAATAGGTGAAAGAACTCACTCTAGCTGATATTAAGATACATTATAAAAGACAAAGATTGATAAAAAGAGAGAAAAATGTACCAAAGAAACAGCCCAGAAACAAACTAATGCATCAAAGGTCACATGATTCACAAAAGATGATAGTGCAAAAAGGAAAGAATGGTCACTTCAAAAATACTACTTAAACTAGGAGTGGTGGTGCACACCTGTGATCCCAGCACTTAGGAGGCTGAGGCAGGAAGATCTCCATGAGCTCAAGGCCAGCCTAGCCTACACAGTGAATTCAAGCCAGCTTGAACTACATACCAAGATCCTGGATCAAAAAACAAAAAGCAAAAAACAAAAAAACTACTCAGTAAACAAGGTACCCACATGAGAAAAAAATGAGAATGAACTTGCGTAAAATACAAGTCCAAGAGGATCAGAGATCTAAATGTGAAAGTAGAACAATAATGCTTTTAGAAAATAACATGTATCTTCATGATCTCAGATTAAGGAGAGATTTCTTAAACAAGACAAAAACATCAGCCATAAAGAAAAGGATTAAAATTTTATTACAATAAAATTCTGTAAAGATAAGGCAGAAAGCCAGGTATGGTGGCACTTGCCTATAATCCCAGCTATTCACAAGACCAAGCTGTGGCCAGCTTGGACAAAATTTTTTTAAAAGGCTGGGGATGGGGACAGGGATTTAATTTAGCTCAGGGGTTCTGGCGCCTGCCTCGAAAGCTCAAGGTCCCGAGTTCAATCCCCAGTACCAAAAAAAAAAAAAGGCTGAGGATTTAGTTTAGATTCCCTGGTTTCAATTCCCAGTACAATAGATGATTGATCAATTGATCAATCAATCTAGCAATATATCTGAGACCTGTTTTTGGACAGTCTTTTTAGACAGACTGGAAATGTTTCCATTTTTTAAAAGGTCATAAAACAGTAATGAATAGGCAACAGCGACTCTGCATGGCTCACAGAGCCTAATATATTCACTCTTAAAGTTTGTCATCCTCTTATACTAAGCTCAAACAAAACAGACTTTGAATCAAAAAAACGTTGTAAGAGACAAAGTAAAAAGAGCTGGGAATGCAGCTCAATGCAAAGGCCCCAGGTTCAATCTCCAATATCTCAACACCTCCCAAAAATATAGGCTAATATTCCTTATAAACACTGACTCAAATGTTCTCAAAAAATACTAGCAAATTAAATTCCACAGCATATTAAAAGAACTATACATTTTAACCAAGTGGGATTTGTTTCTGTAATGCAAGCACAATTTAATATATACACGATACCACATTAACAGAACAAAGGGACAAAATCACACAATCATCTTGGTTCATACAGAAAAGGCACTGGACAAAACTTCAACACCTGTTCACAATTTAAAAAAAAAAAAAATCCAGGGCTGGGGATTTAGCTCAGTGGCACCATGCCTGCATAGCAAGCACAAGGTCCTGGGTTCGATCCCCGGTACCAAGGGAAAAAAAAAAGAAAAGAAAAAATCCAACCAACTAGGAATAGAAGTATCTATCTTAGCATAATAAAAGACATACATGAAAACAGCATAGAAAATATCAGATTCAATAATGCAAGATGGAAACTCTTCTCTAAGATTAGAACTAGACAAGGATACCTACTTTTATCCCTTCTACTCAACATAGTACTTAAGTTCTGATTAGACAAGGAAATAAAGAGCAACCAAATTGGAAGGAAGAAGTAAAATCAACTTGTTTGCAGGTGACATTATATAGATACCCTAAAGAATCCACAAAAATGTTAGAATACATACAGTAATACAGAAACACACATTTCTATACACTAGCGACTAACTGAAAAGGAAATTAAAACAATTCCACTTATAACAGCATCAAAAAGATAAAATATTTAAGAATTAAACTGTCCAAGAATGTTAAAGACTTGTAATAATGAAACACAAAACATTGCTGAGAGAAATTAAACATAAACATATCCCATATCCATAGATTTCAAGACAATACTGTTAAAATGTCAGTACTATCCAAAATGACCTATAATTATGTTCTAAGCACTATTCTGCGCATTAATTATATTTCATAATTTTAAAAGGTTAAAAAACCTCACTCGGTTTTTTATTTAAAAAGAAGCATATTTTTATTACGGAGATAAGGTCAAAAGAAAGAAAGAAAAGAAGGTCAAATACTTAGGTCTTTTTGTTAAGAGGAGAAAAAGGTTCTACAATGGAATGTGAGGTTGCTTCATTATAGGACAGACTTGGGCTAGGAGGTTGGCCCAGTGACTAAGCACTTGTCTGGCATGCACAGGCCCTGGGTTTGCAGAGCTGAGGAATGAACGCAGCCCATGCAAGGTAAGAGCTGCACCACTGAGCTACATCCTCAGCAAAGACTTTCTGGGGCACCAAAAATTTCATTTTTTAAAAAAAATTTCTATAATTTAATATGCTAAAATTGAGGAAATAAGCAGGCAAGGGGATGAGAAGTACACATAAAAAAAGTAATTTCGTGATTTTCATTTTGATTCTATTGCTTTCTTGTTTTCAGGAGGAAAGATCTTGACTTCAAAAGTTACAAGATACTTGAGAAGCCAATTTACACCTTCCAGTTTTAAATGGTATTCTTGTACTATTTTCTCAGCAGTTCAGGTTTCTAGATAAAGTTTATGATTATCGAGAAGGGTCAAGGCCTCTACAATGGAAATCTTGCCCTTGGGAATGTTCTTAATATCCATACCAAAGTGATGGCCCTTTGGCAATCTGGATTCCTTTGTCTCTTGCCATGTTTCAGAATCTTTTACCCGCAGAGGTGATACAGGATCTTTGGAATCAACATATACATCTTTCAGTAATGACAGCAGCTTGACATTTTTCCTAGCAATCTCTCTCTTAATTTTCAGATGGTCACTCATCTGCTCTCGCAGGATGCTGCTGGTAGACAGGTGCCTCGGGCCGCAGACGGCTTCATCTTGCTGATTTCCTGTTCTGTTCGGTTCTCTAAGTTGAAATTCCTAATCGCTCAAGGCACCACTGCCCCCATACTCTATAACATGATGCACTCAGGTTCTCCAAAAATTTCATTTTTAATCTGCCCAACTAAGTTAAATAATTCTTTTAATTACTCTAATCTGAAAAGTATGAAAGATGTTAACTTGTTTGCTATATCCAATTTCAGTTGGTAACAAATCTTTTTTTTACTGATTTTCATGATCCTTTTGTTTTGAGGCAGGGTCTCATTACGTAGTCCAGGCTAGTCTGAAACCTGTGATCTTCCTAAGTTTCATGAACTACTGTGATTATAAGTGTGTGCCACCATGACCAGCTTATCTTTTTCCTTTGAATGCAGGTAATGTGTTCATTTGTGACAATATTTTATATATTGTCTGAATTTATTCAACAATTAGAACATAATCATCATATGAGAATTACTATTTACTGATATTTCACAGCGGATAATTTTTAGCTGCAAGACCACTAGAGGTCATCAGTGCAAAACTTTGAAGACTGATTCAACACCTACCAACCTAAATAACAAACATTATTGCAGTTTGTTTCTAAAATAACACTATCTTGCCCAAAATAGTTAATTTGTTCTATTGCAAGATTTTTCTGAAATTATTTAGCCAAAAGCTTACACTAGATAGAAGTGAGTTTTGTTTAATGATTTTAAAACATTCTTTAGCACTTATTTAAGAGCTGAGAAATATTTAGAAACATCAACAGCATTAGGGAGCAAAGTTTAACATTCAAGACATTTAGAAAGAAATTTTTAAATACTTTAAATTTAGGAGCAAGTTAAAGACAAATTCAGGTAATAGCAATTAATAACAAACTGATAATGCTACTATTTAAAATAGTAGGTTCAGGCCAGAGACTTACCTCAGTGGTTTCACAGCCTGCCTTGCAAGGGAAAGGTCCTGAGTTCGATCCCCAGTACCAAAAAAATTAAAATAAAATAAAATAGTAGGTTCTCGGAGCCAGGGATTTAGCTCAGTGGTTCCACTGCCTGCCTCTCAAGTGCAAGGTTTCAAGTCTGATCCCAGGTAGCAAAAAAAAAAAAAAAAACAAAAACCCACCATAGTAGGTTCTCAGAAAATGTTAGTATTCTTCCCTTAGTGGCCAAATAAAATTCTGGTATGTGAACTCAAACATATGAATTCAAAGCACTTAAATATTTAGAATTAAGCAAGGTTCACTTTTAAGATAGGAAGGTTACACTGGCATTTTGCACACACAAAACAAAGAATACCAAAAAAAAAAATCACATACAAAGGCTTCAAAACTTAACTAATTGTAAGAATCACCAAGGGGCTCAGATTTTTATTTTTTTATTAGTACCTTTGTAGTACATGTTTGTTTACATTCCTTATGCTGAATTGATTAAATGTATATAATGTATCTTAATTCCTTTTTTCCATCCCTTTTCCCTCCCCTCTGGATCCCGATTGTCTTTTTTTGGTGCAGGTTTGCAACATGTTTATATTACTTGTATAGTTAGTACATGTACATAACACATCTTAATTTATCTCCTTTCCCTCCTCTCCCTCCCCATCTCTTGTCTGTTGATCCCCTTTCCCTTACTTCCTATTATCTTTTTTTTTTTGGTACAGGGGACTGAACTCCAGATCTGCAAGGCAGGCTTGGTGCCACTGAGCTAAATCCCTGGCCCTCCTACTGTCTTTTAATACGCTCTTCATTTGTATTTTAGCTTTCTCATATTAAAAAAATCATGCAATATTTAAGTTTGTGTGACTAATTTATTTCACTTAACATTATGGTCTCAAGATGTATCCATTTTCCTACAAATAACTTCAGTTCATCTTTCTTTATGGCAGAGTAGTCAACTGGGCATATAGGCCACTTCCAAGATTTAGCTATTATGAACTGTGCTGCTATAAACATGATCAATGTAATAATAGTGTCTTTTCACTCTTTTGTGAAAATATCTAGAAGGGCAACAGCTGGGTCAAATGGAATTTCCAGTTTTACTTTTTTGAGGAATCTCCACACTGATTTCCACAGTGGTTGTTATTAGTTTACATTTCCTCCAACGAGAAGGGTTCCTTTTCTTCCACAACCTCTCCAGCATTTGTTATTATTCAATTTCTTGATTATAGTCATTCTTTCTGGGTTAAGATAGAATCTCAGTGTTTTTTTATTTTTAATGTTCATTTCTCTAATGGCCAGTGATCTTGAGCCTCTATTCATATATTTATCAACCATTTGTATTACTACTTCTGTGAAGATTCAATCTTTTGCATTTGGATAGCCAGTTTTCTCAACACCACGTATTTTCCCAGTGTATGTTTTTGGCTCCTTTGTCAAAGATCAAATAGTTCAACGTGCTTGGGGTTATTTCTGCTTCCTCTTTTGTTCCACTGATCCTATCTGTTTTTGTGCCAGTATCATGCATTTTTATCACAGGAGCTTTGTGATATAACTTCACCAAGTCCAGGATTGTGATGCCTCCCACTAAACACACACAAACACACACATCCTACTCTGTAATTCAACGTTGACATAGAACAAATAAACCTTTGCATAACCAATCATCTGGTAATTATAAACAGTCCCCACTTAAAAAAGTACATACATAATTTGTTTTTTCAAGGAGAATGGATACAAGGGATGCTTGCAAAATAAGATTTTTCATTACTTTTCAATTTAATTGATTAGAACTTCAGGGAAAAGGGAAACATAAAGAAAATACTAAAGACATCCAAAAAAGAAATAAAATAGATCTTATTTTTATCTTTTCTTACCATAACACAGACTAAAGCAAGGTTTAGTAAATTATAAAAGAACCATCATCCTCTAAAATCCCAATGTCATTTTACATGGCAATAGTCCTTTAAAACATCACTGATTTTCAACTGAGGGGGTGGCACTGGGACTGAAAGCAGGGGTGCTCTACCATTGAGCTATCTCCCCCGTCCTTTGTTACTGGAGACCTCTGTAGTAGGTCCCAGCCTCCTGCCCAGTGTACGACGAAGGGCTGAAGACTCAAAGACACAATTAAAGAAATAGAGAAATGGGGAGCCAGGACGGCCAGTGCTGAGCAACCAGCAAAGGCTCTGGCCAGTCCAAGCCACTGCTATTTATTGATGACATCTTGGTCAAATTGGGGTAAAAGGGCTGCATGAGGGGACGTGCAGTTGCTATGGACATGTTACTGATGCAGGCAAGGCTTGTAAAGGAAAAGACAAAGTATTCTCAAATTAGGAACAGAGAGAAAACACAGGGTTGTAATTAGAACCTCGTCCTTCTAATTAAGGTTTTAGTTGTGGGAATGGAATTCAGGTGCGAGTTACTCTGACTTTGGCACTTAGGCTTTGGGTGTACTTGCTTCTCAAAACAAGCCAATCGTGCAGTGAACTCTTTATAGCCTGCACTGCAGCTTGGTGTGGGCATAATTGTGACTTTTTTTTTTTTTGGTACCAGGGATCAAACTCCGGACCTTGAGCTTGTGAAGCAGGTGGCGGAACCACTGAGATAATTCCCTGGCCCCAAAACACTTTTTGAGACAAGATCTCACTAAACCGTTCAGGCAGGCCTTGAGCTTTATGAAGCCTTCTGTCTCAGCCTCCAGAGTAGCTAGGATTACAGACGTGTATGTACCAATAGGCCTGTCCTCAATTATCAACTTTTAACTGTATAAATTCTCATTCATCTGACATTTGAAGGCATTTAAGCCATGGGTAAGCACATTTTTCCTTCAACACATGAAATAATAAACGATTTTTTGTTTTGGTACTGGGGATCGAACTTGGGACCTTGCACTTGCGAGGCAGGCAGTGGAACCACTGAGCTAAATCCCCAGCCCAAAATAATAAACCATTTTAATGGTACTTTCTAAAATTATGTTTTCCAAAATCTTGACCATCTTTTTGCTGTTGTTTTGTGATGCTAGGGATGGAACTCAGTGACTTGTGCATGCTAGGCACTCTACCTACTACTTATTCAGATCCTCAGCTGTCTCTTAAATGTTATAAATAATATCATATACAAATTCATAAAAATTCCTAAATATTGCAAAAGCCACCAGCATGGTGTTACAGCACCAATTCAGAATCTGCAGAATAATATAATTACACCCCCCCCATGCATCTTAATGATGCATGTTATACTATGGTACTGAGGATTGACAATCCAATTCCTTCTTTCCCCATTCTATTTTCCAGCAAGCTAGCTGAGAATCCAAATTATATCTAAGCTAAGAATACACAGACTCTACTACTTCTAACTTACTTTATTGTGTACCTCTGAAGAGAGAATAAAATTCCTTTTTTTTGGTACTGGGTCTGAACTCAGGGCTTTGCATTTATGAGGCAAGTCCAATGCCACTAAGTTAAATCCTCAGCCCTAAAATTCATTTTAGAATATGGTAGGATATAAATTTTTTTAAATACTTTCATCTTTTGTTTTTACTACTGATAAATCGATTCTTGGGCTAAATGAAAGATTACTGTACTATCATAAAATATGATTGTTTCTATAATATTTTTTATCAGTGAGGAAAAACTTCTTGCTAGAAGGCAGAATTATATTATTAAGACTGCTGTGTTTCTTTCCAGGGCCTCTTGCATTAAAGACAAGCACTTTATCACTGAGCTATTAGATCCCCAGCCCTATTAAGACAGTTTTGCTTCCCAACATGAAGATAACTTAATTGACCATAATAAATTCTCCTCTACTCATATTTTTTAAAGAATCTTTGCCTTAATTTAGTATGTCATTTATCATAGGTGAAATAAGTACTCCCAGGTTTGAGATTAAGAGATTATATATTATATATATAGTCATATACATAATATATAGTCATCCAGTCATTCCATATTTTACATGACATCATTTATTCAGCAAAAAAAATTTTATTGAGGTTTTACATATGCCAGGCATTATTTTGGATATCAGGAATTTATCAGGGAACAGAGGAGAAAAATTCATACTTTTATGAAGCTTATACTCCGATAGCATTTATCTAATGTAACAAATGGTAGAACAAGGACTATTGATTTGGGTTTTTTTTTTTTTTTTGGTACCAGAGATCGAACTCGGGTCCTTGCGCTTGCAGGGTAGGCGACAGAATCACTGAGCTAAATCTCCAGCCTATACTGATTTGGTTTTAATACTCCAATTTTTCAAATGTAACATTGGACTGACAAATACTTTTCATGCTGCTTGTTAATTCAGATAGTTTTGTGAGGCTGCCTAATTGACTAAGTTCAAAACTCTAATCCAGAGGTGAAGTTAATCTTGTTAACTTTCAGTGTGAAGGGGAACTCCTAACATCATGAGATTGTCTACCCTTGTACGTCCTTACTTCTCTAGCTGTTCAAGCCAGTGGGAAAGTGTTAAGCCTTCTCAGGCCCATTCCCCTTATTCTCAACATAAGCATTTTCTCTCTCAGGAATTCTTAGCTCTAACACCAACTGTGAAACCCAGGGAAAGAAATAATGATCTTACAATGACAGGAGTGAAGGTATAAAATACAAAAGTTCCCTCTTTTTTTATCTTCCTTGTAACTGTGCATAGCTTTACTGGATGGGTGTGTTGAGGGACAGGTTTGCTTCTAAATGCTAATAAACAGGGTTGGACTAAAGGAAGAAAAATGTTGGCCTGCCTTTAGACTGCTTAAGGATCAAAAGAAAATTAAGAGAAAGAGCCAGGAATGATGGCACACTCCTGTAATTTCAGATATTCAGAGGCTAAGACAGGAAGATCAAAAGTTTAAGACCATAATGGTGAGACCCTAGCTCAAAATGAAACTGTAGGGGCTGGGGATGTGGCTCAATGATGCCATGCCTGTCTGGCAAGCGCAAGGTCCCCAGTTCAACAGTCCCCATCAACCCCCCACCCCCGCCACCACCACACAGGGGGCGGGGGCAGGGGGGGTGGGGTGAGACTGTAAAAAGGCTGGAGATGTAGCTCAGAAGTAGAGTATTCACCTAAAATGCACAGGAAAAAAAAAAAAGCCCACTTATCAAGATAAAAAAACTACAAAGGAATAGTCCAAGTTTTTCTTAGAAATTATGTACATTTGGCTGAAACATCTTCAAGAACCCAAGCATTTCTCAGTAATTTGAATGTTATTGTAGTAGCAAGATTTGCAAATAAGACAGTACTTAAAAGGTAATAAACCTCCTACCTGCTATCACTATTGCTACATTTACTTTCTATATTATGCAGAAGGTTCCTTGAAAACAAGCCACATCACTGTATCTCCAGACTAGAGTGATACATAGCATCTTTCAAATCAATTTTGCATCATGCATAATGTGTCAAATAGTTATTTGTTGAATAAACTACTGTTTCCTTAAGTCCAGGAAATAAACAGGAAAAAAAGTGTAATTCTTTCTGCCTCACACATTTTAAAATAATATAGCTCCACTCCTAAACTGAAGGTAACAATACTTTTTTCAGTAGTAAACAATGCTGACTAATTTTAATTTAACACAAGTTTAAACTCTCAAACCAAAGGGGAAAAAATAATGCTGAATTTCCTCAAGCTTTCTCTCCCACTTAATTTATTCTACAATTGCTCTCAATTCTATAAAGCAAGAAGATTCTTTTTTTTCTGCTTTGGCACATCCACTTATTTCAAAGTATGGAAGATGAGTCAAAAACAGTACTTAAGCTCCAATTACCATAACCTTTCCTCCATCTCAACATCTGTATCACATCTTCTATGGTACAATAGGATATATTGTCCTTCAAACACATATTGTGTATTAGTACATACACTATACTAAAACTGATGATACAAAAGGATAGTAAAAGTCCAAAGGAAGAAGAGTAACTAACATAGAGAAAGGTATGGCAGTAGGAAGGAGAAAACACAAAATACAATGCTAGACAGAGGCTAGACAGAGAGGTTAGAACCATGAAGAATTCTGAAGACTACATTAGGAATTTGGGAGAGCCATGGAAAATGAAAAAATAAGAGTGAATCCAAGATTCGCATTCCAAAAAGATTATTCTAGCTACTCACTGTGAACCTCCTTCAAGATTTTTCAACATCTACCCATCTGAATATAATTTTTTCTTACTTCTTGAATTAGTTTCTTAGAATGCCTTGCATATCAAACCAACCTTTAAATTCTCCTTAGCCACATGTTTCTGTATTCGACACTACAAAGTAGCAATCTACTGAGCCAATCTACAACAAAATTAAAGTTCATCAATAAAGAGAGACAAAACAGCAAGACTTGGTTGGAATGCAGATTTATAATTTCTAGAATGTGAAAAAAAATTTTTTTTTTGGTACCAGGAATCAAACTCCAGACCTTGCGCTTGCGAGGCAGGTGGCAGAACCACTGAGCTACATCCCCAGCCCTAGAATGTGAACATTTTTAAAAAGAATAATTAATAGAGAAAATGAAGGCATGGTACAATTAAAGAGCAATCCTGTCATTTCGCTTCTGCTAAGTCTTGAATGGCTCATACACAGCCCCAATTTGCTATTTTCAAAGCTCTCTCCAATCTATCACTGCTCTATTTATTTTTCATGATTCTTCTATATCACTGGTAGCGAACCTATGGAACATGTGCCGCAGCTGGCCTTTTGTTATCAATGAAAGCTCTAAAAGGTTTGCCATCACTCTTCTATATTTTATTTCATGTGCAGTTACCTATCAAGATTTGTACTTCATGGCCACAACATCTTTGTTCACCATTCACAATAGCCAAAAAGCAATAGCTACTCAAGTGTCAACAGATAAATGGACAAACAAAACGTGCTATATTACAATGAAATATTACTCAACCTTAAAAATGATATTGTGACATAAGATATACTATGGATGAAGCTGAAGGATGCTGTTCTGAGGAAAAAAAAAAAAAGTCATAGGAAGAAAAATACTGTATGTTTCCAATTACACCAGGTATCTACAATAGTAAAATTCATTGAAAGAAAAATGATGGTTGCCAGTGGTTAGGAAGGTGTGGAAATGCGGGTTTTTTTGAAATGAGGTTGTTTAATGGGTACAGTTTCAGTTTTGCCATACGAAACATTCTGGAGTTGGTTATAAAACAACGTGAGTATACTCAATACCACTGAATTGTATACTTGGAAAAATGGCAAATTTCGTTATATGTTTTCTATACAATTAAAAAAAAAATACAGTATGACTCATGTATCTATATATTCATTACCTAGATTCCCAAGAGTATCAATGTCTCATCTTATCTTGCTTCATCTCTCCCCTCAATCATGTATTTTAAAGAAATTTTCTGACATATTATCTCACCCAGATATACTTCAGTATATATTGCTAACAAATAAGGATATTTCATTTACATGGCCAAAAACCTAATAAAATTAACAAAAACTTTAATATTACCAAATATCTAGTTCGTATTCATATCTCACCAAGTATCTCACAAATGTCTTTTTATAAATGATTTTTATAAAATCAGGATCCAAGTAAGATTTACATGTTGCATTTGGTTATGTCTCTTAAATGTGAAGAATCTTAATAGCACAAAAAATTGTTTATTGATGGAAAACTGCCAGGTGTGATGGCACCATAATCCCACCTACTCTAATCCCAACTACTCAGGGAGGCTAAGGCAGAAGGAAGGCAAGTTTGAATCCCACCTGGGCAATCTTTAGCATAGCAGCAAGTTCTTATCTCAAAACAAAAACAAGGAGGGGGGACTGGGGATGTAGTTCAATGCAAAGGCAGGCGTCAATCCCTAGCACCACAAAAATAAAATTTTAAAAAGGAGTACTCAACCACTGAAGACGGAAAGACGCAGAATTGTTTAACACTCATGTCCCCAAGCATTTTAGATAAGGGATACTCAATCGGTAGCAAATTTAGGAATCACTAATCATTTGCAAATTATCTTCTTTCCTTCTAAATCCCTTAACTTTTTGCCCATTACACTTCCTTAAATCAATTCTTTCACTCTTACTGGGAATAACTGCAGATTCACATGGTTTGTCAGTGAATGCTACATAATTATGGATGAATAACTATTTTAAGTAACTAGAATAGGTATCTCAAAGGTTGCTAAGTATTTAAGCACTTTTTCCTCCAAGATCACCTACAAATTAAAGTTAGAGGGGTTTGGAGAGAACAAAAAATAAATATATTTAACAAATGTGTCCTGGGCAGCCACAAGGTGCCTACTGTTGACAAGAATAAATACAATTACAATTCACACTAAAATATCGGAATCTAAATAAACATGGCTTGAAAGGCTCCATGAAAGTTTTTCATATACATAAATGTCTTAATATATATCCTAAACATATCTACATTACAAAAACTGATTCTAAACCCCCTAAAATTACTAAAAGCTTAAAGCATTGTATTTTGCTTGTTTTTAAGACAGGATCTCATTATGAAGTTCGGGGTGGGCTTGAACTCACTTTGATCTTCTGCCTCAATTTTCTGGGGGCTAGGATTACAGGCATGTGCTACCACACCAGGCTTAATGCACTGTATTTTAAAATTACAAAAATGGTAAGAATGTATTGTTTCTATTCTGCATACTAAAGAATCTCTCTCACAACCACACTAATAATGCAGCAGCCAGTGTACTCATGACAAAAGCCAAATCATGTCATTCCTCTATAGTCAAAATCCTGCAGAATGCACCTCATTCACAGTAACAAAGTCCTCAAATGGCTTACATGAGCCCTAATTATACGGCTTATCACCCAGATCTCCTTTTCCACTATTCTACTACTTCACTCCACCGTCATCTACATCAGTTGCCTTCCTAGTTTTTGAACACATCAAGCACCTGTCTCAGAGCCTGTGCATTAGCTGCCTGCTTTAACAGTGAACTTTTTCCCCTGATATGTCCATATAACTCCCTTACAAAACCTCTGCTGAAGCACCATGTTCTCAATGATAACCTATCCTAAAACCATCTTTTCAAAAACTACGAACTGTCCTACATCCCCACTTACTCTCAAACCCTCTCTATCCTACTCTTATTTTCCTTCATTTCTGCCTTTTAGTTTGGCTGGGAATAAGAATTCAGTCAAGGGCCAGGGATTTAGGTCAGTGGCGCCACAATGTGCTGCCTGCCTCACAAGCATAAGGTCCTGAGTTCCATCCCTGGTAACAAAAAATCAAAACAAACAAACAAATGAATTCAGTCAAATTCTTTTTCCTCATCACTATCTCCTTTTCACTTTCAGGAAGCTTTCTCTACAGTTGATTATTTTTCTTAATATTTTTGTTGGAAGTTTAACATCTGTTCAAATTTGGACCTTTTTGAGGATAACTTTATAATTGAAAAGGTCTTGAATGCTCATATTTGTCTTCACTCCTGGGAAATTTTTGGCCTATATTCAAACACTGCCTTATTATTTCTCTTATTCATAACCCTACATTGGTTATTCTTCTCTACCAAAAAACAAAACAAAACAAAAAAACCTTCCAGGTTTTTTGGCAATGTGGCCTTCACCTATCCATGCATCATACTTCTCTGGGCCTAAACATGTGCCATTCCTTGAATTAACGAGGTTCTACCATGTGTTCTGTGTCCTTTGTACAGGGGCTACAAATTACTTTTTCCTCTTATCACAGTTTTAATCATTTCCAAACAATAATTCTTATTTATTAATAAAAATTCAGTAATATAGCTATATTTATCTTTTATCGTTTGTCTCCTCCCATTGCCATGCCCCAGAAGAATCTAAGGATACAGGACCAGGGATACTGCACTGTCCGGTTCAGTGTTAGATCCAAAGGATTTAGGTTAATTAAATCTATGCCAACACATAACATAAACCTGAAAATAAACTGTATACATACAGATCTTATATAAACATAAAACCAAAAAAACCCAAAAAAACTAAAAACTAAACTTCCAAATAAAATATAACAAGTTATATATTTAAAAGAATGAGCCAGGCATGGGTGGCGGTGCACACCTGTAATCCCAGCCCTCGGGAGGCTGAGGCAGGAGGATCAATGGGAGATCGAGGCCAGCCTGAACTATGTAGTGAGTTCAAGGCCAGCATAGACTACATGGTGAAATCCTATCTCAAAAAACCAAATCAAACAAAAAAGAAAAACCCAGTATTGCTTGCACCATCACAAACATAAATACAAATGCGAGTTCTGACCCCAAAGTCAAGTGACAATCATGATACCAATGATCTAGAATATGTTTAAGATAATCCACCACTGAAATACAAATTTTAAAATTCTAACAGCATCTGGACTTCATTTAAAAATCTTATTCACTGTATGATCCTGTCAGCAAATTAATAGTGAAGAGTTTCCATTACCTGATAATTCAGTCATTAGGAAGAAGTTTCCAAAGTTAACTGTGGAATCATCTTCCAGGAAGGTTAAAAATAAATTTGATTCAACTATCTAAAGTGATATAACTCCAGAAGTAGACTATTATGGTGGTTATTAAAACATCTGCATATTGTTAAATATTGTTCCCAGGAGCAAAAATATGACTCTACAGGCCATTTAAAAACAAACGAACAGGGGCCGGGGATTTAGCTCAGTGGTTTTGACACCTGCTGCACAAGCGCAAGGACCCAAGTTCGATCCCAGGTACCAACAAACAAACAAACACACACACCGTCTAGCTGCTCAGTTTTAGAACTGTCTTAGAAATTATAAGAAATTAATTACCAAGAGATGGAGGAAAAAGGAAGGGAGGTGAGGGGAAGGGGATATAGTAAGAATTACGATGTGTTATGTATGGATGTCAACTCCCTATAATAAATGTGATCATTATGTACTGCAAACATATTCTAATAAAAATAAAAATTTAAAAATTAAATGAAAGAATGGGCATTGATAAAAGGGCACTAGCTTGGATGTCTGGAGATCTATATTCCAATCCTTGCCACTAACTAGCTTTATAAACCTTTATTTCTTATTCTCAGCTTTCTCATGTGAAATGAGATTGCTGAAGTAGATGTCTTCTTCAGATCTGCTAGCTACGCATTTCAATTAGATGACATTTCTAGTACTAAAATAAAAGTCAACTCATTTACACACATCAAAACAAAAACATTGTGTTTTTCAAAAACACCTTAGGAAGAACTATTTTATTAAGATGCACAGAACTTCAATCATGTTTCAGATTCTCCATAAGAAAAACTAATTTGTTTTTTAAATGCCACAATTTTTAAAAACTAAAAAAATAAGTAAATCATAATCAGAAGAAATCATATAAAGATATATATAGCAGATATTGTGAGGTACTGCTCATATTCCCCCTTCTGAAATGAAGGATTTATTGTCCAAGCTGCTGGGAGCACTACTTGAAAACAGCCCTCAGCTGTTGGTTCTCTTCAGGAATTGCCTCAGCAAAATTCAGCTGCCTTTCCAAGTGGCCTTCATTCAATGACTGATTACAGGATCAAATAGCCCTACCCCTTGTCCTAACAGGACAACTCTGACAGCTACACCAGCTACAAAGTTACTAACTGGGGTCAATTGAGTTTCTGGTCAATACTGCATTGCAGCTCTATTCCTTCTTTGATTCCAACAGGATTCTCTAATAAAGTTCTTACATGCTAACGGCTGTCTCAGTTAACTACCCTAAGGTACCTAACTTGCAAGCACTGACAAGGGGATGGTTTAGGAAGCAGGCTTTCAAGTGAAGTTGGGTCACCAAGTGACAAAGAGAAAACCCCATTACTGGTGATTAGTAGAACAGAGAGCCCCCAGCAAGAAGCAACAGTGGAAGTGATAAAACTTTCACTTCTGGTCAACTAGGTAGTTTTCTAGTGGAAGAGGATGTAGAAGCTGTCAAATCTTTTCTATAAAGGGCCACACAGTAAACATCTTACCTGGGCTTTGCACT
The DNA here is from genome assembly GCF_000247695.1 of Heterocephalus glaber. Next base: position 1,290,777 of record NW_004624820.1, on the reverse strand, counting down.
ATTTCATAGGCTTCTTTTGTTTTGTTTTGCATCTCTTTAAAAAAAAGGGCCACCATAAAGGCAGATACTCTGGAATGTATTTGGCCTGCAAGCCATAGTTTGCCAACCTCTTCTCCTGAGGTGAATGAATTAGGTATCTTTGAAACAGGAGGAAAATGGCAATTTCTGTATTGGACTGTGAAATTAGGTTGCTGTTCCTAAAGGCAATTGACCCTTTGAAAAAACACAAAAAGTATGAGTAACAGGTAATGAAAAATGAAATGAGAAACTAAGAAGATTCTTTGGTAGAATAAAAAGACACTCATCTCTAAGAAGCAAGAGGCCAGAAAAGGCTAAGGACCAGGACAAAAGATATAACCATAACAGAGAGGGTAGCAGAGAGCCAAAGTCAGGCAAATTCTCAATCTAGACACATTTGTTATGGCAAGGTTAAGGCTGGCACATGAAAAAGGAAAGAATTAAAATCCGGATAAATGGAATGAGGACACAAGCTTATTAACTTGAAAATCTTCAACTCTCAATGTAGTGTGTACATGTATTCTTTCTTTGGTATATTATTCCTTCATATTTGAAACACCTTTCTGGCTGGAGATGTCCCCTCATGGGCTAGTCTATTTTAAAAGAGCAAGGGCTAAGCAGGGAGCCTGCCTTTGAAACTAACCATTCCAAAGTCACACCTTCTCTATCAGGCTTGTACACCCCAGGTGGTAATATTCCATTGCCTTAATCATTCTAGTGCCAAGTATTACACAACTGGGAACCATCCCTACCTAGAGCCCTCCAAAATTATTCAAACTAGCCAATCCTAAACTATTTATCTTTACTTGCCTTACCTTTTTTGTAGAAACTCAACAAAGATTCTGGCTTTGCCTTGCCTTCCCTTCCTTTCTTTCCTTTCTTTCCCTTCACATCTTCTGCCTCCTGACCCCCCTAGAAGGCCCTGCATGGCATGCTGTGCCACCTGTCTGTAGAATCTGAGAATATCATAAACCTTGTTTTCTTGAGCCTCTCCTGTGTCTCTTCTTGTGGGCTTTCCTGACAAACCATTTCATAAAAGAACACAAAACACCTTGGATCTTTTGACGTATCTAAGCTTGGAGAAGGAACTTACACATCCTTTACTAATGAATGGTGTTTCTTCCATCCTTGCTTTTACAGTAACGAAGAGGGTCAGTAAAAATGGCACAGTGAAGAACTCTGAAATCCACACCTATATAAAAGTAACACAGAACACTGCCAAAAATTGTAATAATTAAAAATAACAGAACTGTACAACTTAACCAAAAAATTGAGGCAATCCGAGGAGTATTTATTCAACAAATAACAGTTGAATCTTGATAAGTACAACAAGCTTACGGCGTTTTACCTTGCTATATTCCCATTTTATTCCTTCCCAGTTCCACACCATAAAAACCAATAGCCCACAGTTAACAGTGAAAGCTAGCAGACGCTAGTGGGAGCACCGAACAGAGATGGGGTTCCTCCAAAACTCCAGTCCCAAAGACTTGTCTGGCGGTTCAGAGCTGGTGGTAGAAGGCTGTATTAGCAAAACTGCCTTTATCTGCACTGAAGTCATCCAGTGCAAGCAGGCTTTTCTGTGGGAATCTTTGGTCAAAAACAATTAGAGGCAACTGCCCAAATCTTGGTCTGCCTATGGTAGTTGATACTGAGATAAACAAAAGACTAAAAAGCATACTCAAAACACTGAGAAATGAGGTATCTGTAAGAGGCTCTCAAAGTTTCAAAATACTCTGGAATTCTGGAAAGCCAAGCTTATGCACAGCATTATGTACTTCCTCAAGAAAGACCAGATAAATTCTTACACTCTCACCTCTAGCCAATCTTGAGGCTCTGAAAAAGCAGGAAATTAAAGCTAAGGTAGAATTGTAAACTGGCCAGCTAAACTTGAAGTCATGACTCAACACACAATTAAGACCCCTTGGCAAAGACTGGAAGACTTTCATGTTTTAGGCATCCAAGGAAATCTCTGCTTACTCATTAGCTTCTCTGCCGATTCACAGTGTAATCATTAAACTAACTCAAGAGATTTTAGTAACCACACACACAACAAAATATACTGACTTTATACAGAATTAGTTCAGCAAACAAATAGTAATAAATAATCCTGAGGAGGGGGAGAATTTCATTTCCAGTTACCATATTATTTATACATAAAAAGACAGGCAGAGAGGCAGAGACAGAGCAGAGATGGGGAAGTATGAGGGTGAAACTCAGTGGCAGAGTTTGTTCACTGGGTATAAGGTGTTGGGTTCTATTCCCCAGCACTGCCCTCCACCAAGTCCATTCATTAGTCAACAAAAAATTACTAGGCATGCAAGAAACAAATATGGCATATACACAAGGGGAAAACAAAGTCAATATAAATAGTTTCTAAGGAAGCCAAAACACTGAACTCAGACTAAGAATTATGAAGGCCGGGGATTTAGCTCAGCAGCACAGCACCTGCCTGACAAACATGAGGTCCTGCATTCAATCCCTGGTACCAAAAAAAAAAAAAAAAAGATAACCATGAAAAAGGACCAAGTAGAAATTCTAGACTTGAGAAGTAAAATAGAAATTAAAAACTTAATAGAACGGTCCATGTCTTTAATCCCAGGACTCAGAAGACTGAAGCAGGAGGACTGTAGCAAAGTTCAAAGCCACCCTAGGCTACACAGTGAGTTCAAGGCCAGACTGGACTACAACAAGACCTGTCTCAAAAAACAACTCAATAGAGGGGCTTAACGGCAGATTAAACAAGCAGAAGAAGGAATCAGCCAACTTCAAAATAGATCAACTGAGATTTTATAGTTGAGAAACAAAAAGAAAAATGAACAAACCTTAGAAACCTGTAAGATACCATCAAGTACACTAATTTATGTAAAGTGGGAATAAAGGAAGTAAAAATAACAAAACTATTTGAAGAAATTATTGGCTAAACTGTCCAAAAATTTGATGAAAAACATTAACCTACACATTTAAGAAGCTGAATGAATTACAAAGTATGATAAACTCAATGAGATCCACACCAAGATATACCATACTTAAAACATCAAAAGCCAATGAAAAAGAAAATCTTAAAAACATGAGAACTGACTCATTGCAGACAAAAGATCTTAAGATAAATGGCTAAATCCCCATTAGAAACCATGATGGCAGTGAGATGATATATTCAAAGTGCTGAAGGAAAAATGATTATCAACATCCAACAAAACTATCTTTCAAAAATGAAGGAAAGGGGGCCAGGGATTTAGCTCAGTGGTTCGGCCGCCTGCCTCACAAGCGCAAGGACCCAAGTTCGATCCCCAGTACCAAAAAAAATGAAGGAAAAGGGCTGGGGATTTAGCTCAGTGGTATTGCCACCTGCCTTCTTGCAAGCAGAAGGTCCCGAGTTCGATCCCTGGTACCAAAAAAAAAAAAAAAAGAAGGAAAAATTAAAATGTTCCCAGATAAAACACAACTTCAAAAAACTTGCTGCTAGTAGAATTTCTCTAAAAGAAGTATTAAAGGAAGTCTTTCAGGCTGTAAGGACACCAGTCAGTAATTCATATCCACACAAAAACTAAAGGGCACCAGTGTAGGTAACTTCATAGTTAATCATAAAAGACAGCATAAATGTATTTCTGCTAAGTTTTTCTTCCAGATTTATAAGACAACTCCACTAAGCAATAATTAGAAACCTGTTGACTATGTATAAATAGATAAATGTAATTGGCAAGATAACAGCACAAAGAACAAAGAATGAAGGTTTACATGACCAATTTTTATAAATGATTGTAATTCAACAGGTACTAATCCAAACTACATTGTTGTAAATTAAGATGTTAACTGCAATTCCCAGGACAACCACTAAGAAAAATTTTTTTAAAACAAAGTAAAAAAAGAGTTAAAATGGTACAACAGAAAATACCCTATTTATGCAAAAGAAAGCAGTAATGGAGGATGCAAGAAAACAAAAGAATTTCCAGGGATCCTACTTAAATAGTAACTCTTAGGTATCAATCCACTACTTATCAACCTTCTCTGCTTTATTGTCCTCTATAGCATTTATCACCATTTGACATTATTTTCTTTCTCTACCCACCAGAACTTAAGCTCCAACAAGGAAAAGGCTTTACCTTGTTTACAGAGCCTGGTGCCACAGTAAGTGCTGAATAAAATGAGTAAACCACATACCACTGATAAGTAACATACTACTGATAAGCCTTGTAAGAACAGAAAAGTCCTTCTCATTTTAAGAGCAGCTTGAGAAACGGAAATGTGCACATACACAATTTATAGATTTGGTAGCAAAAATATAAAGAACCCCCAATCTGATGGGATTCAAATACATTTCCTGTTAGGTAGGAGGTAAAGACATATGATGAGTCACAGACAGATCTGATAGGGTTGAAGGTTTATAGAGTAGCCAGCAACTTTGGATGCTAGTGTTGAAAATAATGCCTGAGTCAGATTCAAATTCTGGTATATTTACTAGGAGTTACAGCCTTTTATCAGTAGTCACGTGAAACTGTCCATCAATAATTCATGCATTCTTAGAATTTTAAAGTGTTAAAATTTTAACAGAACTAAAAATAACTTAAGGACCTGAACTTAGATTTTGAGAAAAGGACTATAGCAGATGAAAAAGAGAAGAATCACCTAAGCATTGAATTTTTCAATTTCATTATCAAGTAACAAGAAGTCATAGCAAAGGAATTGAAAGCAGGGCTTCAAAGAGATATTTATACACCTATGTTCACAGCAACATTATTTACAATAGTTAAACTGTAAAAACAACTTAAATTCCCACCAACAAGTGAACACATAAAGAAAAGGTGATATACAAATACAACAGAATATTATTCTGCCTGAAAAAGGAAATTCTGACACACTAGCTAGGATGTCTGAACATTGAAGAATTAATGCTAAGTGAAAACACTTAGCACTAATTCACTGAAAGATAAATATTGCAATGAATCCAGGTATATGAAGTACTGAATCTAATACCACTAAAGTGTACCTTTAAAAATGGTTAAGACAGTAATTTTATGTTGTATGTATTTTACCACTATAAAATATTGAAGAAAATTTTAATCCATGCTGGATATAGACATATTGCAAAACCTAGAACCATAATGTTTCTAGAAGAAAAATTTGCTGGTAAAGAGAGGGTTTCTTATATAGGCACCACACACCCACCCCACCCACCCCCACACACCAAAACTACTATTTAAAAAATTGATAAACTGAAATATATAAAAAATTTTAAAGACTCTAGGGAGAAACTTGTCACACACTAATAAAGATGTAAGAAAGAGAATTGTAGCCGTGTGTGGTGGTGCACAACTGTAATCCCAGTACTTGGGAGGCTGAGGCAGGAGGACTGCCACAAGTTCAGGGCCAGTCTGGGCTACATATCAAGACCCTGTTTCAAAAAACAAACAAACAAATGAAGGAGAGAGAGAGAGAAGCAGTTATTCACAGGAGACTTGAAGAAAACAAACTCTAAAGGTCCAGCAGATAAAATATTACCCTGTGGGTAGCCCCTAAAACAAAAGACAGCACAAGGAATAACAAATGATTTAAGAAAGCAAACCTATGGGCTTACCAAGGCAGATACAATTTAAAAATCACTCTCAATGATCTTTTAAAAATTAGGCCATGCGGGGCCAGATATTTAGCTCAATGGTTCTGCTGCCTGTCTTAAAAATTAGGCCATGTGAAGAATAGAAATAAAAATGAGTTTGACCATTTAAGAAAATAGTCAAAGCTCATAAGTACCATGTAGCCTTATAGTACCTCAATTTTTGTTTTCCTCTACAGGAAAAAAAATGAAGACTGAATACATGGCCTTGCCTATGCTAGGCAAGTGCACTAACACTGAGATATATCTACAGTTTCCCTTTTTAAATTTTATTCTGAGACAAGGAGGTCTCCTCCCTAATTGTTCAGGCTGGTTGGGAACTTCACAATCTTCCTACTCAGCTTCCAGGCATTAATGATATTTGAGGAAAGCATGTGATGTGAAGAAAAATAAAAGAAATAAACTCAGAGGAAGCCAACAGTTCAGGGAAAGGAACTCCACTAAGGTCAAAAAAATTCCATACTTTTTCCAGTGCTGAGTTGACAGAACCCCAGGGTGCTCTACTATTGAACTATAACCCTTCCCTTTTAAATTTTGAGACAGGGTCTCACTAAGTTGCCCAGGTGGTCTTAAATCTACAATCTTCCTGCCTCAGACATAGTTAGAATTACTGGCATGTGGCACCATACCTGCCTTCAGAATACCATTTTTTTTAAGTTCAAAAGAAAATCCTTTTACAAACAAGTTTCAGATAATAGTACTGAAAAATTAAAAGAAATTATCTCAAAATAGACCAAAAAAGGAAGAAAAATGAGAAAAGAAAATTTTAAGATCAGCAGGTGGCTCAACATCCTCTAGCTACAGCAGAAGTGCCCTAAGAACTTGGGACCTCTAGAAAGTTTAGTGCTGCCTTCCCCAGGGGCTATTTGGAAATGCCTGGGGACACATGTATGCCTGTAGTACCCCCCTTTCGAGAAACACTGATCTATGCAATAAATAGATCTGTGCCTGACATACTATGCATTTTTACATTGCAGAATGAGATAAACAAGTTATCAGAAAAAAAAATCAAATCACACAATACCAAAAAGAAAAAGAGAACAGCAAGAAACTTCAATAGCAACACTGACAGTTCAAAGAAAAATTACTTCGAAATGTTAAAGGAAATTTATTTCCAAACTACCAGTCAAATGTGAGAATAAAAGACAAACTTAAAAGGACTCACGTCCCTAAAACTTGCTGCCTATCCAATTTCTCTATGATCAATTAGACAAGGTATTTTGACAAAATAAGAAAATAAGCCAAGACAGGATCCAGTAAAAAAGGGATTCTGGGCAGAACAGCAAAAAATAGTTTCAAAAACAGTAACTCTTTAAGTCAACTCAAGAAGAAGTCTAGCAGACATACTCAGCCACCTCATCTTTGACAAAGGAGCCAACCATCCTCACTGGAGGAAAGATAGCCTGTTTAATAAATGGTGTTGCAAAAACTGGATTTCAACCTGCCAAAGAGTAAAACTAGACCCATACCTATCACCATGCCCTAAACTAAGATCGAAGTGGATTAAAGATCTAAATATTAAGACAGAAACACTAAACTTGCTGGAAGGTAAGTTAGGTAGAACTCTTGAAGACATTGGCGTAGGAAAAGACTTTATGAACAAATCTTCAATAGCACGGGAGCTATCACAAAGAACCAACAATTGGGATCTCATCTCATTAAAAAGCTTCTGCACTGCAAGAGAAACCACCAACAGAGCTAAGAGACAACCTACAATGTGGGAAAAAATTTTTAGCAGCTGTACCTCAGACAGAGGTCTACTATCACGAATATATAAAGAATTGAAAAAAATCAGACCCCCCTCAAATTCAAAGACCCAATTCAAAAATGGGCATCTGAAATGAACAGACACTTCTCAGACAAAGAAGTAGAAGTAGCAAATAAATACATGAAAAAATGGTCAACATCACTGGTCATTCGAGAGATGCAGATGAAAACAACACTGAGGTTCCACCTCACCCCACAAAGAATGGCTGCTATCAAGAAATCAACCAATAACAAATGCTGGCAGGAGAGTGGGGAGAAAAGAACCCTTCTCCATTGTTGGTGGGAGTGCAGACTGGTGCAACCACTGAGGAAATCTGTATTCAAAGAACTAGGACTACAGGTCCCATTTGATCCAGCTACTACCCACCCTGCTGGGTATCTTCCCCAAAGAATTAAAAGAATCATATCACAGCGATATATGTGTACCCATGTTTATAGCAGTACAGTTTGTAATAGCTAAAGCTTGGAAACAGCCCAAGTGGCCATCAACTGGAAACTGGATAAAGAAGATGTGGTTTTTTAATAAAATGGAGTACTACTCAGCCATAAAGAACCAGAAACTAGACACATTTATAGCTAAATGGATGCATATTGAGGTCATACTTTTTAAGTGAAATAAATAGGACACACATCTGTAAATACCAAATAGTTTCTCTAGTGTGAGAAACTGAAAGTGTAAATAAGGATTAAAATGAATAACTGATAATTTGAAATAGGAAAATGTCCAAAGGTGTAGGGGTGGTAGGAGGCGAAGGGGAAAGGGAAGAAGGGAAAGGAAAAATTATAAGAAAAGGAAAAAAAAATGGAAATGAAATCTATGTAAATAGGGAAGGGTGGAGGGGGTGAAGGGTACACAGGTAATGCGGGAAAAAATAAGAACTAAGATACATCATGTACAGGTACAAACACCCAATGATAAATGTAAACGTATGTATACCTAAAATGTACCAATAAAAGAATTTTTTTAAAAAAGGGAAGAAGAAGTCTAGATCAGAGGAAGGAGATGGATAAGCTCTGGAAGGAAAGTTGTCCCTCTCCCTCTGTGCATACACATAACAAGCAGAACTAGTACATAATGAGATAAGTTCGAGAGCTTAAAAAACCCAGCAGTTGTAGGACCTCATGGAACTATAGCAATACACATACAGAAAACTAGGCACCTTTTAAAGAGGAGACAAGCCGGACATGGTGGTGCATGCCTATAAATTCCAGCATTCAGGAGGCTGAGGCAAGAGGATAGCTGCAAATTCAAGGCTAGCCTAGGCTAATGAGTTCAAGGCCAACCCGGACTATACAGCAAGACCCTGCTCCCTCAAAATAAATAAATAAAATAATGAGACAAATAACTCCAAGAAAAACAGGAAAAAAGTATAGGAAAGGGAAATAAAATCACAGTCTACTTGTTAGGAACTTACTTACATGCTGGTAATGTAAAACCTAATGATTTGACTAATTTCATCATTATCATGAAATACAAAGAGAAATGAAAGAAGTTTCATAAATTCTCTACAAGTATAAATAAAAAGGTAATATTCAACATTGCCAGAGAAATAGCAGTATAAATCATCCATCTATCCATCAACTGATCAATCGATCATGATACTGGGGATCAAGCCCAGGGCCTTTACATTGAGCTACTTTACATCCCCAGTCTTTTTTTTTTGAAACAGGGTCTCACTAAGCTAGTACTAATTGCCCAGGTTTCCCAGCTAGACTTCAACTTGTGATCCTCCTGCCTTAGCTTCCCAAAGTGCTGGGATTACAGGTGTGCACCACCACACTTAATATTTAGCAAACACCTATTATGTGTCGAGCTCTTCACTCTCACAATGTGTATATATGTATATATATATATGTGTGTGTGTATATATATGTGTGTGTGTATATATATATATATATACACACACACATATATACATATACATGAGTGCAAAAACAAAGAGGGGATTAAGTTAATCCCTACGTCTCAAACCCAGTGTGGTGGGCGCACACCTGTAACCCCAGCACTCTGGAGGCTGAGGCAGAAAGATCACAAGAATACATAGCAACACCCTATCTTAAAACAAAACAAAACAAAACAAAACACAACGACAAAGTTAAAGCATCCTATGACCTCTAATCTCAGACTTAAATGAAAGCTATGAAATAATAAACTAGTATACAAAAATTTTAAATTCTAAATTTTGTACAACTGCTAGTAATTGCAGCAACAAAAAAGGCAATTCAATAGGAGCAGCAAGGCTGGTTGCTCACACTTTTAAGAAAGAATAAGGGGGCCAGGGATTTAGCTCAGTGGTGCTGCCGCCAGCCTCGCAAGTGCAAGGTCCCGAGTTCAATCCCCAGTACCAAAAAAGAAAAGAAAGAACAAAAATCACAATTTTAAGAAACTACAAGCATTTTGTGAAAATTTAACACAACCATCCCAGTTTCAGTGGCCTAGTTAAATCATCTATGAGCCATCCACACAGAATACCATGCAGCTGTCATTAAAATGGAGGATGCTTTCTATTTAGCAGGTCTGAAATAATATCCAAGATATGATAAACAAGTGAAAAAAAGACAAATAGTTTACTATATGTTGTAGCAGAGGAAAATAAATGATTCAAATATTTTTAACTATCCACAGAAAAAAAAAGAAGTACTAGTAAAAGTGGCCAATGGTTAGTTAACACTGTGGGATTCAGAGCAGGCAAGAAGAGTATGATGAGTATGACTATTATTGAACCATGCATTACCTATTCAAAATACACAGTTTAAAATGTCTTAATCAGTTTTTCAGTTTATTGAGATATAGTCTCTTTATGAAATTCAAACTGGCATTGAACTCCTGCCTCAGCCTGCCAAGTGCTGGGATTACAGAGATGTGCCACCACACATGGCTCAGAATTCTTATGTATCTTTTTACAAAGGGTGTCCAGTGACTGCCTAAAATTTCAATACAAACCTATATTTATAATTACTGCATCTCTGGTCTTTTAAATCTTGTCATACTAAGCCTATTCATTAATCATTACTTTAAAATTCACCACCTAGGTGCTTCCAGTGAACACAAAGCAGAGGGTATTACCTTGAGACTACACATTCAAAAACATCACCAGCTCCTGGTTTTCTTACTAACTGTTTAATGGTGAGTGAAGTTACTTAACTTCCTGTCAATGTTTCTTTCTAAAATAAAAATAAGTTACTTATGACATAGGATGGATGTGAAAATTAGAATAATTCGTGTGGAGAAAATACTCATTAAATGTTAACAAGTGTTACTAACAGTTCTCTAATGCTTTCATCTAAGTAATCAAACACTATAGCACGTTTCAATTAAACCGAACATGGGCCTGGTATTTAGCTCAGTGGTTTCACTGCCTGCCTCACAAGCACAAGGTCCGGAGTTCGATCCCTGGTACAAAAAAAAAAAAATCCAAAAGAAAGTCCTAGCATATTGAGAATCAGTGAGTTCCTGTTAACAAGTGGTTTCACTGCACCAGGAAAGAGAAAATTTAAAAATGATGAAAATAAAAGTGCAACAATACAAGCATGTGCAGTGCAAATCATCAATCATAAAGAAAGAAATGATAAATTTGCTGAAATTTAAAATACTAATCAGTATGAGTGGGCTGGGAGTGTAGCCCTGTGTAGAAAGCTTGCCTAGCATGAGTGAAGTCCTAGGTAGAATCTCTCTCTCTCACACACACACACACACACACACACACACAGAGGAAGTGATTTACCCAGGTGTAATACCAGCTATTCCAGAGACAGGAGGAAGCTAGAAGCTAAGCTAAGAATCTGAGCAAGGCCCTCTCTCAATTTTTTTTTTTTTTGAGACAGGATCTTACAATATAGCCCAGGCTGGCCTCAAACTCACCACGATCCTCTGCCTCAGCCATGTGCCACCACGCCCGGCATTAAAAAATTTAAAAAGCTCAGTGGCACCGTGCCTCCCTGGTAAGCACAAGGACCAGAGTTCAATTCTCGGTACTGCAAAAAAAAAAATTTTTTTTTAACGTTGTATGCAGCTCAATGGTAGAGTACTTGCTCAGTATTCATGAGGTCCTGCCTTGGCTCCCCAGCAAAACATACACGCGCGCGCGCACACACGCACACACACACACACACACACACACACAAATTCTTTGGCCATGCAGCTTCTTAGTTTACAGAACTAGGTGGTAATCACAATTGTCAGGCAAGCATTTTAAAAACACAGATTTCACTTCAGGCTGCTTAATCACAATGACCAACAATGAAATCTAAAAATCTGTATTTTTTAAGCATTGTAAGTGATTATGATGATTGATTAGGTTTGGGAGCCATTACAGATCTCATTCTTACAATTAGCAATTTATTTAATCATTGCTTTTTGTGGCTTCACTGAAAGGAGGCCCAAAAGCAAAGTGATATTTCAATTAATCATTCCTTTAGATTAAGACATTAAAGAGTATTGTAAAGGTAAATATGTAACAGGTATTGAAGGAACAAAAAACACTTGACTGTGGACTGGGGGAATAGCTCAGGGGCACCACACCTGCCTGGCAAGCACAAGGCCCTGAATTCGAACCCCAGTGCCAGAAAGAAAAATAATTGACTGCTATTTAATGAATACTTACTTATAAATGACTGAAATATTACCTAACATTATCCCACTCAAAAATAATCTCAGGAGGAAGGAGATACAGAGAAAACAATTTTAAGATGGGCAGAATTTGTAAACAGAACACTCACTAAAGCAAGTAAGTAAGCAAGCATAAAAAAAGATGCTCAACATGTTCATTAGGAAAAGGTAAATTAAAACATCCAGATAGCACTACACACTTATCAGAAACGGCAAAATCTAAACACTAGCTACTCCAAATTGAGTATGGACTTCAAAAGACACTGATTGCTGGTTGAAATACAAAATAGTATAGCCACTCTGAAAGACAGTCTGGGAATTTCAGACAAAACTAAGCATACTCTTATCATATGATCCAGCAATCAAGTTCCTTGGTATTTACCCAAATTACTTGAAAGCTTACAACCACACAAAAACCTGGAATACAAATGCTTACAGCAGCTTCATATATGAACTGCCAAAACATGGAACCAAAGTGAATGAACTATGGTCCATTCATAACAGAATATTACTGGGCTCTGAAAAGAAATGATCAGGCCACAAAAAAGAGAGGCAACTGGGCATGGTGGCATATTCCTGTAATCCTAACACTTAGGAAGGCTGAGGTGAGCAAATCACAAGTTTTGAGTTCCTCCTGGGCAACTTAGCAAGATCCTGTCTCGAAATGAAAACTTTAAAAATGTGCTGGGGATGTACATCAGTAGTGGATCACCCCTGAGTTTGATGCTCCAGTACAGAAGGAAAAAAAAAAGGGGAGAGAGAGAGAAGGGGAGGGGAACGGGGAGGGGAGGGAGAGAGACCCTTCAATACATATTCGTAAAATGGCTATATACTATATGATTCTAACCACACGACATTCTGGTAAAGACAAAACTACAGAGGCAAAAAATAAATATCAATGCCAGGGATTTGGAGGGAGGAAAGAACAGGAGAGACACAGGACTTTTAGGGCAGAAAAAACTATTCTGTATATCATAAAGGTGGATAAATGTCAGTGTACATTTATCAAAACTCACAGAATGTACAAGACAAAGAATAAACCTAACATAAACTATGTATGACATTTAAGTGATGATAAAGTGTCAGTGTTTACCAATTGTAACAAAGGTAGGGGGGATGTTGATGGAAAAGGCTGAGGGGTTGAGGTTATGCAAAACCCCTCAACGCTGCTGTAAACATAAAACTGCTTTTTTTTAATCTGTTTTTTGAGACAGGGGCTCGCTGTGTATTCCAGGCTGGCCTTAAACTTGCTATGTAGCCCAGACTGACCCAGAACTCGCTCGGATCTTTGGGCATCAGCCTCCTAAGGGCTGGGATTACAGGCACGTGCCACCACACCTGGCCTTGTAAACCTACAACTGCTTTAAAAAGCAGTCTATGAGAGATAGGGAAAGGGAGAGAATGTATGCCTCTGAGAGAGGCAAGACACACATTTGGGAATCAAAAGTAAATTTAAATATATTTACAGAAAAAGCATTTTAGAAAAGAAAATAATAAAATATATTTAATAATAAAAATACAATTCAAAGGTTTAAATAAAAAAAGTAGTCCTGGGCCCTCCTATCTTACTGGTAAGAATGTAAAATGATATAGCCACTTGGGCAAACAGTTTGGCGGCTCCTCAAAATTAAACATGAACCAGTAATTCAACCCAAGATATATACCCAAGAGAACTGAATACACAACCCACCAAAAAAAAAAAAAAAAGAAAAGGGCACATAAATGGTCGTAACAGCATTATACTGTACACAATAATACCAATAAATGCAAACCATCCAAACATCCATCATGGATGTAGATATAGAGTTATTATTCAACTCTAAAAAGATATAAAGATATATAGTACTGATATATTGTACAACACACATGCTAAGTGAATGAAAATGCCACATAATATCCTGTTTATGAGATATGTCCAGAACAGGCAAATCTCACAGACAAAAGGAGATTATACTGGTTATCAAAGGAAGGAACTGGGACTAACTGCTTACTAGGTACAGGTTTCCTTTATAGGGTGATGAAAATGTTCTGAAATTAGTAATGTCTAGCACAACATAGTGAATACACTAAAAAACCACTGAAATGCACACCTTAAAAGGCTGACTTTTATATAAATTACATCTTAGCTTTGGTTGTTTTGGTTTTTTGAGATGGTGTCTCACCATATAGTCCAATCTTCTCACCTCAGCTTCCCAAATGCTGGGATTATAGGTATGGACCACCACACCCAGCATCTGAAGATTTTTTAAACTGTGGGTGGTCCTAATGAATGGATATCCCTAAGCACTGACATCAAACAGTTGCTACTATCACAAGACAACCACTGTTATGTACCTTCCAATAGAGCACATCATCACCTGGAAAACTGTCTTGTCTCCACAGCCCCCCCCCC
>NW_004624820.1:1251181-1267027 GCF_000247695.1 Heterocephalus glaber | reverse complement strand
CTGTTACTCAATAAAACATTTAAAAGAAATATATAGCACACAAAAATCCACAAATATTTTATTCCAAAAGAAGCCTGTATGAAATAATGTAAAACCCCTGGAAAAAAATTAAAAGTCTAGATATACTGTAGCAATACTTTTTCAAAACCACCTTAGACTGCTATATCAGAACTACCACTCCAATAGATCACCTGAAAGCTAGCAAGCAAAAGGAATCTTCCTTAATAGACTTTTCCATTACTATTAATAGGAGAAGAAAAGGAAGGGAAAACGAGAGGCAGAAAATACTTTTATTAATGTAAAAGTTTTACTAATTTAAATAAATTTTCTCAGCTACTAACATTAATGAACCTTACGAGTGACAAATGCAATGTTAAACTGAAAAGTGTTAAAATAAAATTTATGTACAACAGAACAAACTTCAAAAACCCTATCAGAAACTGACGATGCATTAGGGAGCTGTAACCCCAATGCAATTTTTTTTTTAAAATAAATGCTTTACTAACTTCTCTATCCACACAGAAAACGATGTTTCCAGCAGTGTACTTGAAAACTGTATACCAGCAACTATATAAATCCCAAGTACAGTATTTTAAGGCAGAATGTACACAGCCACAGGCAATTTTGACTAAAGATTACTAAAAATTGTATTTTTTAAAGCTCAATAGTATAGCAAAGCACGATTCTAAAATAATCAAATTAACTAAATATGTCAAAACATGTAAGTATTTTAGCCAGGTATGGTGGCACATGCCTATAATCTCAGCACTCTGAAAGGCTGAGACAGGAGGATTTCAAATTCAAGCCCAGCCTGGACAACTTAGCAACTAGTCTCAAATAAAAAAGAGCTGGGGATGCAGCTCTGTGCAAAGGCCCGGGGGTTCAATCTCCAGTACCGTGTGGGGGTAAATACTTAAGTATCTTTTACTTTTTAAAAGTTTAACTTGACCCACTTTGTAGAGTCAAAAGTTTACTAGTTCAAAAATCAAACAAGGTATTTGTATTTGAGGATGGCCTTTCTATATGAATTCAATCTTCCTTCTTTCAACACTCCATCATTCCTAACTATTCACCATACGGTTTTATAGGACAACGAACAAAACTAGTTACATCCCAAATATAAAGCAGTATGAAGAACAGGTGCAACACTATTTAAATGCGTTTTCCTTCTAAGCCTAAATTTGCGCCAGAAAAGAATTTAAAAATAAACACAAATAAACCAAAGTTAAATAATCTTTTCAAAAAGATGAAACAATTTTGAAATCCAAGACATGAACCCCAAACTACTAATATGTTCCAAAGGTTAGGTATCGCAGCTTAACAAAAGTTCACATTAAGAACAACGAGCTCTACTAACCTCTCTACGCACACAGAAAACTACTCAATTACAAAAGATCCTGAGGTTGTCAATTATTAAGTACATTTAACTTTGCTTCATAAGTTAGTATTACGAGGAGAAAAAAACGCTATACTTCAAACTAATGTTAATTCTCAGTCGTTTCACAAATACAGCACAGAGAATCAATTTGGCTTTGTAACAAAAAAGAGTGGAAGGAGAGAGATCTAGAAAAGAGTACTCTCTCTAGAAAGAAAAATTCGGTGTTCGAAGCGTTAGTGAGCTAGTAAAGAACTAAAAGGAATCCAAGTGAGTAAAGCAGCATCCCAGGTAGGTACTCAAGAGTTGACGGTGGGAAGTGAAAACTTCACAGGTCTGCCGCAACTCTAGAGCCTGATAGGAGCCCAAGAAAGGAGCGTAGCTGTCAAGGGGCAACTGCCTACCAAGTCGCGGAGGAAGGGGGCAAGACAGGCCAAATCCGAACGGGGAGGGGGGTCCAGGAAAAGGTGGTAACATTCCCATCCCAGTCCGTCCGTCTCCTCGGGTTCTCCATCTCAAGGAGAATAAACAAGAGCAAACTCAGTGCCCTGCAGCCCCACGCCAGACTCCCAGAGAGGAGCTCGGCCCCAAGTCCCGGAATCCGGGGAAGGCCGCCTCCGGAGGAGCCCCCGCAGACGCCATACTAAAAGTCAAAATGGCTGCTCCGAGGAAGCCCGCACCGCGTAGCTAGTGAGGGCTGGGGAAGAGGCATCTTCGGGAAAGGGGGAGGGGGCTCGAGGAAGAGCCGTCGCCGGGACTGTCACTGCCCGAGTCGCACAGGTAGGTCTCCTCGGCCTCGCTGGACGCGGGCTCCGGCTGGAGGGAGTCCCGACCCCACCCCCCGGCCGGGAACCCCACCGCGGCCACCGTCCTGCACACCGACCCCGGCCAGGTACCTGCAATTCGGCCCGCTCCACCTCCCAGTGCGCTCGCTCCATCTCGAACCGAGCCCACTCGTGCTGGATGTAGTGCAGTATCCCCGGGATAGTGTACTGCTGTGGCCGGGACAGCTCGGGGCCTGCCGGGGGACCCGCTCCCTCGGAGGCCGGAGGACCTCCGCCGCCCGCCGCTCCATTGCCCCCTGGCGAAAGGCCCAGGTTCCCCCCTGGTCCCTGCTGAGGCCGGGGAGGGGCCGCCATCCCCGGGCCGCCACCACCGCCTCCGGCAAGCTCGTCCATTGTGTGTGGGGCCCCGGTCGGGGCGTAGGGCGAGACGCCGACTGCTGGGGGAAGGGCCGGGGAGAGTGGCCCCGCGCCAACGGCGGGGCGGAGGCCGGCCGGGAGAGGGGCGGGGAGGGGGGTCGTTGCTGTGTGCCTGCTGTGGGTCAGAGCAAGGAGCTGCCGGCCGCCGCCATTACAGTCCCTCCTCCATCTGCCCGCCTCACTCACTCACTTTGGGGAAAGGGGGGCCGCGGCGGAGCGGGGGAAGGGGCAGGGTTGGGAAAGGGATAGACGTAGGGCCGCCGCTTCGCACAGCCTGCCGGGTAAAGAACGCCGCTGCCGCCACTCGCTTGATAGCCAAATAGAGTCCGACCTCACCCTACGCAAGCGCACTGGGCACGCTCAGGCGTCACTGGGGGGCGGAGAGGCCTCGGGCCCCGCCCTCAATTCCGCCCTCAATCCCGCCCCCGGACCGGCGCCGGTCGGCGGCAAAGTTACGGGTGCTGTGTCTCGGACTCGGGCTTTTGGGAGCGAGTTGGCTTGTCTTCGCGCTGCCTTGTTCTCTCACAGGCAGCCCTCGGGCGCCGCTTTCTACCTCACGGTCTCGGCGTTGTGCCTGCCTGTGGAGCTGGGTTTTTTAAGCCCTGCTTGCCTCTGTTCTTGGCGCGCCCTGGATTCCTAACGTTTCTCCTGCATTCTTGGCATGTTTCGGGCAGTCCCAAAGGGTCGGGCTTCTTTCCCTGTCACTCGCTCCATCTCTGATTTCTTAGCACCGGTTTCCAGGATTTGGGAAATGTTCTCTTTTGGCAAATAGCCCAGGTCCTTCCGGACATGGTGACTGATTTCTGGGCTCTGGTCCCGTTTCCTTGCACCCAGCCGTCTGTCGTAACTTGTTCCCCTCTGTCCTCTTCTGGGATGGGTTGTATTGTGGGAGTTTGAGAGAGGACCAAGAGCGATTGTTTTCCTTTTTTTTCTTGGGAGAAGAGGGTCGTGAAATCCTTTAGATCTTGAGGATGATGGATAGAAGTAAAAATAACTTTGAAGGAGGCTTATTAAACTAACACTTTGATGTTTTTGAAGTGAATGAACTCACAGCTTACCATTAATGGTAGGATGTTTGGATCGAAATAGAAAATACTGGGATATAGGGCAGGGGATTTAGCTCAGTCGCCGCCTGCCCCCCAAGCGCAAGGACCCGAGTTCGATCCCGGTACCAAAAAAAGAAAAGAACGGGAATATAGTTCCGCGGTTGAGCACTTAGGTTCAATCCCTACAGTACCGCAAAAAAAAATTTTTTTTAAGTAAGGAAAAATACTGTGATTACAACATAAAATCCTATATGAATAGCCAAAGATGTTTTCTTGGGTTATTAAATGTTTTTTGAATGAAACAATACGCACGTGACTTTAACCCCTTTGCTTGAGAGGCTAAGCAGGAGGATCTCAAGTTCAGAACAGCCTAGACTGCATAGCGAGACCCTGTCTCAAAAGAAAAAGAAAAAGCCAGGTGTGGTGGCCATGCCTCTAATCCCAGCACTCCAGAGGCTGAGTCAGGAGGATCACAAGGAGTTAAAGGCTAGCCTGAACTACATAGCAAGACTTTGCCTCAAAAAAACAAAAACAAGGGGCTGGGGATTTAGCTCAGTGGTTCTGCCGCTTGCCACCAAAGCACAAGATCCCCAGTTCTATCCCCAGTACCAAAAAAACAAAACGAAAAGTAAGATGGACCAAAACTGCCTGAGCATTAAAAGTACAGGCCAGGTGGACTTGGTGGCTTGCACCTGTAATCCCAGCCCTGGGAGGTCAAGGCAGGTGGATCAAGACCAGCCTAGGGTATATAGTGAGTTCAGCCTGAACTAAATAGGGAGACCTTATTCCCCCAAAAAAGAACTGTAAAATGTTCTTTTCTGTTGGAATGTTTTGTAGACTACTCACCTTGCACTTTGTGTCCATGACTTGTGAGGACATGGTAGTGAGTTTCCAGAATTTTCTTCTATATAAAAAATGAGCTCTCCCTACATGGTCACCTACACCTTACCTAACTGGAATTTCCTCCCTAATCTGTGGCTGAGTCATTTCCTCTGTTCAATCTCATCTTTGCTATTTGTTCTATCCTTTCATCAGTCCTGTTCATACCTCCTCCCTGCCCACAGAATCTCCTATTCTCATGCCAAGCTTCAAGAATCCTTATTTTTATTTGTATTTATTTATTTTTGAGACAGGGTTTAGTTGTGTAGTTCAGGCTGGCCTCAAACTCAGTATGTAACCCAGGCTGGCCTCAAACTCATGACAGTCCTGCCTCAGCCATGAGTGCTGGGATTACAATTGTGTACCACCACACCTGGCTTTATATCTTTGATCTGTTTAGTTGGGGGTTTTTTTCTTTCCCATAGGTAATCTTTCACATCTGTGTACTTATTCTAATTTTGACCCAGAGAGACTCATCATATTTTATTTACATATGCTATTACCAGCCACTTAGATTCGTATGCTCAGGTTCATTTGCGTGCCTCTGACCAAAGCAAAGGAGGCCATTTATTTTGGTAAAAAGGATTTATCTCAAAGCTAGATCCAAGGAAATAGAGAATCCTCAGCACCCATATCACCATTTCTCCATGTACAAGTGTGTTTCGGCGGAGAGAGATGATAGACCAATGAGATAATAGACCTGTCCATGCTTGCTTCATTCCTTTCTAGATCCTGCTCCCTCCCTCATTTCCCCGTGGAAATGAAGCTAGAGTTTGACCTCCTGGTACCAGCATCTGCATATTCTTCCATTCATCTGGACTAAGGAGAGGTGGGGGTGTCAATTTATGCTGTAGGCCTGAAGAAATTAAAGAAGCCACTTGTGTCCAGAGGAAAAACTAACCTTTAATGTTCTGATTTTCCATGCAGGTTATAATATTACATTAGCAAAATATGTGAAGTTCAGCCTTTTTTTTGAGACAGGGTCTCACTGTGTACTTGAGACTATCTCTGAACTCGCAGTGTAGCCCAGGCTGGCCTCAAACTTCAAGCAATCCTCCTGCCTCAGCCTTCTGAGTGCTGGGATTAAAGGCTTACGCCACCATGGCTGGCAGTCCAGGCTTTTAAATAAATCAGGAATAGCAAACAGACAGTGTTATTACCAGTTATTTCAGTAATGGATGTAGAAAGAGTTTTGACTGTCTTTGAGAATTAAATACTCTTGTAATTACTTAGCTAAACATACAATTTTATACCATGTTGACCGTGTACAGTACCTGGCATCCTTCTACCAAAGAGCACAAACCGGTTCATAAACACTACTTTAGTCATTATCTAAAACACTAATCATCAAACACTAATTTTTGCATCGTCTACAAAAGTTGTGACATGTTTTCTTATCTCCTTGGAGTCTGGCGTATGGAGAAAGCTGAAATAAAGAGCCCTTGGCCATTTTATTTTATTTTTTATTAGTATATACTTTAAGTATATAAGCCCTTCCCTTGGTCATTTTAGCAAGTCCTTAGTTTCTGGAATTGCTTGCCACTTTTATATCAGTGAGTGTGTATGAATATTTAGAAACAAAATCTCCCTTCACTTTTTTGCTTCCTACTGTTCTATCAGTGGGCCATTTTACTGTCTCTGGTTCTAGAATCATTTTCGTGATTGGTAGTTCCAGAGAGATTCAGTCACTCAGGAAAAATGACAAGGTGTTTCCATTTATAAACAGAGAGAACAGATATTAGAGCCCAGGGGAATATCTCTGAGAAGCACTGACTTTCGTTCAAAACCAAAGGACCAAACCAAGTACAAAATGCCCATGGAACAGAAAAGAAGGAAGCAGCTTTGACCTGCATGGAGGTCTAACCTGCCAACTGAGATCAGATGCCTACTTCTCATAGTAATTGCCTGTGGCTAAGAAAGTTACAAGAATACAAGCAGAGCACAGGAATTGTTCAAATCATGTATGTATACAAAAGAAAAGGGAAGACTTTATGGATTTATAGGAAATAATACCAAAACCTTTAAGAAACTCAGGATACTATGTAAAATTCTAGTCCAGGTTCATTCCAGAATTGTCTCCTGGGTAATACAAGTCAGAAAAAAGTAGGCTGTAACAATATTGTATAATAGCTAACACAGAGATGTCAAAATTGAAAAGCATTAAAAAAAAAAAAAAAAAAAAAAAAGGATTGCCTGAAGCCAAGTCCCTCCTGGACATTGGCTAAGCATGAACTAGCAGGTCTATAAACAGGAGAGCAAAATGACTGGAAAATGTGACTGAGTGGGAAACTGCCAAAACCTTCCAAGGTAATAATTTAACAAGCTTGGAAATGTGGTCTGTCGTCTATTACAGCAGCAGGGGAGAATCTTCAAAAGAATGGTACCAGACATGGACAGCCAGTCCGGGAACTGTGTTAGAGAGTTCACTTTGGAGGACTATTTCTTGTTTCTCCTCTGGTGCCAGAGATTGAACCCAGAGCTGCACACATACAGTCCTTGGAAAATGTTTTAAATTAGCAAAATTTCACAAAAACATTTATAATAACAATATATTTTTATTTGTTTGTTTGTTTTTGGTATCAGGGATCGAACTCAGGACCTTGAGCTTATGAGGCAGTCAGTGGAACCACTGAGCTTAATTCCCGGCCCACTAACAATATATATACACATATATATGTGTGTATATATTTTTTTTTCTTTTTTTTTTTGGTACCAGGGATCGAACTGGGGTCCTTGCGCTTGTGAGGCAGGTGACGGAACTACTGAGCTAAATCCCCAGCCCAATAACAATATATTTTTAAATGATGGTGCCCTTTAGTTTTGTCTTACTGTGCATAGGCCAACCTTAAGTACATTTACCCCACAAAAAAGATTGAAGAATTCTTTAGATCATTTTAAAATAACTCCAATTGTACTTTGTTACCTTTACGGATTAGTATAGCAATTGAATATTTTAGATTGTATTGTCCATAGACTTTTGGAGGTGGTTTGTTTGGGTTTGGTTTTGTGCTACTGGGAATTAAACCCAGGGCCTTCCCGCCAAGCTACATCCCTGCCACCCACCCCACCCCCCTTTCTTTTGTTTTGAGACTGGATCACCCTAAGTTGCTAAGTTGTCCAGGCTGGGTTGGAATTTTTGATCCTCCTGCCTCACCTTGCTAAGTGCTGGGGTTACAGCCATTGCTACCACACCTGGTTAATTTTGACATTTTTTCCTATTCAAAGATTGTGAGATATAGGTGAGTGTTAGTTTAAATATGAGTACCGTTTGGACTGGCAAAGGGACAGGCTCTTGTGTGATAGCTTTAATCTCCTGTTTACATTTGTAGCACTTGTTGCTGTACTTTATTGTAAAATTCAAAAAAAAAAAAAAAGTGCTTCTGGGCAAAGGGCAGCCAAATAGGCCACTTAAAAGGTTGTATTCCACCCTGACATCTGATCTGAACAAGATTCAGATTCTTCTCTGAAACTTGCCTTTATGGGCATTTGCCTGGTGGTGTTTTTTTATTTTTTAGAAGTAGAAAGGAAGATTAGCTCAACTCTCTGAAAGAACAAATCAGACTTGAGAATTTTATAAGTATTAGATTTAACCACAAATATTAAACATACTATCAAATGCAACAATTGAGCTTTACTGTCCTAAATTTTCATGTTGTCAGATTGGCCCACTTCTTAGGCATTTTAGGTTCCATGTTGATATCAAAGAGAAGTGACTAATCTGTTAGAATTGTTCCCTTTGATGTATTCCTGGCCAAGACAGAAACTCCCAAAACATACATTTTAGGTAGTAAAAGCTTTGGTATAGAGCACAACTGCTCAGAGCTCAATTTACTCCAGTGAATGGGGAGTGAAATTGTCCATTCATGGTCTTGCTATAGCCGTCACTGAATTACTAGTCTTGAGGAGGACTCAGAGGTAATGGCATTAAATGAGAACGTACCTGCTGAAGCCAGACTAACTGAAATTGGGTCCTTCCTTCACCACTTTACTGAGTGACCTTTGTCAAGTATGCTTTCATATCTGTAAAGTGAAGAAACAGCCCAGCTCACAGAGCTGTTAGGAGTACTAAAAGAAGTAGGTAAAGTGTTCAAAACAGCACCGGGTACCTACTAAACTCTATGGAAACATTGCCATTCTCTCTCCTGACTTGGTGAATTGAGTTGTTATATGAGCACAATCTACAGAATTTGGGAGTCTTCTGTCTTTATTTAATCATGTATTTATATTATTATGTGTCATGTATATTTGTTTTATATTTTCAATTATAATCCAGTATTATTGTTCAGATTTTTCCAGATTTGGCTATTGGGAGTTCTTCCAGATTGTCTGATCTGTCTGTCTGTATCTCTTTTTAACAGCTTTATCAAGATACAATTTACAAACTAGACAGTTCATTCACTCAAATTATATAATTCACTGGCTACTCTGTGCTCACATACTCTGCAAATATCCCTACAGCCCCTTCCTACTTAGATATCACCCTTTAAACCCCTACTCCTTAAGCCTGAATCTACTTTCCACCTCTTTAGAGGCCTATTCTGTGTAGTTGATGCAGTTATATAATATGTCATAACTTTGTGACTGGCTTCTTTCATTTAACAAAATGTTTTCAAGATTCATCTGTCTACTGTATTTTTAATCTTTATTTAGATGATCCTTTTACATAGTTGTAATCCATGTGAATGCAAAATTTGGTGTTCTGATTTTGTGACATAATATTACGTATTTTATATGCATTTTTTCATTCTATGTAGTCTGCATGCATACCTTCTCCCTCCACCATACTGAGGATTGAACCCAGGGAGGAATGAGCTACATCCCCAGCCCTTTTTGAGATAAGCTTTTGCTCAGTTGCCCAGGCCAGTCTTGCATTTGTAATCCTGCTGCCTCAGCTCCCTGGGTGCTGAGATTACAAGTATGCACCTCCGCACACAGCTGCATATCCACTTTAATGGTAAATGACATCAACCTAGTATTCCCTTGACACTGAACATCTCACAATTTGTACAGTGCTATCTAGGTTTGTTCCATGTTTCACTTTCTTTCTTTTTTTTTTTTTTTTTTTTAGTGCTAGGGTTGAACCCAGGGAGGTTCCACTATTGAGCTACATTCCCAGTCCTTTTTAGTTTTTATGTTGAGACAGGGTCTTGCTAAGTTGCCCAGGCAAGACTAGAACTAGAACTTGCAATGTGCCTTTTTCAGGCTCCCTTGCTTCTGATATCACAGGTGTATACCACCATACCCTGCTTGTGTCTTACTATTATAATGCTGTGAGAAACATTTATGTTCATACAGATGTTTTTACAAAATTTTTTTTGGCAGTACTAGAGATTCAACCCAGGGCCTCACACATGCTAGGAAAGTGCTCTACCACTGTGCTACATCCTCAGCTGGTGCATATATTTTTAATTACACCTTAGGATAAATTCTCAAGACTGAAACTATGAGAAATTGTCACCATGCCAGGAAGATCTGAAAGACATGGGAAGATTAAATGTAATGTGGTATCCTAGATGGGATCCTGCTACAGAAAAAGGAAATTAGACAAAAAGTAAGGAAATCTGAATAAAATATGGACTTAATGTATCAATATTGGTTTATAAATTGTAACAAATTTACTATGCTGGTGTACTATGGGTAATTAGAGGAGAATGATAGTGGAAGTAACAGTAATAGTAGAGGACACTGGGTATGAGGTGTATAAGAACTCTTTTGTTGGGGGGGGACCTTTCTGTATTATTGTTATAATTTTCCTACAATCTTAAAACTGTTGTAATGAGATCTATTGATATTTTTTCAAAGTAGGCCATAAATAACATTTCCCCCCAACATTTTATTACTAGTGATTCTCAAATACAAAAGTTGAATGAATTTCACAGTGAATTCCTATATATTCACAATTTAGATTCTACCATTAACATTTTATTATTCTTGCTTTGTTGTCTAGCCACCCATTTATCTCTCTATCCATCCATTAATTTATCTTAGGTTTTTAGTGTTTTTCAAAGATATCACTTCCAAATAGTTCAGCATGCACACCATTAATTACTTTTAGTTTTTTCTTTTGATATAAAATTTACATATAATAAAATGGATTATTTGTTAATATTTATTAATATATTTGCTGTTTGCTGAGTTTCGGCAAATCCATACATCTGTATATCACAGACCCTCACAACTGCATTTTTTTTTCTGGTAGTACAAGGAATTGAAACCTAGGCCTTTGCACTAAGCTACATCCTTAGCCCTTTGTTTTTCTTATTTGAGACATGGTCTTGTTAAGTCACTAAGTTGCCCAGGCTGGGCTCAAACTTATGATCCTCCTACATCAGCTTCCCAGAGTGTTGCCATTATAGTCATATGCCACTATGCCCTGCACAACTACATTTTTTACCAAAAAAGTGTCAATTAAAAAAAAAAAGCCAAACCAGCTTGTACCACATGTAGTAGGATAAGCAGAGAACTTCTGTTTGAAATATATACCTATTTAGACACTGGATCACAATGTAAAATTTCTCTCTTACAGTCATATTAAAAACCCTATGGTGGGCCGGGGATTTAGCTCAGTGGTTTCGCCGCCTGCTGCACAAGTGCAAGGACTCAAGTTCGATCCCCGGTACCAAACAAAAAAAAAAACCCTATGGGCCAGGGATTTAGCTCAGTGCCACCATGCCTGTCTTGCAAGGACAAGGTCCTGAGCTCAATCCCCGGTACCAAAAATAAATAAATAAATAATAAATTACAATTCCGGTAAAGGATCTTATCATGTAATCAAATAATGGTTACAGCGACCTGGGATTTAGCTCCAGGGTTCTGCCGCCTGCCTCGCAGGCGCAAGATCCGAGTTCAATCCCTGGTACCAAAAATAATAATAATAATAATAATGGTTACATAGTTTATACACAGGATAATCAGCTCTTTTAGTTGGAATGTGATTGGGAGGGTCAGGAAAGGTTTCATGATGGAAAAGGCAGTGTGTTGTCATGGCACTGGCTAATACTTTAGCACTTGATGCATGCCCTATTCTAAAACTGTTACGTATACTAACTCCTTTAATCCTCACAACCTAGGAGATAGGTACTATTATTATTCCCATTGTACAGGAGACTGAGCTCAAAAAGATTAAGTGTTTTTCTCAGGGTCATAAAGCTACGAAATAGTAGAGCCAAACAGTCAATCTCTAGTTCATTTTTTTTTTTTACCGTGATCAAACCGAGGGACAGTTCTACTATTAAGCTACATCCTATATGCCCCGCCCTCTATTCTTTGTTTTGAAGTGGGGTCCTGCTAACTTGCTGAGGCTGGCCTCGAATGTGCAGTCATCTTCCTTCAGCCTCCCCACTGCTGGGATTGCAGATACGTGTCACCATACTTGGCCTGCTTCATGCTCTTGACTATTAAACTGTACTAGTACTACACCCCAAATTACTACTAATTTTCTAGGTGGAAATTTGCTTTTTAACTTGGAGAACATTATTTAAATCCTTTTTCAGGAGCCAAAAAAGGAAATGTTTTTGTCTGATACTACCTTCACATTTGTGCATTACCTGTGTATGTTATGATATTAAGTTCGTGAGGTACATAGAAACCATTAAGAGCTAGAAGAGATGTTAGCCATCATTAAATATCACTTTCAAGCTGAGTGCAGTGGTGTGTGCCTGTAATCCTAGTACTGAGGGAGGCAGAGGCAGGAGGATCGAAAGTTAGAGTTCTGCCTGGGCAAATTAGCCAGACCTCTTGTCAAATAAAAAATAAGAGGGCTAGTGGGCTGGGGATTTAGCTCACTGGTTCCGCTGCCTGCCCTACAAGTGCAAGGACCCAAGTTTGATCCCTGGTACAAAAAAAAATTAAAAATAAGAGGGCTAGGTATGTAGCTCAGTGATAGAGTGCCCCTGGGTTCAGTCTCCAGTACGGAGAGGGAAAAAAAAAATTTATATATATATATAGTCAAATGGCTCCAAGTTTGAACTTTCCACTACTCCAACAGCAGAGTTTGAAAAAAGTCTGCTTGGTGTTTGTAACTTTGCTCAATAATTGAACTGAAAATCCAACCAGTAAAAACCTGTAAGTTCAGAGAGTGAGTCACATATCACCCTTTTCTGTTTATTTTTGAGACAGGATCTCTCTAAGTCACTAAATTGCCCAGCCTGGGCTGGAATTTTCAATCTTCCTACCTCAGCCTCCCAGAGTGTTGGAATTTTAAAGGAATATGCCACCACACGTGGCTACTCTATTTTACTTCTGGTGATTTATTTGGTATTTTTCAGATTAGTTGTAGAGCAGCATTAGAAAAGAGAATATTAACTTGATCATTATCAAATCTACTTGAAGTTAATGCTTACTAAACTTAAATGACACTAATATACTCAGTGAGACAGAAAGGTGACGTGATAAACACAGCATTATGAGTCAAGAGAACAGAATTTGGGATTTCAAGCTACATCTCTGATTACCAGTTTTCCTGTCTGCAAAATGAAGGGCATACACATCACGATGACACATATGAGGTGCATAATTGCCACTCCCTGCTTCCTAACCACAACCCACAGTAATCATTTATAGCATCCTTCTCTTTTGAACCTGGATGCAGGTCCGGAATCCTTCCCAAAGCAGCTGGTCCAGTTAGTCACAGTTGACACCCAAGTTGAAACCTATTTGCTATCTCTGGCTATGACAGTCTATAAAGGATCTTCCAGTTCTAACTCCCAGAACACACTATCAGAAACATGAAAACTGCCCAATTTAGAATGTCCTTAGGTCTTTTCAGTATCTCTTTTCAGGATCCCGGGGCATGGACGTGCTCCTATCCTACTGTGACTCTACCAACCTCACCAGTCTTGGCCTCCAAAGCATTTCCATGCCAACCTAAGGAAAGTTGTTTATTTACCTTTCCTGATTTATTTACCTTTCTAGGTTTTCTGCTTTGACCATCTTAGTACCCTCAGTGCAGTGGTGCTTTCCCCAGTGAAGTTTCCTTTCTTTATTCTACCTTGTTTTTCATACACATTCACATAAGCTTTTGAGTGTGGAATCTCCTGACTTCCTGGCTATCAGAACACCTTCCCCAGCCTCATTGCTAAATGCAATGAGTTCAGAGAGAGGAAGTTCATACCTGCTCCCTGGCCACTCCCAGCTTTGTCTAAGCCTGGTTCATCTTATTGTCTTACCTCAGTCTCAGAATTATTTGGTCTTCCACCTCCATGATGATTACTAACCAGGATGGGTACTTACACATTCATCTTCAGTTCTCAAGTACTTGTCTTTTCAGTCTCCAGATTGTTTATTTTGGCATTGTATATTTTATAGTATAGTTGTGCTTCTCGGCTTTATTCCTACAGTGTAATCCTACAATTGTAAATTGTATAATTGTTCATGAGCATGCAAAAAGAAGAAAGAAAAAGATGTATTCAAATCTCTAGATGCTTTTAGCTAGTCTCTTGAAAACTTGCATCCTAATGAGTATTAATTCAACATGTCCTTGTTTGCCATCCTTGCTCTTGAAGTCAGTGAGAAGGAATGCCATGTTTGTAAGGTGGAAACCAATTTGTTCCCTTGTAACATTTCAATGGGATTTTTTTTTACTTTTCATTTTACACTTACTGCAACCAGGACATTAAAGATAAAAGTGTGGCCATGGGTACCTTTAAACTGGTTTTTTCTTTTACCTGACAGCTGAAATCCAAGATATATGATTAGAATTCCTGATTACCATAAAGTTGTTCCTCCTCTTCCTCCTCTTCTTGTTCCTCTTCCTTCTTCTCTTTCTTTTTCTTCTTCTTTTGAGATAAGGTCTTGCTATGTAGTCTAGATTGGCCCTGAACATATTATGTCTCACCATGACCAACTTCATCGTAGTCTCTTTTAAAATAAATAACTTTGCTGAAAGGAAATGAAAGAAAGGCTGATAATCTTAACTTTCTAGTTAACTGCTATAATTTACTGGCAACAGTTTGTCAGGAGAATAAAAGTAACACTTCATTCCAAATGTTTAAACACCGCAGAGTGTGTTGCAATCTCACCCATGGCAGTGAGGTTATCTTCCTGGGAAAGGCAGCGGGTGATGACAGGCCTCCCCCGTGGCCCAGCTGCTCTAGCCCTGGCTGAGCTGGTCTAGATAACATCCTGTTCTGCACAGTAAATGAACTCGGCAACCCCAGACTTTCCTATACTGGTCCTGGCTCTTTATAACATGGTTGTTTGGAACTGTTTGGAATTGTGAGGTAACCACCTGTCTGATAGCGCTTAGGAAATACATGATCTGGAGGGCAAAAAACAAGAATAATATAAAACATAGTCCAAGAATTATCCCACAGTGTTTCTAGTCACAGCAGGGAAT
This sequence comes from Heterocephalus glaber, assembly GCF_000247695.1. The sequence continues at coordinate 1,252,189 of NW_004624820.1, read as the reverse complement.
AATAAGATCACCTCAGTCATGAAGTGAACACTTACATTAGGCCAGACTCTGCTGAGTGCTGTTTGCATGTGGTCGCCTCTCATTCTCACACCTCAGAGGTAGCTGCCCAGCTGGTGTAGAAGGCCAAGAAACATGGAGTCCCACAGCAGGTATGTGGCACAGCCACACCTTGAGCTAGGTCTCTCTACTCACGTCCAAGCTTTAGGCAGCACATTCTCCATCTCCTGAAGCTGGCAAGATCTCCAAAGAAAAATGCTTAGCTGCTCTAAATACTTAACTGTCTAGCATGAACCTAACTAGACCTTTGCTCTATGAAGGTATCCTCCAGCCTCTGTAGTTTGCTGGGATTCTGATTAGTTCCAGAACCACTCATTCACTAAAGGTACAAAGTATCATTAAAATATATGGAGAATGTCTAAATTTTTTTAATTCACCAAGCATTCAGGAGGCTGAGGCAGGAGAATTTCTGTGAGGTCAAGGCCAGTCTGGGCTATAGAGCAAGACACTGTCTCAAAAAAACCAAAATTTAATCCTCAAAATACTGCCCTCTCATTAAACACACTTTTTAATTTATTTATTGTTATTTGTTTCATTTTGTTTTTTGAGACAGGGTCACACTATGTAATTCAGGCTGGTCTTGAACTCACTATGGCCTTGAACTCACAGTGATCCTTCTGCCTCAGCCTCCCAAGTGCTGGGACTACAAGTGTGCACCACCACGCCCAGCAAAACAGACTTTTTCTAAAAAATTAAAACCATGTTCATTAATGCTGCTTACAATATAGAAAAGTAGGAAAACAACCTAAATATTAAACAATATGAATTTGACCCAGCTATTCCCCTACTGGGAATCTTCCCCAAAGAATTAAAAGAATCATACCACAGCGATATATGTGGACCTATGTTTATGGCGGCACAGTTTGTAATAGCTAAAGCTTGGAAACAGCCCAAATGCCCATCGACTGGAAACTGGATAAAGAAGATGTGGTTTTTTAATAAAATGGAGTA
>NW_004624820.1:1231842-1242609 GCF_000247695.1 Heterocephalus glaber | reverse complement strand
GCCATATCTCTGTTGCCTAAAATTTCTTTTGCTATTCTAGGTCTCTTCTGGTTCCAAATGAATTTTTGGATTGTTTTCTCTAGTTCTGTGAAATGTATTGTTGGAATTTCAATTGGCATTGCATTAAACCTATATAGTAGTTTTGGAAGTATAGCCATTTTCACTATATTGGTTCTTTCTATCCAGGAACAAGGGATGTCTTTCCATTTTCTTTTTTTCTTAGTTTTGCCAAATATACTATGGTAATGTAAGGTGCTAACAACCATTGTTAACCATTATTTTTTGTAACTTTTCCTTAAATCTAAGATTATTCCAAATTTTATAACTTGATGAATTTGAGTTAGAGGTATCACAGATCTATGCATGTTCTTAGTCTCTGAGGGGCCGTGCACCTCTGACACAAGGTAATGCAGTGGCTTTGGGGTATCTTAATGTCCCTAACTTTTACTTTGCTTGACCTTAAAATAAAGACAATAAAAATGTCTGCCTCAAGCCAGGCATGGTAGCACCTATTTGTAATCCCAGCACATGGGAGGCTGAGGTAGGAGGATTGCTGCAAGTTCAGGACCAGCCTGCATTACACAGTGAGTTCAAGGCCAGCCTTAACTACATAGCAAGACCCTCTCTCAAAAAATACAAAAAAAAGTGCCTCAAAACAATTATGAGAATTACATATTCATAAACTGCCTAGCATAGGACTTTATAGGATTTGTTATGGGGCCTTAGAAGAATTTGACAAAGAAGTTTACTATTTCCACCACTAAAGAAGAAAAGAGTTTCACTATAGATCTTGTCTACATTGCCCATAAATAAAGCTCAAATTCCCTTCTGTGTCTTTTTGTTTTGTTTTATTTTGTTTTGGAGACAGGGTCTTGCTATGCTTTCAACTCACTATGTAGCCCAGGCTGCCCTCAAACTCAAGGCAGTCCTCCTGAGTGCTGAGATTATAGGCATGCACCATTGCACCAGGCCTTTTCTGTAATTTCTAACACCAGTTTTACTGTGAGCAGCTTGGTTTCCTGTGACCATTCTTGCTGCCCCATGAACTGCAGCCATAGAGAACTCTCTGGAGCTTTGACAGCCCTGTTTTCTCTACCTGAGTGTCTCCTCCTAGGTCATCCTTGAATATGTTGCTAACTGCCCCCTCTCTGAGAAGTCCTGAACTCCTTCGACCCTCCTTGGTCCCCCCCTTCTGTGTACACATGGAGGTGCATCTGACCAGTTATAGCTCAGCACCTCGCACTGCTATTGTTTATCTGTCTAGCACCTTTGCTAGGTATAAAAATCAGAAGATCAGAAATCTTCACTGAGCTAGGAGTAGTGGCACATGCTGTAAATGTAGCACTCTGGGCAACTTAGTGATACCCTGTATCAAAACAAAATGAAAAACAATGAAGATGCACATAGCTTAGCATGAAGGTCCCAAATTCAATCCCCAGAACCAGAAAGAAAAAAAAATCATCCCTTGTCTTCTTCTTCCTCTTCTTTCTCCTTGCTCTCTTCCTCCTCCTTCCCTCCCTCTTCCTCTCCTCTGGCCACAGCAGGTACGCCCTGGCTAGAAACACAAGAGTTGTTCCACCTGGAACTCCCAGTACAAAAAAGAAAAGTTCAGAAGGCAGATGTGTCCTGGACCAAATAGGGAGGGAGCAACTACTAATTTGTTGGGCTAGAAATAGCAGGATTTTTAACCCTCCTTCCAACACCCATATATTTCTTTCTTTCTTTTCTTTTCTTTTTTGGGGGGGAGGGTGGTACAGGGGATCAAACTCAAGACCTTGAGGTTGCAAGGCAGTTGGCAGAACTACTGAGCTAATTTCTTTCTCTTTTTAACCATAAACTGCAACACAAAAGCATATCTCATTTCAAGCAGGTCTCCTTTTAAAAGTTCTCTCCTAAGATGTTGTGATGTTCAAGCTTGGTTTCCGAGTTCCTTTCCTCCATTTGATTTTTATTATTTTGCAGGGAGGAGGCATTAGAAGTCTCCACACCATCAAAGTAGAATTTTTTTTTTTTTGGTACTGGAGATCGAACTCGGGTCCTTGCACTTGCGCAGCAGGTGGCAAAACCACTGAGCTAAATCCCTGGCCCCCAAAGTAGAATTTTGAGAGCATATATGTATTGTTTTCTTTTTTTGTTAGACAGGGTCTCATGTAGTTCAGACTGCCTTGAACTCACTATGTAGCCCAAGCTGGCCTTGAACTCACAGCAATCCTCCTCCCTAAGCCTTAGCCTCTCATGTGCTGTCATTACAGGCGTAAGCCACCATGCTCGGCCAGCATATTTGTGTTCTATTGGGAAGGAGAATGGGTTGATTTTATCAAACACCTGAAGAGATACATAACCCTGAAAAGGTTAAGAACCATTGTCTGGACAACCCTTGGACTTTCAAATGGGTGAAGGCCCAGGATCCATGGAGTACCTCCTGTGGGATGTGGGCCAGCTCAGGTGGCAGGAAAGTAAGGAGAGCTCTGTCAGCTCTCGAATTCATGCTGTCAGTATTTATGCATATTTCCTGGGTTCCAGGCCTTTCAGCAGGAGACATGGGGATCCCACTGTAACACGCAGCTCTTCTGTCTCTTGGAGCTTACAGTCTGCTCTGGCTTGTGTTTAGATGTCCCCTCAAAGCCTCATGCAGTCATAGGTGAGGGTTTTTTGTGTTTTTTTTTGGTACTGGGGATCAAACTCTGGACCTTGCGCTTGTGAGGCAGGCAGTGAAACCACTGAGCTAACTGCCCGGCCCAGGTGAGGCTTTTCAGAGGTGGCTGGATCTAGAGTGTGTGACACTGGGATTAAAGGTGTATGATTACTAAATTAGTCCACTGATTGGTTTGGCAGAGTTCTGAGTGTGGATAATGAGAAGAACCATCCTCAGTGTGAGTGCTACCTGCCCTAAGGGCATGTAGCCTGGACAGAATATAAGGAACAGAAAGAGGTCTGCTGCTGTCTCTCTCTCTCTTTTTTTTTGGTACCGGGGATCGAACTCAGGTACTTGTGCTTGCGCAGCAGGCAGCAAAACCACTGAGCTAAATCTCCGACCCAGTCTCTTTTTGCTTGCTACTTCTTTGCTACTTCACTGCTTTGCTGCCTTCTGCCCACCATGAATTGTTTCTCCTCCGATGCTCTCTGCAATGCCACACTGCCTTGGAGCCAGCTTCTCTATAAACTGTGAGCCAAAATAAATTTTTCTTCCTTTAAACTTAGGTGTTGGGCATTTTGTCTCAGCAACAAGAAAAGTAACTAAGACACTGTCTTATGAGACAACACACAATAAAGAAATGAAGACTTACAAAATCATCACTTCTTCATCTCTATATTCTTCTGGTGCTTGACATATAGTTGTTGCCCAGAAAAACTGATGCATAAATTTAATGAATATGAATAGAATTACTGTTGCTCAAAATTGGTTTTTGGGTTTTTTGTTTTTTTGTTTTTTTGTTTTTGGTACTGGGGATTGACCTTGTGCTTGTGAGGCAGGTCAAAATTGTTTTTGAAGGGCCCAGGGATTTAGCTCAGTGGTTCCACTGCCTGCCTCACAAGTGGAAGGACCTGAGTTTGACCCTCGGTACCAAAAAAATTGTTTTTGAAGATAACCAATGAAAATTTACATTTGGTTATTATATATGAAAACCTCATTTAGTTCACTGCATTGAAAACCAATGTTACCAGATAATATTTTATTTACATCTGATTCATCTATAGAACAGACTTGATATGATTGAGAAACCAAATCTTGGCTTTCTTTTGTTCTTTTTTCTTCCATGTTCCAGTTATAGCCATAACTTTTGAACTATATTTGGAAAGGCACTGGCCAGGAAAAAAATGATAAAATTTTTCCTTATGGTGAATAAACAAGGACAGACCCGACTTTCTAAGTACTATGAACATGTGGACATTAACAGGCGAACACTTCTGGAAACAGAGGTCATAAAGAGCTGTCTCTCTCGATCCAGTGAACAAGTAAGTTTCTGATGTTCTCTTTCATCTCTGTAGTCAACTTGGCCTTGGCAAATGTGTTATTAGTGAGTCTCAATGGTCATCATCTTCTCTGAACTATGTTCCTTCAACAGCTATTAGGGAAAATAAGGAATGAAAACCAAAGGAAGCATAGCTTTCTTTATATCCCCAAAAGAAAATAAAAACAAGAAAAGCAAGAATAGTCTTGGGTCCTTACTTAGGTCAGTACATTTGTCTCAGTATACCATAGAAGTGGCAGCTAAATTTACTCCTGCTAGTAAACATAATCTTTTTTTGTTCATATGAATTCAGCCCTTGGAATTCTTAGGAGTGCCTGGAGCAGGTGGCTCTCTGTAAGCCAGAATTGAAGGTCAAATGACTGGTATGAAGGTGAATACTCAAGGATAATTATATCATTTTGTGCCAGAGGATAATATGATTCCCATGTGGGGATAGTATTTTTTCTTGATTATCATTTTTGTAAATATACTACCAATATAATGCTAGCACTAGTGATTTGGAAACAAAACAAATCTGATATGAATTTGTTTTATTTTATCATGTAGATGAGGACAAATGGAAGTTAAAGAGTCATATAAAACAACATATCTGTCCATCCTGCCAAAATTTCTTTTTCTTTTGTGGCTCTAAGGTATTGAACCCTGGGCCCTGAGTATATTAGGGAAGCTCTCTACCACTAAGCTAAACCCCAGCCCCATCCTTCCAAAATGAAGGTTAAGTAAAATCATTAGAATAATTGGAATTTATATGGATGTGGATTTGGGGATCAAACTCAGAACCTTGTACATGCTAAACACTCACTCTACCCCTACTGCTCTACCTCAGCCCATAAATAGTACTTTTTAAACTGAACCAATTTTTTACAAAGAACTTTAGAGAATTATTTAATCCAGGTTTTAAATCAACAACTGAAGAACTGAACAACTCAACTGAGCAACTCAACAGCTGAAGCAAAATCAGAAGTTGTGTTTAAATCACCCATTAGTTTCCTCACTTCTCCATTTCCCTGCATATATAGAAAGGCTACCAGTGGGAACCGGTAGGAAGTCATAAGCTCTTAAGCTACATCAGAGCTCAGAAGTTACATGGCGCAAATGTGTTTCCCTTGGCTTTTATATTTATTTTCTAATTGGGACATCTCAGAGTTCCTCTTTGAATTCCTACTTTGGCCTTTTGTGGTGCACTGCTTTGAATGGAAATGGTGTAAGGGGCTGCGTTATTAGCCACACACTTCAAGTAAAGGTAAATAGACAAGCATTCTTGTTTGAATCTTTCTACAGAATAGTCACTGTAATATCAAACATCATTTTCACTGAAACACAAACCTTTTTTTTTTCCGAGTACTGAATCTAGGGCCTCCCATATGCTAGGCAAGTTCTCTGCCATGAGCTACATCCCTACCCTTTTCTAAATTTTATTTTGAGACAGGGTCTCACACGTTACCAGGCTGTCCTCAGACTTGAGATCCTTCTGCCTCAGCCTCCCAAGTAGCTACGATTATTAGGCATGCACCACTTTTAGAAATTTTTAAATCATTCTAAATTTTATTTAAAAGAAACCCACTGGTCCTTTGGCATAACCAGGCATTAAATTATCATAATATTAGCTTAGTATTTATTTTATCCACGAGGGCGCTTTGATGATTTTTTCTTAACATCAAAAACTGCTAAAAGACTTTGAAAAATGTCCCTCATCTGGGTTCAGTGGTGCATGCCTTAATACCAGCCCTGAGGGAAGCTCACAAGTTTGAGTCCTAGCTGGGTGACTTATCAAGACCCTGTTCCAAATTTTTAGGACATTTAAAAAGGACTGGGTTCAGTCTCCAGTACTATGGGGGGAAAAAGGAAAAATGTCCCTTAATTCTTTCAAATGAGTTGTGTTTCCTTGAAAGATCCAACTGAGCAGAAATCACATTGGTCCTTCCATGAGCCCTAAGCTGCAGAACAGTCTTGTACTTACTACTTTTATTCTAATTTTAAATATAAGCCTCAGATCCCTCATTTTATATTATCAAATGGCTTTCCTATGAAGCAATTTCCATAATCAGAATTTACAGCTTCAGCTGGGTGTGGTGACACACATCTGTAATCTCTGGATTCTGGGAAGTTGAGGTAGGAAGATCATGAGTTTGAGCCCAGGGTGGGCAACTTAGTGGGACTCTGTTTCAAAATAAAAAATAGAAGGGGTTGGGCTGTAGCTCAGTGTGAAGGCCCTGGGTTCAATCCTCAGTACTAACAAAACAAAAAAACCTTGCAGCTTCAGTGGCAGGTGTATCTATTAATACAACAGCAACATCTCACAATACCAAAGACCGTAAAGTTTATATTCAGTCATATCCAGTCAGCACACCCTGAGAGAGTCCAAAGGAAGAGTAGCTCTTCACCTTCAGCCTGCTGTCTAATTCCCAATGCTGACACACAGCCCTCTGAGGTGGTTTTAGTAGAGAGATGAGAGATGAGGAGAGAGAAGGAAATTGTTGCATCCACCACTCTGTCCTGGTAAGCTAGTTATTAATTCATCTGAATCAGTGTTTACAGTGGGAGATTTTGTCTAGCATCCACCACAAAAAGGCTATCTTGACATAATTTATAGAAGAATCTGCATTGATTCTTATTGTGTGTCTAGGAAAAAGGAATACATATATATTATATATACACACACATATCACACACACATACATACACATAATGCTGCTTTTATTGTATTTGCCTTCTCAGTGACTTAAATAGTACACAACTGAGTGTATCTAATTGCTTCCCAAGATGCCATGGGGAGGTGGAAAGAAGAGAATCTTTATCATGTTTGTGTATCTTCACATTGGAGGCAATCTAAAATGCTCATTATTCATTAGCTTTGCCTGGTGAGTTAGTTCCACACAGAACCGAGAAATGAATGGAAAGAGTACAAATGGTAAGCCACATGATCTCAGACTTTTTCCCGTTCTACTTCTCCACTCCTGCTTGAGATGCTTCCAAGGAGTCCTCCGAATGCTGTGAGAAGACCAATAAAGGTTGTATAACATTTCACTGTTCTATATTTCTTTTTTTTTTTTTTTTTTTCCAGGGATTGAACTCAGGACCTTGAGCTTTTGAGGCAGGCACCAAAACCACTGAGCTAAATCCCCGGCCCCACTGTCCTATATTTCTAGGACTGTGTGGAAGATGCTCAAACCAGAATTTAGAAATTATGCATGCCATTTTAAAGAAATCTCTTGTCACCCAAGGACATTAATATCTATTTGTGTTTTGTCTAGTGTTCTTTCATTGAATATAAGGATTTTAAGCTGATATATCGGCAGTATGCAGCTCTCTTCATTGTGGTTGGAGTTAATGACACTGAGGTAAGATATTAGAAGAGCCCATAGAAAATACAAGGAAAGGGCCAGAGATTTAGTTCAGTGGCACTGTGCCTGCCTCACAAGTGCAGGGTTCTGAGTTCAATCCCCGGTACCGAAAAAAAAAGAAAGGAAGGAAGGAAGGAAAAGAAAATAAGGATATTAGGGATCCCTCTGATTTTTATTCCTTCTCCTACCTATCTCCATAAGAATTATTGTGCAACCTTTTTTTTTTTTTTGCAGTGTTGAAGATTAAACCTAGGGGTTGGTTCATGCCATCTCGAGCCTTTTTCTTTTTTCTTTTTTTTTTTTTTGAGGTCTTGCAATGTTGCCCAGACTCCTGAATAGCTGAGATTATAGGCCTGTGGGATCAGACCGAGCTGATTTTCTTTCTTTAACAGGATCCTGTTATATAGTTCAGGCTGGCCTTGAACTCTCTGTATAATCCAGGCTCACCTCAAACTCCTGGCAATTCCCCTGCCTCACCCTCTCAAGTGCTGGGAATACAGGCATGCACCACCACACCTGGCTGACTTTTTTTTTTTTAATGAAACTGTATCTCACTGTGTTGCTCAGATTGGTCTCAAACTCATGAACTCAATTGACCTCCCACTTTAGCCTCCTGGGTAGCTGGGAGGGCAGACATGCTCCACTGCACCCACCTAGAATCTCTGCCTTTATCCTAAGCCATTCCAGTGTCCTGCCCTGGTTCACACAATGGGGGCAGCTCAGATGAGGGCAGAGGCCAGTCATCACATTAAACATGGGCTGACATATCAAAGTTACAGTAATCTGTAAATATGATGGTATTGTATTTACATCTCTTGAAAGATGGCCCCAGATCAAAGGCACATGTGGTACCCTGAAGGGTGTTTCAGATTGAAAAACACTAAAATCTCAGTGGATGGTTTTTATCCATGAACCACTTTGAACCTGAAAAATTGCTTAAGCCAGTTGGTGATAAAAGAGAGTAGAGTTTAAAACTCTACACACTGGACTCTGAAGTTTCACTTTGGTCAGATGCATTATGGTCTAAATAAATTCAAAAGCCAGTCTTAGAGATTAAGGTTGTCTACACTATATTTCCTCCGTTAAGAAGCACCTTCTGCCTTCCCTCCATGTTGGGAATCAAACCCAAGGCCTCAAGTATCCTAGTTAAGCACTGTACCACTGAGCTACATACCCAACCACACCCCGAGCTCCAGCCCTGCGCCTTTTTTTTTTTTTTTTTTGGTAGTAGCGGTTGAACCTAGGGCCTCTGCCATGAGCTACATCCCCAGCCTTTTTTAAAATTTTCAGACAAGGTCTTCTTAAGTTGCCTTGTCTAGGCTCCAACTTGCAAGCTTCCTATCTCATCCTCCCAGAGTGCTGGGATTACAGGCGTCCACCACCAGGTCCAGACTTTTTTTTTTTGTACTGGGGATTGAACTCTGGTCCTTGCACTTGTGAGGCAGGCAGTGAAACCACTGAGCTAAATCCCCGGCCCTAGGTCCAGACTTTTTTTTTTTAAATTTTATTTTGGGCCGGGGATTTAGCTCAGTAGTTCTGCTGCCTGCCTTGAAAGTGCAAGGTCCTGAGTTTGATCCCCAGTACCAAAAAAAATTTTTTTTATTTTGAGACAAGGTCTCAATAAGATACTAAATTGCACAGTCTAGGCTTGAACTTGTGATCCTTCTGCCTCAGTCTTTCAAGCAACTGGGATTATAGGCATGTGCCACCACAGCCAGCTAAATAAGCATCTTTTAAATAAGCCATTAATAAGTCTGTTCTGGATGTTTGCTTGCATTATTGTTTGCTAAGCCACATACTCTAAAACCTGGTTGCTGACTGGGAAAATTTCTATGTCTGATTTACATGAGGAGGACCGTGCTAATTTTTTTTTCTTTTTCTTTCTCAATACTGGGGATTGAACCCAGGATCTTTGCACTGAGCTGTATACATCCTCAGCCTTTGTTTTCTTTTTGCTTTTGAGACGGAGTCTCCCAAAATGGCTAAGTTGCCCAGGCTGGCTCAAACTTGCCATTCTCCTGACTCACCCTTCCAGAGTGCTGGGATTGTAAGTTTGTGCCACCGTGCTCAGCTGCCATGCTAAAATTAATTGCACGCATTCCTCTTTATTTCAGAATGAGATGGCCATTTATGAATTCATCCACAATTTTGTGGAAGTTTTAGATGAGTACTTCAGCCGAGTGGTAAGTCTACTGACTAAAACATGATAGGCTGCCTCAGCCTACTTTTCTAGAAATTGAGTCACTGTAGGTGTATATCAAGATTATGTGTTAATATAGAACTTAAATGTGTAAAGGTTAAAATTCAAATGATGCCAGATTTTCCTTATCTTTCTTCCTGGTTCATCCGAAGAATTACAAGCCTATGTATGTGTTAGATCTTTATAAAGAACTGGCTCTTAAAAAGACAAAATACTTCTTAGTTCTCTCAGTTACAAAATTTTGTTCTTGCTTGTTCTCTCTTTTCTTCATTCTACTTTCACTACTAAGACACTTGAACCCTTTTCACTTTAAGTATCATTTCCATCTAAAACCTTGCTTTTAGATTTCTCTATAGGAATCCATGAGTCTGTTTTAAACCATCCGTTTTTATTTTAATAGCTGTATTGAAATAGAATTTACATACCATACAATCCATTCACTCAGAAGATATAGCTTTTAGTATCTACACAGAATTGTGCAACCACCACCATAATGAATTTAAGGAAATTTCAATAAACATAATACCCATTAACATTTTCCCCTAATATCCCCCTCCACCTACTCCAGGCCCTCGGCAACCACTAATCTACTTTCTGTCTGTATACACTGGCCTGTTCTAGACACTTCAGATAAATAGGATTATGCAATTATAAGGTCTTTTGTGACTATGCCTTTTACTTAGCATAATGTTATTAAGACATGTTTTTAATGTTATTTATGAATGTTATTAAGCTACCCATGTTATAGCATAAATCAGTACTGTTTTCCTTTTTATTGCTTAATAATATTCTATTGTGTGGATATTCCAAATTTTCTTTACTCATTTGTTGATTGATGGACATTTGAGTTATTTCCAGTTTGGAGCTATAAATAATGCTGCTATGAACACTTGTATCCACATTTTTATTTTTATTTTATTGGTACCGGGGATCGAACTCGGGTCCTTGCTCTTGCACAGCAGGCGGTGAAACTACTGAGCTAAATCCCCGGCCCGTATCCACATTTTTATGCAGAACCATGTTTTCAGTTCTCTTGGGCATATCCCTAGGAGTAGAACTGCTGGGTGATGTGGTAATTCTATATTTAACCTTTTTATTTTTTTGGTACCAGGGATCGAACTCAGGGTCTTGCAAGAAGCAAGGCAGGCGCAGTACCACTGAGCTAAATCCCCAGCTCATATTTAACATTTTGATGAACTGCTGAACTGTTTTCCAGTGTCTAGATTATTTAATTTCCCATCATCAGGGT